>VXAY01007103.1:3180815-3204724 GCA_013399855.1 Oxyruncus cristatus | reverse complement strand
CCCATTTCCTCGGCTCTGCCCCCCTACACTCTCCATCCCCTCGGCTCTATCCCCCCCATTCCCACGGCTCTGCTCCCCCATCCCACCGTGTCCATGATCCCCACCATGTCTGGTTTCCCATCACTCTTCTCCCCGACCTGCCCTCACTTTTGCCCCAAAACCACCCAGCACTCTCCCTCCCCCATTTGGGGTCTCCAGGATCCTTCCTCTCGCTATGACCATCACCTGCCTCTCCTTGTCCCCGTATCCCAAATCTCAGCCCCTCTGGAGCCCTGGCATTTTCCCTCAGCATTCCTCACTGCCCAGCACAGCTTGTCCTGGTTCTAAGGCTCCCTCACGTTTCCTGTTTGCTCCCCATGGCCCTGGGGGATTTCTTGTGTGTTCTAAACTCTTCCCTTCTTCACTGCTGTTTTCTAAGCCCCTGGCCTGAAAACCTGTGTGTGCAAACCAGCATTAAGTCCATTAGTGGGCTGAGTTTGGTTTGCTTGTTTTGTGGTGTTTGAGGCTTTTTTGCCCATGTCCTTGGATTGTAATTCTTCAGGCGTGGATTTAAATGACCCCTTTTCTTTGCTAGTATGTGAGAGGTCCCTCCCCTGCTCCCCAGTGCCCCCACTGTTCATATGCCACTGATTTAACATGATAATTCACATTGTGCTTAACCCAGTGTTCTGTAATTCCGTGTAGGTCCCCTAAAGGTCTTCCTTTATTCGCACTGCATTTTGTGGCAGTAATGTGCTGGAATTCCATACCGCTTGGTATCTTCTGTTGCCATTTCCCCCATATTTTTTCATTATTATTTGACTCCTATTTTTTCCTCCCTGGTCTCTTATGCTTCTTACGCTTGAACCTGTTTTCTCTGGGGTTCATCAGTCTCTGGGACTCTTGTTGAGTTGGGAGGGATGGGACTCAAACTCAAATCCAGCATTTGGGTCCTGATTCTTCCGTTCTGTGACCCCCAGGCGTGTGACATGGCCACGGATGTCGCTGAGCCCGTGGTCCCTGACTGCAGAGGGGACGGGAGGAGCGGTGCCAGGTCAGATACCGACTACCCCCTCCGGGTCCTCTACTGCGGAGGCAAGTGCTGGAAGGGCAGGTGTCCATGATCCCTACAATGTGCTGTTTGTGAGGGCAGAGAGAAGGAGAGAGTCTCTTTTGGTCAGATTTTATGGAGCAGCTGGAGCATGGTCAGCTTGACCTTTCTGATTGTCCTTCTGGAACAGCTTTGTTGTGTATTTTATCCCAAGCATTTTTGGTGAAATGTAGGGATCTTTTCCCCCCCGGGAGACAGAGCACTGACAGCTCTCTGGGTGTGAAAGGAGTGGGAGCTCAGATGTCTTCCTGCAGAAAGGCAGTAAAGCAAAGAAAAGGCCTCTGAGCTTTAGTATGACAATAAAAAATGGAATACATGGGAGTAACCGCACTGTGTGTAGAATTATTCTTTACTCATTATGTTGTAGTTATGTGGGTGAAATTTAAAGGGAAGTAAATAATTTAGGTATGTTTTTTAGGTCGGTTTGCTGTTTTGCTTTGGGATTGAATACAGTTGCAGGGGATTAGGAGATAGTCCCTGTTGTGTGTGAAAGTCTGCACGTTGGTTTGGGTGGTTGTGGGGCCAAGTCCCTCTTTGGGACTTCCTCAGCTCTTGGAAAAAGAAAAATTGACCAAACCATGTGGTATTTTATTGGATGTATCTTCTGCCTCAGGTAGCACTGGTGTTTCTTTCTGTAACTTCTCCCAAAAGCTTTAGGCGTCTCCTTTCCTCACTGACTCTTGCTGTGGTGGTTTAATCACATGCAGAGCATGTGAGCACAGGTCTAATGAGAGAGGAATTAAAATGTGGAGTGGCATCAATACAGCAATGGTTTTGAGCGAGTGTGGGATTATAACCAGAAGTTCTAATGTAAGCAGGGCTAAGAGTTGGGCTCGATGATCCTTGTGGGTCCTTCCAACTCATAATATTCTCTGATTCTTTGATTTGGAATTTAACACTAAAGCTGTAAGTGGAGAACTTCTTTTTGTAATCTGTTCTTTTTTTTTTTCCCCCCTTCTTTCTCCAGTCTGTTCGTTGCCAACAGAGGTGAGTTAATTATTTTGTTGTCTGAATTTTTCCTTTCTGTCCTGTGATTCCTGACTATGATGATTCTTCCTGATATCTTCTCTCTTTTCTTAGTTGTGCTCCAGCCACTGTCATCTTTAGGATAACACGAGGTCTCTTATGTGCTAATATTTGTATTCAGTCATATTAAGGAGAAATGGCTGAGCTGAATATATTTTGGTGTATTTGTGATGTATTTTGTCGTTTCCCCACTAACAGCATTCTTGTGATTTTTCTCTAGTACTGTGAATACATGCCTGATGTGACTAAATGCAGACAATGGTTAGAAAAGAATTTTCCAGATGAGTTTGCAAAACTTACAGTAGGTAAGAATCTTATCTGTTTTCCAACTGATATGTGCCCTCAGACATATTCAGAAATCTTTGAGCTTGTCCGGTTCTCATCTCTTCCCTCTTTCTGCTGTATCGTATGGAAGTTAATAATTTTCTTAGGAGTCTGCCATGCTTTTGGATGCTGTGAAGTATGTTTGATAATGTCAGAAAACACTAAATAATCCATGTGTAGTTTCAGTAATAATATTTGAGCTTTCTTAAGGTTTCAGCTGTAACCAGTCACCCGTGTGCTTGTTTCCCATGTCTGTCCAGTCTGCTGTGGATGGGTGGAGGAAAGGTCATTAATAATGGGGAACTTTGTTCATTAGCATTTGGAATTTCAGTGCTAACATTAGCATTTATTTAATTTGCCTAAGTACTGTAATGAAGATGTAACACTTACCAGTCAAGGGGCTGCTGCATTTCAGCAGAGTTTACTGATTTAGCAAAATACCATCGTACCATCCTGTTCCTGCAAGGCTGTGAGTGTCTGACGACTAATTTTGTTCTTTTCCCCCTCGCTCCTTTCTGATGCATTTAAGAAAATTCACCTAAACAAGAAGCTGGAGTTGGAGAAGGCCAAGGAAATGTGGGAGGAGAAGAAGAAGAGAAGAAGAAGCAAAAGAGAGGCAAGGTCTAAATAGTTGATTGTGGTACTGATTTATAAGCAGTTTGGGGCATCCCTTTCTCACCTGCTGGTCTGGACCAAGGCATGAATTCCTTGGATTTTGGTTGTGGGCTGTGCTGTGACTGCACAGGAGATAGTGAATATCTTTCTCCTGCTGGCAGCAGTTGGTGTGGTGCTCTGTGCTGATGGAAACATTGGAGAGCAGGGATGGGGATAGCCAGGGAAAGGGGACCTGCATCCTGTCTCTCGTTGTTCCAGTCACGGGGAGCAGTTCTTCCCAGCTAGAATCAGCTGGCATTCCTCCCAGAATGCTCGTTCCTGCCCTGTTTAGCAGCAGTTTATAGGTTGTTTGCAGAGTAGAACAAAAACTGCTTTCCTCCATGAATGTCTCATGACTCTGCTTTTGCCTTTGTTCCTTCCCCTCTCTGGATTCATGTTGGTTTTATGCTTTTAAATCTGTTACCCGTGTCTCCACTAAGAGCTCCTCCCAGCAATACTAACGAAAAACATTTTCAAAACTCAGCTTTGGAAGATGAAAAAAAAATATGAAACTACTTAAACGCACTTTTATCTTCTATCATTGGAGTTCTTGCTGTTTAATTAATTAAACGTACTTTCCACCATAAATCAGAGTGCTAGGGTTAATTAATAGATATTTGCCTGTGCAGTGCCAGTTGTGTCTAGTGCTTCAGAAATTATGGTTAATACCAAGTTAGATTCACATTTTAAGCCACACATCACTGCAGAGGTTTTATTTTTGTGTCTTGGTAACCAGTTTTGTTTGCCTTGTCAGTAGGCAGTGTGTAGTGACAACAGTAATTTATGTTCTGTAGCTTGGATGCTTTTCCCAGAGATTTCAGGACATTTTCTCTCAGCATTAATTTATTGTGTGCGGTGGTATGGTTAGTTTTCAGTCTGGTTTTTGGTTCTGAAATAACAGTGTTTAAAATATTTCGGGATTTTCTCGTAGTATCTAAAGTTTCATGAAAACTTACAGTGTGGTGTTAAGTATGATGGTTTAAGACTGAGTGCAAAGAGAGAGGGTGAGGAAAAACAAGCCTAGACTTACAAGGACACTGCAGGAATTTGCTGAGGCAATTTTAAGACAAAAATTTACTGTCTTTAAAATTATCAGATATTGGTTTATGATAATATAGAATTGAAAGTGCTGTGTGTTAGGAAAAGAAATAGTCACAGGGCTAAGTTTGCTTGTTCTAAATTCTTTAGGTTTTCATGCTGAGGAGGCTCAGGAACATCAGACTTTGGTTACCCTGGAGTAACTCGATGACTGTACACAAAGTCAGCCGAGATCTTAATCTGCCTTCAAGAATCCTAATTAGCGGAATGTAACTTTTCCGTGCTTTGCTCAGACTAATAAATGCCCCATATGCGAAGTGTTCCCACAGGTTGGCCTAGAAACAGACAGTGGGAAGGATGATGTTCAATCTTGTGCAGTTTTACCTCGTTTCAGAGGTGTGGGGTTTGCTGCTGGTTCATGTGTCAGTGCCTGGTTCATTCTGGGGTCGTGCTCGGATATCCAGAATTTAATCTGCTGTGTAACCCGGCTCGTGGGTACAGTAAATGAACACGAGGAGGTTGCTTTCCCTGGGACTCAGACCCTGGGGATGTTAAACTCATGAAAAACATTAAAATAACGATCTGTTCCTCAGACTACAAACCAAAGAACAATTCCTGAATGAGCAGTTAAATTTAGACCAAGCACAGGGATCAGTAAAGCGTGGGGAAAAGCCCTTTTTTGCTAATTGTAGTGGGGTTCTGGCGTGCAAGCCGTACTTGAATGCACATTTGACATGTATATATTGTTATTTCTCTTAATATCAAGCTTTGTTGACATGGGATCTTTCTTAAATAATAATAAACCTGGGACAATGTGCAAAATACATTTTTGTTACCAACACAGTTGGGGAGATAACAGTTTCTTTGTTTACAGGGATATGCTTTTTCTTTGATGAAGTGCGTCATCATTTAACTAATCATGTAACTTTATGCTCTCTTTTAAAGGTGGAAGAGGTCAGATAAAACAGAAAAAGAAGACTGTACCACAGAAAGTTACGATAGCTAAAATTCCCAGAGCAAAGAAGAAATACGTCACAAGAGTGTGTGGCCTGGCAACGTTTGGTGAGTTGACTTTAACCTGCCTTTACCTCATGATGTGTCTTCTGATTGTATTCCACTGGATGACCTGCTTCTATCTGTGTGAGGTGAAAGTCCCAAGGTGCTTTTAGCAGTTCCAAAGGTACACTGACTTCCCTCAGGGATAAATTATTCAAGTCCTTATTTCCATGTTTTTTTCAAACAGATAGTGCTGCGGGTTTTTTGGAACAGGGCTTCACTTGTTAGGCTTCAGACTAGTCTACTGTCTTTAATTATGAAGATGTTTATTTTCAAAAAAAAAAACTTCTTATTTCCATCAAACCTTTAAATATGTTATTGGCAATTAAATTCACCTGTTCTTGAGACTGTTTAAGTAAGGCTTGAACTGCCCTTCTAATCAGACAGTCAGATGATTACCATCTTAATGCTGTGCTGCGTAGCTTTGGTTCAGCTGCAAACAACCACTTAGTGTTTGTGACAACATCTTACTTCACACATTTATCACAGATTCTGTTAAAAAGGTAAGTTTTAACTTTTTTTTGGATTGACAAGCCATGTCTCATATTTCCTTGAGGAGAATATCATCCGTTTTCTTGAGGGATCAGTAATACCTTGGTCTAAACTGGGTCTCTTTGTGCTGGAAGCCAGTCTCAAAAAGTGTTGGGATGTGTTTCTGGAAAGAAGACCTCTATGGAAAAACTTGTTCAATAACTATAGGAGTTGTTCAGAAGTGGAGGTGTTTTTTAACCATTTCTCCATGTGCTTTTCTGGTGAGTGTGTGCAGCACAGGCCCACGTGAACAGAACATGTAGGGGACATTCAGCAGTTTGTACCCTGAAGCATTTGGGGGATCTGTAGAATCAGATGTTTTGGGTGTAAACAACAGACTTTCCTTTCAAGGGAAACCATAGCAAAGCTTCAGCTGTAAACTGCCACTACTTTTTCAACAGTTAAAACAAGATTTTGGCTTTGAACGTGAGAAAGTACTTTATTGTCAGTGACTGTACTTAAATTGTCCATTTTCCCCTCAACAGAAATCGATCTTAAGGAAGCACAAAGGTTCTTTGCTCAGAAATTTTCCTGCGGTGCCTCAGTAACAGGAGAAGATGAAATCATCATTCAGGGGGATTTTACAGATGACATTATTGATGTAATCCAGGAGAAGTGGCCCGAGGTAATAAACCCTTCCTTCTGTCAGGACTCTACTTTTCCACAGTAACCTGTGGCTTTCCGATAGTTTTGGAAAAGGCTTCCGTCTTTGGCAGCACAGATTGTTGCACAAAAATAAAAGAGCAGTTGTTGCATTCCCACCCTACAGTGAGGGAGGCATGTCAGAATAAGTCCAGCTGTGGCTTCTTTGTGACCATTTCTTAACAGTGAATGTCTGAGTATTCTTATATTGCCATCCTGTTTTTCAACACCTCTTAAAATATTGCAGAATTAAGACAAACAAACAAACCCAAACCCTACACACTTGGGCTTCAGAAGAAAAGCTAATTTGGGGTTGGACCAAAATTGATGGTTGAGAGCTGTAATTGCAAATGCTTTCTCTGACTCTCCCTTGTCCTGGTATTTCCCAAGTGGAATTCTTTCTGAAATAACTCCATAGGCCTGTCTTTACTCCGAGCCCTGTAGGTTCAGCTGTGTCCTATGAGCACGTGTCACTCACATAGAATTTACAGCAGAGAATCTGCTATTTACTTCTGTCACACTTCATTGCATTTACAGGGGTGAATATTAAATGAGACATGTAAGAAGAAAATGCATTTACTTTGCTGCGTTTTGCTTTTTTTCCCCTAGGTGGATGATGACAGCATCGAAGACCTTGGAGAAGTCAAGAAGTGATAGTGAAAGACTACCTTTATTTAATTAAATGGTTATAAATGATATAGCCAAAGTGAGGCATCTAAATCCATCTGCTCTGCAGTGAAACTGTGGAGAACCCACACCCTTGGCATTTTCACTGTTCTGTATAGGCTGCTTGTTTATTTTTTTCTTTTTGTTGTGGTATTTGCCAAAGTTAAATCGGGGTTCTACCATGCTTATGCATGAAGTAGATTTAAATAAAATTCCTGTTCCTCACTGAGTACAGTTTCTGGGGTTTTTTTACATGTACTTTCCTCCAACTATCTTACACGAAAAGAAGAATTTAAGTCATTATAAGTTTGTTTTTTCGTCCGCTGTCTTTTCTGCTGAGCTTAACTGAATAAGGCATGTGGCTGATGTTGGGCTTGCCTGCAGAGAATTTTATAAATCAGAATGGAACAAATCTTCAGGTTTGTTAACACTGAAGGACAGTGAGTCCTGAAGTGGTCAGGCAGTTTTGTTGTATGTCACTGCCAAGTGAATTATTTATTCTAGTCAGCGGAAACACCGAGGAATATGTGACTATGACTTGAAAGTTTATCGTGTTTTCATAATTCCAAACCGTCTCCTAACCCTGCTGGGCTTCTAGGGGAGGCAATTGCAGTGGCTTTATGCTTTTAGTGTGCTGCTGGTTCAAAAATGGTAGTAATGAAGACAAATTAATAGTGAGCATATTCCAGGGGCTCTGTTAGCAGGTAAGAAGGTTCCAGCTGCACACTCTGCTCTCTGTACTCCCACAAACGGCCTCGAGCATCAATTTGGTGGTTTTTATTTCACTGCTCCATTTAATAACAATAAATGCTCCCTTGTGGCACAGTCCTGGAAGTGACGTGCTCCTGTCGCTGCGAGTTGAAAAGCGAGGGGCTGAAGTATCACACGCCCTGTTCTCCACCCATAAAGTTTGTTTTTTCGGTGATCTTTGTTTGCAAAACTTTGGTTTAGTTGGGAATGGTGCATCTGCAGAGAACTACCTCTGTAGTTGTCCCATTCAACTCTTAAAATTCTTTTCTAAGCTAAAATGTGGAGTTTGCTGTTTGTCTGCTTAGTTTTGGGGAGCCCTGCTCAGAACCAACTTGCCTCCAAAAATGGGATTGCAGAAAGCAGTGCTGTCCCCAGAGCAGTACTGGGTGCTTGGATAGGGAGTTCCAGGAAGTTTTGTTTAGAGCTTGATTGCTGTGATGAACTGTAACATTCTGAAACTGGTTTAAGGATATGAAAATAATTGGTCTTCAAGGGTTCTAGAATTTTTTAAGTGATTTTTCAATGATTGTATGATTGGGCTAATTTTCCCTCTGCATGCAACGAAGTAAAGCAGTATTCTGCATTTTATCTAACCTGACCCAAGACATGCAGTCACCTCCAGCCTGTGCTATCCCGCTGGGCTCTTACTCTTAGCCTTTACCCTATTAACAACGTTATTAATTACCGCGTTTTTCCAGCAGCCGCAGCCCCACGGCGGGTCCCGGGACTCGAACCCGCGGCCCCGGGTCTGGAACCCGTATGCCGGGTCTCGAACCCGCGGCCCCGCCGCCCCGCGGGGCGGAGCTTCCACCAACGGCGGGCGGCGGCGGTGGGTCGGGGGCGCCGGGGNNNGGAACCCCCCCGGGTCGGGAGGGGCCGGCCCAGCCGTGCGGGACAGCGCGGGGGCCCCGCAGGCCGCCCCGGGGAGGGAGGGCGGCCCGCCCGGCGCGGTGGTACCTCAGGGCCCCTCTCGGGCCTGGGCGAGGCCGCGGGGCCGCCCCCGGCTCGGTCCGCGCTCAACGGCGCTTGTCCTCCCTCAGGTCCCCAGCCTCGGGGTGCTGGGCTCAGGAGCCTCCATGGTGGACGTGGCAGCCCCGAACAGGTCCCGGTGTCCGCGAATGCCTGGCAGCGCTCTGGCCCCCGGTCCCCCATGAGTTCATCACTGCTGCGCTCTTCTTCGTCCCAGGTAAAACATGAAAGTGCCGGTAACAATCCGCTCTATTTTTGGCGGGGAATTACTCATTGTGCTGCCGACGGCTTGAGTCATGGACCACAGGTGGTCCACTTTGTACTGTGGAGGGTTTCAAGCCAAGGGCCGCGACCAAGAGGAACTTTTTGGAATGGTTTCTATTTATAATATAAACGTATTTCAACTTAAAATACCCCCCCCCCCCGAGTTTATTATCTGAGAACTTGTCGCTTGCTTGTGTTGAAATGCATTCCGTATCTCACCTTTTACAGGCACTTAGCCCAGATCATGAGAACAGCATCATTAAGAAACAGAGACAAGAACTCCAGCTTTTAATTGCAGAACTGAAGGAGCGTGACAGGGAGCTCAATGACATGGTTGCTGTGCATCAGAGGCACATCCAGGCCTGGGAAGGCGATCGCCACAAAATACTGACTTTAGCAGAACGATGCAGCTTATTGACCAGTAAGTGTTGTGAATATGAAGAATAAAATTTTGGTCTTTTAAGTACACGCAGGTGCTTTGACCCCTCAGTAACAGCTTTGCATCGTTTAAAGAACCATTTCCTACCCTTCAGCCTTTAGATTGTATTGTCTCTTTCTGAGATCTAAACTTCCACCATGGTACTGAAGCGATCTGATCTTGGAGGGGCTGTGATCATCAGAAGGCTCTTTCTCGTTCGAATGTGTAAATTGCTTCTGTGAATACTTTCAAAACCAATCTGATTAAATAAATGTTGGGGGGGGAGAACAATTTGCAACGTGCTGGTGTGCTGCAGAGCCCTGTGCCCTGAGGTTATGCTGCGCAGCTCTGACATCACCCACAAACTACCCAGTGAAACACCTGGCAGCTCTGAGCAGTTGTTCATTTCTGAATCACCTAATTTTAAAACAACTGGATTAAATTATTTCTGAGATTTAAAAAATTGCATGCCAGTCGCTGAGCTGTTTTCTTACAGACAACCTAGTCTCCTTCCTTTTCAGGTGAGCTGAACGACAAAAATGCAATTATAAAATCACTGACCAAAAGGTTGAAGTTCTTAGAATCTCAGCAGAATGACAGTCAGGCAACACTTGAAAATACACAGCAGAAGTTTAAAGAGCTGACTCAAAAAGTAACAGATTCATCTGTTCACTGCCAGGCTCTGGAGGTAGGGGTTGAGTAATGGTCTGGTTTTGCAGTCTGTGGATGTACAGGATGCCAGTGGTGTTTGGGAATTTCACTGGTGAATAAATAATTCATATTAGGGCTCCTGAGTTGCATTTGTCTTTTGGTACAGTAATGCGAGATCAAAGTAAAGGTTTGATTTGTTGGGTAAAACAAAATAGGGTGAGGGGCAAAACTTTTCTAAGCTACAGTTTGGAGTTTGCTGTTTGCTTAGTTTTGGGGAGCCCTGCTCAGAACCAACTTGCCTCCAAAAATGGGATTGCAGAAAGCAGTGCTGTCCCCAGAGCAGTACTGGGTGCTTGGATAGGGAGTTCCAGAAGGTTTTATTTAGAGCTTGATTGATGAACTGTAACATTCTGAAACTGGTTTAAGGATATGAAAATAATTGATCTTCAAGGGTTCTAGAATTTTTTTAAGTGATTTGTCAATGATTGTATGATTGGGCTAATTTTCCCTCTGCATGCAACGAAGCAGAGCAGTATTTTATCAAGCATTTTATCTGTCTAATTGAAGTAAGGTTGTTAAGAACCTTGATCACAAGCAAAGTGGGGAACAGTTTTTCCTCCAGCCCTCTTTCCTCCAGCCTGCTCAGGATCCCACATTGCCACTCACAATGTTTAAATAACGTCATTTGCTGAAAAAAAAATACTGACTTTGAACCACTGAAGCAGTAGCTGACACTTATTTCTGTTCTCTAGGAGAAAAACCAGGATCTCCACTGCTCAGTTTTGGAGCTGTCAGTTAAAACAGGCCAACTGCAAGCAAGGGAACAGGAGCTCCTCACTATGCTTAGGCTGAAGGTAACATCTGTCCTCTCATGGGCACTGAATGTGGTCACTCTGCAGTGCAGTTGTTGATGACTGCACCACAGGGGTTCTGTCGCTCTTGATCTCACTCATGTTTGGTTCTTAGGCTTGTGTGAGAAGGGAAAAGTGGTCAACAAACAACAAACTGGTTTATTTTCATGAACAAGCCCATTTCCAGGCTTTGATTTTGGTTTTTGTTCCTCAAGAGCTCAAAAGAAAAAAATCTGTGAAGTCACTATAGCTACTGCGGTGGGATGCACTGTTGGTTTGTCAAAATCCATCCATAATATAAAAATTAGGAATACATTCTGTTTCCTATTTCAGGACAATGCTTTAATTGAAACAACCGATCACATTAATGAGTTTACATGCAAATTGAAAAAGCTGGAAAGTGCACTGCGTGCAGTGAAGTCAGAGGATTTCTGTCTCAACAGAGAACAGAAGGAGCTCAGACTGACACTGAAAGAGCTAATGTTTCAGACAAATAAGCTGAAAGGTAAATGTGTATTTATTCTGGGCTCCTAATTTAGTGTAGACCAGCGCAGTTCCTTTTCATTCTGGGAAACACTACATTTTGTTTTGTAGATGTCCTCTCTGAAAAGATGGAGGAGAACAGCAAGCAGCACGAAGAAATCCTTCACCTGAAACACGAAAATGGCTGTTTGAAGAGTGAGCTGGCACTGGCAGGTAAGGGTGGGCAGTTGGCTTTTCATGCCTTAGCTTTCAACAGCTCGGGGACTCCTAGGCAGCAATTCACTAATATCTGTGAAGGAGGCAGCTTCTTATCCACCTTCCTTGCAGTTTAATAAAAGAATATCCCTTGTGTGCCATTCCTGGAGGAAAGCAATATCTGGGGCTTCTGCCGGGACAGTTTATAGAATCTTGTGAAAGCCCAAAGTTCACCAAAGTGATTACATGTGGAGGAATAAACGGCTCAGAGTGTTCTCTCCTGAAAACTTTTGAGACTTTCATGTCTCCTCTTTTCCCTCTTTCCCCCTTTCCTTTCTGAAAAAGTTAAATAAGTCAGTCAATGAAGCACATTATTGCTGCTAGTAAAAGAAATCCAGATGCTGAGGTAAAGCTGAAGGAAAATACTCGATTGTTTAGTTGTCTTATGAGTTTTGTGCTCTTTTTAATGTGGAGGGGAAACAGATCCCGCCGATCTTAAGAAAATGCTTTTGGTTTGGTTCAGTACCACCTTCTGCTGCTACCCAGCGTTAGCAAAAGCAACTGCTTTGTCTCTACTCACTTTAAGTAATTTAAAAGTTGTCTGTGTTTTGAAACAGTGGAGAAAGCCGAGAGGAAGGATGAACTTTATCAGTTTGCCAAGTCTAAACAGGCGCGGATTGAAAAGGAGTTGTCCAGTTTGCGACAGGTACAGCCCTGATCGTGTTCCTGCTCTCAGGTTGTAAAAGCATTTTCAGGAACATCAGACCTGCGTGGAACAGTACAAAAAAGTTAGATCTGACTGTTGTTAATTATTAATTAAGGAAAACAATCAGATTTTCCGGTTCTGCCGTGCTGGGGTCGCTGTGCAATGTTGATTTATTGGGGTTGAACTGGACAGCCCGTGGTGCCAGGCTGGGGAAGTCACGTGAAGGGCAGCAGGACTGGGGTGCACACACCTGGCCAAGGTGAACTCGGCAGCGTGAGGGACATGGTGTGCTGACAGATCAAGAGAGACTCAAACCTTGTGTGGTCACCTGCTCTCGGGTTGAGGTTCTCAAGGCATGATCCATTTTTTTTAATTGCAAATAATTGGTAGGTATGTTATCTTCTGCATTAGCTTCACAAAAAAATCCCCTGCAGTGAAAGCCAAATCCCACGATCACCTGTAATTCTGTAACGTTGAACAACATAATGACAACATGTATTAAATATCAGGTAACAGTAATGATATTTTATTTGTGGTTCCATCTTAGAGGAGCAGTGAATTCTTTAATAGAAGTCCTGTTTATTGCTGCCAGATGTTATTTTCCTAATACGTGCAGAGATGTCCTCTTAGATTTGGAAGTCTTTGACAATAGTTTGACTATGGGTATTGGTTTATAAAAACAACTGAGACAAGCGATGTTCCTGCAGCCCAGACTTTCACTGATGCCCATCCCTGTCTTTACCAGGTCTATGTAAAACAGCAGAGTGACTTACAGTTCCTTCATGGCAACTCAGAGAGACCTCAGGCCTCAAGGCAAAAGCATGAAAAGACGGCAAGCAGAAGGAGGTAAAGTAATTTTTTTTTTAATAGTTTGTTCTCAGAGAGAGACTTCACTGTTCAAACACAACTCACATCCTCCCAGAGGTGTGTGCTGGGTCAGGGTGGCTTTGCTGGACTCAACCACAAACATCCAGTGAAGTTCTCAAATACCTTGTTTTTTATTTGGTCAGGAGACACCATAAACATCAGTCACAGACTGAAGTGTTGTGTCAGGCCAGACAGCTCATGATTTTTTAGAAAATGAAATAGTCTGGTGGTAGGGGTGTTAATCTGGCTTGCTCCTGCTTTTGTTTAAAAAGCAAAGTTTATTTCAGGAAGTAAACATTAAATTAGGGAATTGGTGCACACCCTGGAGGTTCAGACAGAATCACCACACTGTATAAAACATGAGGGAACTCTCAGGCTGCTTTTGGAAAGTAACAGCCAATTCTGGGCAGAGTTCTGTCGGGTTTTGGCAGGATACAGCTGCCTGTTGGCATTTGAGCCCCCACAGAGCCGTGGCAGCAGCCTGTGTTAGTGTAGAGCTTTGGGAGTGCAGTGGTGGGTGCTCTTTACCTGCAGTGTTTCTGACTTGTTTTTATCGTGCCGTTGTAGCACAGGGGTGACATTCTCTGCCTCTGAAAGCCACAGCAAGACACATATGGGTAGGACTGAGGGCAGCCACAGGATGTGCAAGGAGTGGGGAACTGCACCATTTCCAGAAAGTAGGGTAAAAACCACCCTTGAGATGTGTGGAGTAGATAATAGACAGTTACTGAATGCACCAGACTTGGAGGAAACTACCTCAGCCTTCTTAAACCCGTGTCAAAAAGTTGTGAAAGGCTTGGCTGCTCCCACGGAAGAAGGAGAAAAGCAGGATGTTGCATCAAGCTTTGATGAGCTAGACAGTGAAATATTTCGTGAGGCAAAGAGCACAAGACCATTGAGAAACAGGGAAATTGGTGACAAGGGAGTGGAAAGCAGAGACCAACAAACCTTTGAGACATCTATACCTTCATATGAGCGTTGGCTTAACATCCGATCTCGTGTAGATTTGCAAAGTACTTTGATCCAGAACGGCACCGCGGCTGACAAGACTGGTAAGAAGAACAAAACCTGGGAAGAGAGACCTGGAATTCAGTTTGGCCAAAAAAGGACTTCTGTGATTCGCAAGTCTGAATCTGACTCGTGCATTGGAAACTCCAGCACAAGTGGAAGCGCCCGGTGGAAGCGCGTGTCAGATCAGGAGTGGCTGGAGATTTTCAAACCCATAGAAAGAGATGGAAGCGTATGCAGTGGAAAAGACTGCAGCTGTTTGGATTCTACACAGTAGATAAAATGTGCCAGCTCATAAAGGTTATGAGCCTTTTACATTTAAGAGATTGGTGTAAGCTGTAGTTATGTAGAAGCTTGGGTGTATAAGCTCTCAGTAGTATCTCAAGTGATGTTTAAAGTAACTGTTGTTTAAAAATTAGTCTACCAACTTGCAAAGCAGCGAATTTAAAATAAAAATAGCTCTTAAAGTATCAAGATTCTATTTTTATGCATTCATTTTTTTCTCATCTCTCATCCCCAAGAGCTGCGTGGGCAGGAGAAGCTGCAGCACCACAGAACTTGCCAAATAAACTAATTGAGAAAAACGCAGATTTTTAAAATCTTATGATGCTGCTTGTAACTCTGGTGGGTAAAATGTGTTCTGCCCAGAGTTGTGCAGTGGTGTTTCTGTGTGAGGCAAGAAACAGACCCAGGGTTTGTGTGATGCTTTGGTGACTGTGTTATTTCTGTTGAGAAGTCACACCGTGGCTGGGCACGAATCTAGGACAGGCTCTGAGCACAGGCTGCTGCCTCACTCAGGGCAAGAAATGAGGTGGCAAGATTGAAAGGACAGCAATCTGTCCACTCTCCAGTTCGTGGGACTCTATCCCTCTGTTTATGCTGGGGGAGGGAAAGGACACGTGGGGGATTAGCAGAAGGAGGTTTCTAATGTTCAGAAATGTCAGAAAAAGACTCAGGTGTCTCAGTGGTGTTGGAAAGTATCCAAGACAAAAATGCTGCTTCACATTTGCAGGAGTGGCTTTATGCCTGCACAAGCAAAGGCATCCAGAGCTGGGACTTACTGTGGATTTGTTGTCTTGGTTCCTTTATCTCCTTTCAAAAAACTGATTTACCAGCTCTATTATAGGAGGATTTCTGAAGTTTTACCGAGATTTTGTAGCTGCCTTTTAGCCAGAGGAGAATCTTTCCAGCTGGTAGTTTGACAAGTACAGTAAATGAACAGCTGTTTAAACCTGCTGTGAATGTTTGCCAGCAAGTCTGCCCTACATCCAGCCAGATTAATGTTATGGAGAGGGGAGATCTGATGTATGGAGGCTTTCAGTCCGGGTGGCTTTTAAAACAGAAATGTGACAGAAATCGTTGCTGCAGTGAGACAGACCTGTTCAGAAACAAGGTGAATGGGCAGCCACTGAAAAAGAATGCTGTCCTGGCACATTCCCCCAGGGCTTAGCTGAGCCTCATGTGTGGTGTGGGCTCTCTCTGGTTTCCACTGTCTCTAAATCATTTAAAAGACTCCCCTTACATCTACCCTGACCTTTCTTACCTTCTCCCCCAGCAGCACCAATGACACACTGCCATCCCTCCAAATCCCTTCAGAGGCTGGATAATGAAAGCTGTTTTCACTTTTTGTCTTGTCCTATTTGTCTTGTCCTTAAGTGAATTTTAGGGGAAAGGGAACAAACTCAGCCCAGGCAGTGCTTGTAGAGGAGAGATCCCTCAGTGCAGGGGGGCTGTGCTGCCCATTTGGGATTTGCTGCTGAGCTATCCAGTTTTCTTGATGCCCACACTTGGTCCTGGGGCCCTGCTAATTGGAGATGGATTGACTCAGTGCAAATCCCAGACTGTCTGCACTCCAACCTCTGCTGACTTGGATTTGCCAGGGAATAAATCCTCGCCCTCTAAATGGGAGGAAGGCAGGAGTATTGCTTCTGAGGAGGGATTAATGGCGGAGACCAGACACAACGTTCCTCCTGAGACTTGAATCTGGATCCTCCAGTTTTCCACTGCTGGTTTCGTAGTGCTGATGATGTAGTTTGTGTTAGGGAAGGGTGCTGGCACCTCCCTGTCAGCCCAGCAAATATTTTTGACATGAGTTCCTGAATTCTGGAACGGCCAACAAGAAGGCTATTAAATACCTTCTCCAACAGCAAGGGGGATTGTGAAATCCCAGAGTGCAGGAATGGTTTCTGTGTGCTCTGACTTGGTGACTTCATTTATGTTGGACCAACATTTGCTGCCTTTGGATTTTTATCTCAATTCTCGTTTTAAAGGTGGAGCATCAGCAGGTACTTGTTCAGTCTGGACTGAGCCACCCATTCCTGAGCCACCTCTCTGCCTCCAAATCAAACCTGTTTCCCCCCTCCCTCCCAACCTGTGTGTTCCCCAAAACCGGCCGTGCCCATCACATCTCCTCCCATCCCTGTTCCAGGCTGCTGCAGCTTGTTCCCTCAGGTCTCCACAGAACCTTTCCTTGTCAGAAGCACAGAAACATGAGCTTTTCTCTCTTAAAAGAGAGCCTGTTGTATCCCAGTGTTTTACTGGAGTGAAATGGGACGCCGCAGACACTTGTGAGCTGGCCACTCTCATGAGGGCTTTTTCCTAGATTGAATGTCATTCAAAAATACACTGATTTGTAAGAGTCTTGCCAGGTATGGAATGCATTGTTACACCAAAATAAGTATCTAAAGAATATTTAATTAAATGTTATCAATTCAAAGAGAGTATTTTCTCTAAAATACACATCCTTTTAGATTATTGATCCAGACCGTGCTTCTGGTGTGTTCCGAAGTGTCATGAATACGGTTTGCTCCTCTATCTAAAAACAAATAAAGTAAAGCCTCTTTGGGAAAGCTCTCCTGTGATCTCTGAGGAGACATGAGGACTGTAAAAGACTGTGAAATTCCCTTGAAAGGTGCATCTACAAATATTCATTTGCCTAATGGTTGATTAAAACCAAAAAGGGACTTGGTTGTGAGAGGAGTAGCAGAGTATTGGGAGGAACAAGCACTGCCTTTTGTGTGCTCTTTGCAAGGTTAAATACACACTCAAGCACACGGTCACGTAGCTGATTGGAACTGTTTGAATGTCAAACCATCGTCCTCAGGGGATAAAAGTGATCTAAGGAAGCTGTTAAACACAGGAATACTCGGAGGAACAGGGTAATCCCCAATGCTCCACGGTTTTCTTGGCTCAGGGCCCATGGTTATTTATGTTGTCCCATGATATTCCCTTGGAAGTTTGAAAAGGATGGTGATACTGCTTCTGCCAATGTCTTAATTTTTTTTTTTAACAGTGAAGAAAACATGGGTGTGAGTTTCTGCCACTTGGATTCTCCCCGTTTGACAACCGCCCAGGAGAGCAACACGTCTCAGAGATCTGTGGAATTCTCTGGTCAAGACTCCCCTCTGCACATCAGTGACCTGGCAGTGACTCAGCCAACGAACAGATGCTTCAGTGCTGCCATGGACACAGTCAGTATCTTATTGCAGAATGCTCTTGATTGATTTTAAGGGGAATTATGACAGCAAATGTCTCCCGGCGTGAAAGAACCATGGACTCAAACGATGAGTCAGCAGGCTTAAGGCAAACGTGGCAAAATACTTTTTCAAAATAACTCCTCGTTGCCTCAATATGTCTTGGACAGCATGAGTGTAAATGAGTTTTAAAAATACATATGTAAGCTTTTGGAATGAAAAGCTTTAGGAGAATGGATGCTGGCTACAGGTAATTCCACCGAGTATCTGACTACATGTGGACACGGTTATCAGAAGTGATTTGGACACTGTTTCTGTTTCTTTCCTGTTCTTGCTTTCTCATGTCTTTGTTCTCTCCTTTATCCCTGAAGTACTGCTCTTGTGTGTGCTCTGTATAATTGCACTTGAAAATCTGCTACAAACTGGCTCTGGGGAAGAGCTCTGTGCTTATTGGAAACACCAGCCGTTTGCCAGGGCCTGTTACGTTCAATACTTTGAACTGAAACATTTCGAGATTAAACTACTGATGCTCGGTGTGTTTATAACCCTTTGAAATATTCCATGTTGGTAACTTTGTCTCCCTCTCTGTCTCCTCCAGGACACGGGTTCCCTGCTGATGAAGCTGCATCGTGCTGTGGCCGAGTCTGGACAGATGATTGCTCGTCTGAACCTCAGCCTCCTCCCTCAGAGCCCTCACTTAATTCCGAACAGCAGCCACATGGATATAGTATAGGTTGTTCTCCCAGGACTAGATTGAGGTGCTCAGGGGACATCCTATCCCTTATGCTTGGCTTGCACTCCATTAGCAAAGCACGACGGGGATATTGTTTATAAGGAGACAATTCCTGCCTGCCTTAACTGCAAGTACCTGAATCTTTTATAGGATTCTTTTAGAGGATCCTCAAGGTCATGGCAGGATTTGACTTTTGCATGTGTCTAAACAGATGGAAGGAAGAAGTCGTTTTGGGCCAAGCTGTAGGAGGCCTAGAAAAAAGTGAACACTGGTTCTTTCTCACTTGAAGCACTTGAGATGATTTCTCAGGCTCAGTGCACACTCACCACTCTGGTGCCCCAGAGGCTTACAGTCAGAACTGCTTATTGTTGTGTTCATGGAAAGGAGGGCAGCTTAAATAAATTTAGGGGGTTTGTGGGTTAATAATTTTAGTTCCTTCATTGCAAGGTCAGAGCATATACCCAGTGGTCCAAGGGAAAACCTGTATGTGGCTGTCTGGCAGTCTATTTTATGAGCATGAGCAGTGATAGGGAGTTCCTGTTGGGTGTGTGGGCAGAAGGAGTACTTGGAGAAGGAGTGACTTGCTTGTTTTCATAAACATCCGTAAGAATTTCTACCTGGTTTGACAAGGACATTGTACCATTTGTCACTAGGAATGAGTCCACTTGTGTTGATATACATCCCAGAGGGAGGATTTAGGCTCTTGGATTTAGAGCAGGCTGCGTTCTCCTCACACATCACCTCCCTCTGAAAACGCTGGACTCCTTTTAGCCTCAGATGAACTTGACCAGAACAACGTTGCTGTAAGTAACAGACAAAGCAATTTTTATAACATTTCAGAGCCATAAACCCTTCGCTGTGCTGGGACTGACTGACTGAGTGTAAAGGTTGTTGTGCCAGCGTTTGCGTGAACTGAAAGGAGATTTTGTTCAGCAGCTCCTCTGCAGGATTTCATTCAGCAGGGAAGACAGCAGCAGTTTAGTCTTTTGCAAATCCATGTAGGAGGATTCCTGAAAAGCTCCCTACAACACAGGGCTTGCTTGTGGCTCCTGCCCAGCCCCATCAGCTGTCTGGCTCCTGCTGACTGGTTGGCACGTCACAGCTCGGCCACTCCGGCTGCCCGTGACTCTGCTTCAGAACCTGAGCCTGCATTTTTGAGCTTGGAAATTGGCTTCTCATTCAGAACTGGGGCTTCAGTGGACTGAACATAAAGCAGGCTCGTGGGCACTGGGGGAGCAGATCCCGAACCACATCTGTGGAACTTTGATCTACTTTCAGAACAGTTCTGGGTAAAAACTCGTCAAGCGTGTTTCAGTTAATCTATGCAGGCCAACTAATCTGTGCTTAAAACCAGGCTTACCTGAGGCTCTTTTAAACTGAGCTTTAAAACATAATAAATACCTTAGAATTTAATCAGTCAGAATTTGTATGGGTTGGATTCTGTGCCCTGCTTGGGGGAGGGAGGAGAAGAGGGAATTGAGAATGCCAGCTTGAATCAGGCAGCTCTGGAATTTTTATTCTCCGAGTCCTTTGATTTCCAGGTAGGGTTTTTGCATAACAGTATAGACAACAGAGCTTGCAGAAACTCTGCACAAAAGCCAGTTGTCTGCTGCAGAAGAAAGAGATGCTAAGCTTCCTTCTTAGCTTCGTGATGTTCCGTGAGCATGAAGGTGTTTTCAATTTGATCTTTATTTGTTTGCTTCCCTTTTTATAAATGCGTCTGCAATATTGAGACACGTTATGGATTTCTGAGATGAGCCTGGCCCAGGATTCTAAGTGCATTTCCAGTAAAACTCTTGTGAGTACTGTAACAGCAAATAGATATTAAGGCAGCAAATAATTCCTTTAGTCAAATAATTAAACTTTCCTCAAGCGTGTTCCTCATCCTCTGGGCAGTCAGATCTCACACCTCCATTCCCCAGTACCTGCAGGCTGCTTATTGTAGTTAAAACCCTTCTGTGTGTTACAGATAACAGGATCAAGGATGTGAACATTGTTGAAGGAGAGACTGGGAAGTGTTTTCCAGGGCCAAGGCCAAGGGCTGTTTTAGGATATTGTTCCTGGGCTCAGAGCCCCAAAAGTAGAATGCATTTGAATAGAGCTGTTTCGGAATATCCCAAGCAGCCTTGCCCACAGCAGATTGTTTTTTCTTCTGGAATCAGGAAATTTCTCACTCTCTGATTATTTGTTCCCCTGATGTGGATTGGATGCTTGCAGTAGGCACCACTTTGTCTGGTTCTGAGGACAAAAGAGTAACCAGATATGGGTAAAATCCTGAACACCACTTGAAACTGAATAAGAACCAGCAACAATGAGGAGAAAAACTGGCAAAAAAAGAAATCTTCCAGTGCTGACACAACCAAAGTCCTGCCTGCAGAGGGAGGGAATCACAGAGCCATCTTGGTTTTGAAGCTTTGTGGCTTTCTGGGTTTCTCATATGGATCGTCTTCGATCCAACAGGGAACTGGTGCTCAGTTTCCTCTCAGATATTCCAACTGCAGTCCCTGAGCTGTTTCTCCCCTGTGGAGCCAAACCCTCTGTGCCCTTGGGGAGTGGGGGTGGTTTGTAGCACCCTCATGTTCTGCTGTTCCTGCATAAAGCCTGGAGACACTGAGTCTTCTCCCAAAATCCATCAGGTCTGTGCAGTGCAGCTAATGGGGCAGTGGGAGGAGGTGGATGCTGAGTAGCTGGAATGCTGAAATGCTCCTGTGCAGAGCTGCTCCTTTCCTAAAAAGAGCCCTGAGGTAAAAGCAGCCGGAGGTTTTACAGGTCGAAGCCAGCACTGTGGGTTGCATCCTGAAACCACTGATGTTCAAAAGTTTCAGGAGCAAATCCCCAAAAGTGCTGAGCCCTGTGCTGAGGCAGCAGAGTGGGGAGCGTGTGCTGAGCCTACAGAAATAATCCCATTTGCTTCAAGTGAGAAAGAACCGGTGGAACAAACGCACCCACAACCCACTGTACATCCGTGACAAGAGTTAGTGACTCTGCAAGTCACTGCCTAATGCACAATTCCCATTTTCTTTGTGTGTTAAAAGGCACTGAATCGCTGTGATCGGATAAATCCGAAGCAGAGTCCGTAGCAGGTCCAGAAATAACAACATTTGTGCAGCTTCACACACAGAAGTGATTGAATTGGTTTTGGTTGTGTTTGTTCAGGTTTAAAATTGCTTTGAAACCGTTTGAGGGCAGGTGCACTGACAAACATCAGGGTAATTTCCTCTCTGGCTGCCAGGGATTGAGCCACTCTCATCAGTCAGTTGTTTTGTATTTAGAGAGAGACTGGGCGGGGGAGAGTTGAAGAATTGAGGAAAGCAGTGAGTAAAGGGCTATATTCAGTTTTGGACAACATAGCATGTGCCACTGCTCCTAAATGGTGACTCAGGGGCTGGCCAGGGGCACAAAGATCACTCCTTTCCACAAAACAAACTGGAAAGGTTTTATTCCCAAACACACCCTTGGTACCCCTGAGACTGTTGTCTTTCTGTCAAGTGCTTTTACCTTTCTCCTGTTTATATTTTTACTCTGTGTTTTTATTCTGTTTGCAGTGTAAAAATGTGCGTAGTGAATTGACGTTCATGTGGTTGCTTTATATATTTTATATATTTTAAAGGAAATGTTCCTGCTTTTTAATAAAAAAATCATTTAATTTTCTGTAGTAGATTAAGAAGTTTCTAACACAGAAGTGATTCTGAGGACTGAAGATCAACCCAGCAGTTACAATGGAAAGTTACCTCATTTTTTAACATGGTTCTCTGAGTGTTTGAAAGACCCATAAGTGGTGAAAAGATGTGACTCTGCGGGGTTGTATTTTATCTTGAAATAAAACACGGAATGATGCCAAGATTAACAAAGCTATTTTTATAGCTGAGAGCTCAGGTTAAACACCAGCTTGTTTTTTAAGAATCTGAAGTGTGTAATTGTTACAACATAGGAACTACTTTTTTTATCTTTTTATTTTTTTATGGTGGCTCGGAAATATTTATAGAGTATGACACAGCCAAGTATGCTTTTTCTTTCGTTGTTAGCATATTGTTTTTGTTCTGGACTTCTTGCCATGATGAATAATGTTTATAGGAAGTTCCCAATTAGTGCTGTAAGCAGGAACTGGGAAATGACTCGAAATGGGAGAGCTGTCACCCACGACATGGGCAGAACAACTCTTTCACAGTAAGGAGCTGGTTCTTCCAGCAAAAGTTTATAGGATCAGTGTGTATGGGCTCTGTTTGCGCTGCAGAGCAGCAGCCAAGCATCGTGTGACCTTTTTTTTTAGCATTTAACCTGGTTTTATCTTTGCCTGTTGGGCAAGATGCATTCTGTTATCACAACGTGAACTTATTTTTTAACTAAAAGATCAAATCAGATAATAAAGGTGATACTTCGCTGTGTCTTTTTTTGCCTGCTTAACACACTGTCCAGAGTATTTAGTACTTAATTCCTGATGGTTCTGAGCACAGACACAAGGTGGCTGCTCGGTCCTGTGCAGGTTGGGAGCAGCTGGGGACACCTGTGCCAAGTCCCCAGAGCTGTGCCAGCGTTTTTCCTGCGTGGGGGCAGCCAAGGGTGGGAGTCTCTGCCTCCATCCACTGCCACCAATTAATTGCAGTGAAACACAACACTCCACGGATTTCCCTTGTTAACTCTTTCATGCAGTTTTCTGGTTTCTCTTTAATTACCCCAGTGGCAGCCTTTTCTTCAGGTACTAATTGCCCCAAAATTAGTTGCCCAGTTCTGATCAGAGCTGCTGACAGAGGGAAGCTCAGCTGCTCCATCTCCTTTCCAGTTTCCACAAGCCTTTATAGTGCATTTATTCCTCTACCTGCACAGAACCTTTCCAGGCTCCATACTCAGAATCTCCTGCTGTGGCTATGACAAAAATTCCCCCTAAAAGCCACTGATAACAGTGCCAAGCTGCTCACTCTGAAGCTGCCCGGCAGCTTTACAGAGAAATGGTGCAACTTCCAAGCAGGAGCTGTGGTCTCTGGTTTAAATGTGTTTGAGTTTACTGGATGAATTCTGAGTTTAAACCCCTTGTGAGTTTAAAATGCCCCACTGATGGCTTTAAAATCAATATAGAAAACTGAGCTCAAGCGGTGCAACAAGGATCTGCAGAGCTCTAGGATTTTGTGTCAGGGCTGTCCTGGTTTTGTGGAATGGAAAGAAGGGGAATGTTGGGGTTAATTTATTCAGCACTAACTGACTTACAAGCCAACTGCTTTATTGGCCACACTCTGAGGCTCGTAGGAAAACACTTCAAACCCGGTGCCTTATTTGTGGAAGCAGCTCAAGTACTCCAGGGAGCTCTTTGCTATTGTATCCTCGGACCGAATTATTGTTAAAGACAACAAAGCTTCTGTTCAGCCGCGGCCTTTCCGCAGGGTGGATGCGCGCTCTGCTCGCGACTTTCCTAAAGGGAAGAAGGTGGCGATGGAGCTCCGGGGGCCCTTTAACGTGCCCTCTGTCTGTGTGTGTGTGTGCGCGGGTATTGGGCGAGGGGAGGAGACGGCCGATAGGGAT
>VXAY01007103.1:3164423-3180309 GCA_013399855.1 Oxyruncus cristatus | reverse complement strand
TAGTCTTGGTCCTAGTCTTGGTCCTGGTCCTGGTCCTGGTCCTGGCCCGTTTCGCGGAGCATCGCCTTGGGGTGCGCTGAACTCGGGGGCTTCCCGGGCGATGGGATGTGATGGGATAGGGGTCGCGGGTCCTCGCCCTCTGTCCTCCGGGGGTTTCCCCGGTGGGGCGGCGCGGCCGCCGTCCCTCTGTCCGTCCCCGTGTCCGCCGGCCCGTCCGTCCGTGCCCGGTGCCGGCGCTCCCCCACCCCCACCTGCGCCGCCGCTNNNNCGCGGCCCGTCCCGCTGACCCCGCAGCCCGGCCCCGCCGTGCGCCCCCGCCCCGGCGGGCAGCGGGACCCTGGGCGGCCGGAGCGTCCCCCCCGCACTCCCCGGGCCTTATCGCAGGTAAACACGGCCCGGAGCACACGGGCAAAGTTTTACGGCGTCAGCCGAGTCGGGGGCTCCGCAGCATCCCGGGGCTCCCCCCCGCTCCCACCGCCCCGGGAATGGGCATCTCCGCGTCCCTGCCGGTCCCGGTGCTGGCCGTAACGACACCGGGGGCTGTTCGGCACCGCGGGTGGATTCACCTCAGCCCCCGCGGCTCCGGGTCACCCGTGGGGTCTCCCTGCGGGAATCGGGGTGTGTGAACCCACGGGGGGTGGCTGAGCTAAAACAAAACCCAAATGTGTTTGTGCCCTGTTGTGTCCGGCTTGGCCGGAGTATCCGTAGCCCTGTGGCCCCTGCAGGGTGGGCGATGCTCGGGCACTGATCGGGCCGGCATATGGCTGGTGGGAAACGAATCACTACAACAGCGTGGGCAGGGACAGGCCGAGGGATGGACAGAGCGACGGGCTCGCTGCTGTCCCCGCAAAAATAACAGTGCCCTCTGCACGCGTCCTCTGACCCCTTTGGTTTTGCAGGCGGTGCATTCATCGCAGGTGTTTTTTCCCCTTTGCCCCTTTGCTTTGCTGCTCCTTCCCTGGCCCCTGGGCTGGTTTGGCCCAGGAGGGCGCTGGCGAAGACAGGTGGGAATTCCAGGCCTCTCGGGGTCACGGTGGGTAGGAAATGGAGCTTGTTGGGTTTGGGGAGCAACACGAGAAAACCGGCAATTCCGGTTCGCTCTGGACACGTCTCCTTCAATCGTCCCACTGGGCACCGCTGATAAGAATCGCGGCGGCAGCCAAAGGGCTGCACGTGTCCCTCCTCCCGCCCGCCCTTCCAGGGCATTTGGGACTTTTCAGTGGGACTTGTGCACAGTTACAACTTCGCTCAGTCCCAGGGGTGCTGTGGGCAGAGCTGTGTACAGGGCAAAGAGGTGGTCGCTCTGCATTAGAGGGTTTAGCTCTATGCCCCCGAGCTCGCTGGCTGACAGTCACATTCACCACCCAGAACTGACCCTTTTTTTCCAGCAACTGCTGAAAAATTGTTCTAAAGGAGCTTTATCCTGGTGTGGTTTCCGTAGTGGTGCTTCAGTGAGAGCAGAATTGTTCCAGTGTCAGTACATGGGTATTGATCTGCCTTTTAGCTCTAATTATAGCAGCTGTGGAGTTGGCCACAGGTCGCTTCTGTGTCATGGAGATGCCGGTGGCACATCCCCTCCAGAATTCCTTACCACCCTGGAGAAGGATGCAGCAGGAATCCAGAGCCCCATCACCTTTTCCCGTGCAAGGGCTGGGGTGATGCCTGTGGGTACAGACGGGGGTTGCTGACCCTGCTGTGATCCTCCCTACCCCCACCCAGGTGCTCGTGGGTGATGTGCAGGTCTCCTGCTTTCCCTGAAAATGCTTTTCCAGGTCTTGTGCTGGGGTGATTCAGATGTCCCCCCTGGAGCAGCCTCGTGTGGGAAGTAGGAAGCCACCATCCCACTCGGCAGCCTGGCAGGAGGCACAACTTGCCAGTTTTTGCTTTTCTGAAACAAGAAGGTTAAAAACCCAATGAGCTCCTGAGCCTTCAGGATTACGTTGTCTGTGACTGCCGAGTGGTGCTTCCTTGGTGTAATTTGGGAAGGAGCAGTGTTAGGAAGGGAACCCCGGAGCAGCCGTTTCTAATTCAGGTGTTCCAACAGCCCTCGTGCCACCTGGCCGGGGAGGTTTCCAGCTCAACATCCTGCTGCCAGGAAAATTTCTTCCTGCTGTGGGACCCGGTATCCACCTGCCGGGTGGGGATTGTGGCCCCGCAGGATGCCGGGGCTTTGGGGAGCCGTGGGCGGGAGGATCAGCAGTAATTAAAAGCAGCCTGGAAAGAAGGGGTGGATGTAAACTGTGCTCCTTCATTTGGGCCCTTTGATCCCGGCTTTAGTCACCGGCCTGGTACGTGAGGGCTGTGAGTAAGGAGTGAGGGCTGTACCCTGTGGGCTCCCATGGCCCGGCAGGTTTTGGGGTTGGACACCCGCCCCCGGCAGGGCTGGGGCTGCACTGCTCCCCGTCAGGGATGGGGAACAGTCCACAAGGTTTTATCAAAGTTTTGGCCAGGCTGGTTGTTCGTCTCCAGTGACAGCAGGGACCTGCCCATCTCCTGGTGTCCCAGGAGGTTGGGTCAAGGGTGAATCTCCCCACTGCAGGGTCCTGCAGCCAGCAGGGACATCCTGAAGACACCCGTGTCCCTCCCTGGCTGCACCATCACCCAGAGCCCATCTCTGGTCCAATTTCATGTATCTCCTGACCAGGCTGATGTTTGGAGGCAGAGGAAGCACAGCTGACGCAGCAGTCCCGAGGGGTTGGTGATGGTTTAGTGCTGCTGTGGTTTATTTAGGACCATGCTGGGCATGGTGTCTCTGTCATGGCAGTGCTGTGGGTGGGCTGGGGCTGCCCCTGTGTGGGTCCAATCCATGTGCTGGATGTAAAATGGCTCAGTGAAACCTCAGCACTGAATCACCAAGGATGAAACCAGCCTGTCCAACAGCTCCCGGGCTGAATTTTGGCTGGTTGGTCTGGAAACGAGATTAAGGGCAATAAACCCAATAAAACCACCAGCACCAACAGGAATTACAGCCCGGTTTTGGAACAGACCAGTGAGTCCCAGCCCTAGTCCCATCCCACTGAGCAGCTGAGCTCCTGTCTCTGGGCATATGGGACGGTTTTTCCTTTCCTGGGGGTCTGCCCTTGTCTCACACTTTGGCCCTTCCACCTGTGGGGTCAGGTCCCACCGATGGGTTGGGACGAGTGTGATGGGTTGGGACAAATGCATTGTCCTACTTCTGCTTTCGGCAGGCAGCAAAAATCCAGGTTTGGGAGCTGTGTCTGCCCCACTCCCCCCATGCAAAGCACCTCAATAAGATGCAGTAACCCCTTCAGCAGCTCTTCGCTGCAAGATGCGTTTCCAAGCCCTGCCTTGCAAAACTCTCGCCTTGTCGCTCCCTGGTTCATGATAAACCTTCCTTTCTGTCAGTAACCCTCACTTTGGTGTCATCCTGCGAGGTGCTGGCACCCCTGGGGACCTGTGGCACATCTCTCTGGCTGAGCTGCGATCGAGGGCGCAGCCTCTCCGCTGGCTCCAGGCTTTCAGGTGGCTGTGGAGGCACTTCAGGAGAGGCAGCTGTGCTGCAAGTGCCTGTTCCCGGGCTCTCCAGGCTCGTTAACCTTTGGGGATAAGAGGATTACAGCAAGTCACCGGCTTAACTCTGCTGCTGCTTTACGGCCCCACATGGCGGGGTAACACCGGGGCTCTCCCAGTGCAGGAAAAGCAAAAGCAACCCCTTTCCCCAGCAGCTGGGGAAACAGTTTTGAAACAGGCTCGCTTTTTGGGATGCATTTGTGGCAGATTTGGTGCATTGACACCTTTGGCATCACCCCTTCAGCACAGCATCAGGTTCCTCCTGCATAAGTCAGGAGCACTCGATAACTCAGCATCGAGTTCCTCCTCCTACAGGAAAGTGCCTCAGTTCAGAGGCATCCCTGGACAAGCAGCTGTATGGAAGCAGGTGCTTTCCCCAGGAGGGTAGATGAGATTTTTATAAGGTTTTAGGGCTGGGGGGCTGCAGGGATTGACTGAGTTTCTCTTCTGGCATGAATGCTGGTGGCGGGGCCACTTCCTGCCTTCCCAGCTGGGACCTTTTTCCTCTGCTGGAGACAGAGGGCTCATGGACACAGGCACAGTCCAAGTGCTCCTGCGAGGGTGAAGCAGCTCAGTTGAGTCTGCAGGGACCTGGTGAGGAGGCGGATGGTCTTCATCAAACACAGCAACTCTGTTTCATAGCCCATCATCACATGGGAGACACAACCGACCCCTGTCTGGGGTCATCTTTTGGAATAAATTAATAATTTAAAGTGTGCTGTGATCAAACACATCAAAATATAGATAATCCTCTTCATTGCTCTGGATTTCTGCTCCATCAGGATGGGCATTGTGGCCGCCACTCCCTCCTTGCTCGGGGGCTGCATTTCCCCACGTGCTGTTTGCACGCCGCCAAAAACACCCCAAACCACTCCCCCCCCCTTGGTTCAAAGGCTCCTTGTGATTACACAAACAACCCTGGAATTTGGCATCTCGCTGTCGTGCTTTAATGTTCCCGGGGCACGGCGCTGAGTTCAGGCTGCAAAAATGCAAAAATTGGTTTCCTGGGACAGGGACAGCCGGGAGCACCAGCGGCGCGGTTGGGAGGGGTCTGATTCTGACAGATCCTGCTGGGGATGGGGGAGTTTCATGGGCTGCTTTGTTTGAGGATAAAAAAGCCTATTCTGGTGTGTTGCAAATGACTTTAAGGTGACATAGGATTGCTAAAATCCAGGGTATTCCCCAAAAGCACCGGCACTCCGTCGGGGGGGACGGAGTAGCCATGGGGGTCACACTGAGCCTGACAGCTGCTCTCCCCTCCTCTTGCAGGCCATCAGCATCAGCAAAGCCATAAACACACAGGAAGCACCAGTGAAGGAGAAACATGCCCGCCGTATCCTTTCCTGGAGAGCACCAAGGAGATCCTGGGCTGAGGCAGGAGGGGTTTGGGGCCATGGAGGTTTGGGAGGCAGGAGACCCACGCAGAGCTTGGCTGAGGGGTGGCATCATGTAGGTTCATCCATCAGTGAAAAGGCAAACAAGAGCCTATAAAATTGTGATTCTTTGGCAATAAAATGCAGGGGGTCCTGGTGTGCCCTGGGGCAGGGGGAGGTGCAAGAAAAAGATGAATGGGGGTCATGTCTGTGGGTGCAGCATCGTGCTGGTGATCTCTGTGCACCCGGTGTGTGTCCCCTTTTTAATGGAAGTTGAACAAGAACAGTGCCCTGCTCCATGTGTATCCAGTTGGCCTTGACTGCAGGGAAGGGATCATCCTGGGCACACACCATGAGAAGGGAGCGTTCACCTTCTGGTCCTATGCCATCGGGCTGCCCCTGCCCAGCAGCGCCATCCTCAGCTGGAAGTTCTGCCACGTCCTGCACAAGGTCCTGCGTGACGGACACCCCAATGTGAGTGTGCCCTCCAAACTTCTCTCCTGCTTTGCTGGTGGGTTAAATTTTTGCCTCTTGAGATATCCCTCTGCACAGAGGGTGGGTCCCCTTCCCTGTCCCAGAAACCTTTCCCAGTCTCTGGGGCTGTGGGGGTACTCTTGTCTGGCACCTTTGAAACCTCCCTGCACAAAGCCCCGACCTTTGGGTGCCATTGAAAGGCTGGAAGTTCTCACAAAGCTGGAGTGGTGTAAGGATTGGATCCATCCTCTTCCCAGTGCCAGGGCAGGCAGGCAGGTACTGGCCTATGCCAGCCCCGCTGAGCCACATCCCTCCTGTTTTTGCCCCCAGGTCCTCCAGGACTGCCAGAGGTACCGCAGCAACATCCGAGAGACAGGAGACCTGTGGGTGAGTGGGGTGAAGTGGAGGTTTGTGCCTCCCAGGGGGTTTGGAAGTTGATGCTGAGTGACATTGTGGGCACAGAGAGGGTAAAGCACCCCCTCAGATACCCCGTTGTCTCTGCTCCCATGGGGCAATGGTTGTGTCTGTGGTGGAGGGCACAAGAGCTGCAGGGCTGGTACAGGTTCACTGGCACACGTGGGCTCTGCTGGATCCGGATTCCACATGGTTCCCCTTGTGTCTCCACAGGGCCATTTGCACGACAGATATGGGCAGCTGGTGAGCATCTACACACGGCTCCTGCTCACCAAGATCTCCTTCCACGTCAAGGTGAGACCCTGTCCACCTTCTCACCTGCTGTACCGGGGGGACGGGGCTTTGCTGGGGGATGTGTTGCACCAGCAAAAATAGGAGCAGCAACTGATGCACTTTTTCTTCCTTTTCCAAAGCATCCCGAGTTCCCCCCGGGCCTGGAAGTGTCGGATGAGGTGCTGGAAAAGACTGCGGGGACGGATGTGAACAACATGTGAGTGTACTGGCACCTGCAGAGCGGTGAGGGGTGTAAATGCAGGGAGCAAAACCCCCAGTTGGAGCCCTTGTCATCATGAGGACCCTCAGTAAACTCGAGCAGCCAGAGCAAGGATTTCTCTGCCACGGAGTGATGGAGTTTTGGTTTGTTTTGGCAGCTTCCAGCTGACGGTCGAGCTGTTTGACTACCTGGACTGTGAGCTGAAGCTGTCGGAGTCAGGTGAGGAGGCGGCAGGTCCCTCCCGCTCGCCCCAGGGCTCTTGAGCAATAGTTTCGCTCTTTGGTCAGGAATGGAGTTCCGGGAGGCTGGGGTTGGACGCTTGAGTCCTTCCTCCTTCTCCCGTGAGACTTCTGAGCTGGATTCCCCTGTTGATGCTCTGTAGGGGCAGTCGTAGGAAAATATTTAAGGAATGTGGCTGTTTTGGGCCCACCTGAGCAATGTAGAGTGTGCCGCTCTGAAATATGTTTGTATTTCTTTTTGGTACAGCCACATTAATCATACACATGACCCAAATCCTTTCTATCCCCCAGAAGCAGAGGATGGGGCTGTACCTCTTTCTAAAGGCTCATTTCCCCTCACTGAAATGCTTCAGTGGGGAAGGGCTGGAGACCCTTGCCCATGTTTGCATCTCTAAAAATTCCTTCTCCAGGAATTTTTAGATGGCTTGGAAATGTGGTGGATTCTTCCTCTGTCAAGAGTCAGGAACATGGAGCTGCCCTGGAAAACAGGGCACAGCAGGCGAGGCCGTGCTCCCGGCTCGCATCAGCCTCCTGCTTCTCCTCCTGACCCAGTTATACAGAGAATTTATATTCATAAATACTTTAAAGCTGAGCAGGGAAGAAGCCGGGGTGGATATGCCTGGATTTCTGCCAGGGGAAGGGATCTGTTTCCGAGCAGGGGCAGGCGAGGCTGCGGTGCCGGCGAGCTCGTCCCCTGCCCTGGGATCCTCTCCCAGATCCTCTCATGATTAAATAGAATGGAACAAAACCTCTCACTTCCCCCAGCTGCATTATTTGCATCAGCTCAAGGGCAGCGTCCCGGGATTAAATCCCTCCTTTTTGGGGTCAGGGCAGAGCTGAGCACCCCCTTTGTCTGCCACCGTGGTCCCTTTGGGTGTTTGTCTTGCCCGGGGCGGGTGGTTGTTCCCAGCTCAGCGGGACAGACGGGCAGCACCCTGGCCTCTTCCCCGTGTCCCGGCACAGCCACATCCGCCGTGGTTAATGATCAAGCGGAGTGGCCGGCTCTGCAAACACGGGGCCGGTGCCTCACGCAGCTCAACCCCTCAGTTTTCAGGCAGCTCAACACGTCCATGGCCGTGTCGCAGATGTCGGCGGTGCAGTGCCGCCTGGCCCCCCTCATCCAGGTCATCCAGGACTGCAGCCACCTCTACCACTACTCCGTCAAGTTAATGTTCAAGCTGCACTCCTGTGAGTCCCAGCGTGTGCTCCGTGCTGGTCTTTTCCAGGGTCGGGCTTCTGAATTTGGGGATCAGGCTTGCATGGATTGAGGCATCCATCGCCGTGTCCCAGCCGACCTCTAAGGGCCTGCTCCATCCCACGTAGACATTCCAGATATAGGAATTAGAAGGACTTGTCCTTGATTCGTTCAAGCCCCTGTGCCTTGGCCTGCCAGCCCCCTGCACAGGATTGCTGAGCAGCGCAGTGCCAGTGGCCTTGCCACGGGTATTTTGGGGTTCCCACACCCTCCTCTCCCTGCACTACATCCCTGGTCTCTGTGCCAGGGATGGGGATACCCCCACTCCCACCCTGACCCCTCACATCCCACTCCCAGCTGGCCTTTATCCCGCTGGCTTTTGCAGCGGAGGGCTCTGGGTGCACGTGAATACATGTGCAGCCCCGGATCAGTCACGGCTGTCCCCCATTTCCCAGGTCTGCCGGCAGACACGCTGCAGGGCCACCGGGATCGCTTCCACGAGCAGTTCCGCAGGTAATCTCGGGCCAAGGCGGGGTGATGGGGTCCCCTCCCTCCTGCCAAGCCCCCTCCCTTGTGAGCAGTTTGTCTTTCCTTCCTCTCCAGCCTCAAAAACTTCTTTAAGAGAGCATCTGACATGCTGTATTTTAAGCGGCTCATCCAGATCCCTCGGCTGCCAGAGGTATGGCAGGATTTGGGGTGGTGTTTGTTGGTGATATTTTGGAGATCTTACGGGTGTCCCCATGAATGGATTTGTGGTCTGGGGACACTGCAGAGGGACCTGCTGGCTCTATCAGCAGCACAGGGTTTGCTTCCTCCCTTCCCAGGCACTCTGCCTCCTGCAGTTCCCAAAACCCCCCCTGATACCACCGCAATTTCTTGTCCCAACAGAGCCCCCCAAACTTCCTGCGGGCATCCGCACTGGCCGAGCACGTGAAGCCAGTAGTTGTCATCCCTGAGGAAGCCCCTGAGGATGAGGAGCCAGAGAACCTCATTGAGATCAGCACAACTTCCACCACGGAGCCACAGGTGGGGGCACAGGGCTGGAGTGAGGACGCAGGGATGAGCAGACCGCGGGGACAGGCACCTGTAGCCTGGCTGAGCTCAGCACCCTCTGTCTTCCCCAGATCACCTCGGATCTATTTGAGCAAACCTTTGGGCCCCCCAATGGCGTTTGGGATGACAGGTATGGGGGGGGTCCGGCCGTGGCGGAGGGGAGTGGCCGCTACCGCGTGGGACCAACCTGCCTTTCTGCGCAGGGACGCACAGATCGAGAGCCTGAAGAAGGAGCTGGACACACTCCGTGCAGAGATGGAGAAGATCAAACTGGAGGTAAAACCCGGCTGGGGAGTAGCTGGTGCAGGGAGTGCGGTGGAAACCCCAAGGGATGCAGCAGGATTGGGGTCCTGGCATCCAGCACCGGGAGTTAGGACCTCTCCCAGTGCCAGGACCTGACTCCTGATGGAGGTGGGGTGGAGATGTGAGACCCGTCCCTTGCTGTCACAACCAGCTTTATCAGCGGGGACAGACCAGCTGCAGGGGCAAACAGGAGAGCTTTCCTGTGCATTCTGCGGCTGCTTTGCCCAAATTGCAGTGGGGCACCTGGATAGGGTTGCTGGGGAGGGCATCAGTTCAGGGCCATGCCCCCGTGCCTGATGGTGGTGTCCTGCAGGCACCACGATACATCACACAGCTCAAGGCACAGGTGAACAGCCTGGAGGGAGAAGTGGAGGAGCAGCGCAAGCAGAAGCAGAAGGCGCTGGTGGACAACGAGCAGCTGCGGGATGAGCTGGAGAGGCTGCAGAGGGTGAAGCAGGACAGCGACAGGTCCCAGCGGCTCTGCGCCGAAGCCGAAAGTAGGTGCCCTGCAGTGCCCATCAGCCGCGGGCCGCCTGTGCCACGGCTGCTGAGGGGCTTCTCACCCCTGCAGAGAAAGCCAGCGCCACTGAGATCCGCTACACGAAGCTGAAGGAGAAGCACAGCGAGCTCATCAACACGCACGCCGAGCTCCTGAGGAAGGTAATGCTCTGCGCAGGCAGGGACTGACACTGCCTTGGTCCCTCTGCCACTGCTGGGGGAGCTCCTGCCTGCCCAGTCCCCCTTCTATCAGTCCCATCGCCCTGCACCCAGGGAACTCTGAGCATAGCTGGGGGGCATCCCTTGAGTCCATGTCCGCTGGCAGTCAGCATTCTGGATGCTGTGAGAAAGGCATCTTGGAGTTATCCAAGTAAGCCAGTGTTTGGTTGGAACGAGTGTGGCGATGATGAGGGTCCCTTGGTGAGCCCCGTGTCCCCACACAGAACGCCGACACCGCCAAGCAGCTGACGGTCACGCAGCAGAGCCAGGAGGAGGTGGCACGTGTCAAGGAGCAGCTGGCATTTCAGGTGGAGCAGGTCAAGCGAGAGGCCGAGATGAAGGTGAGCCAGCACAGCTCTGGATCCTTCCCTGCTTCCCTGCCAACACTGAGCCCTTCCCAGCCCAGGAAACACAGTAGCCGTGCACAGTTTGGGTGCAGAGGGTAGGGATCGTTGTTGATGTCAGGCCCTGATCCAGGAAAAAGTTGGCATCAGGAAGGCATTGTTTAATACATGTTTCATTCCCTCTTGCCCAAATCTGCCTTTCCTTCCACCAAGAAAATGCCTTAATGCAAATTGGTGGGTTTGGGTGCTTTTGTTCTCTGGCTCCCAAGTTGGGGGCTGCTCTCAAAATTCCTGCTCTGGGAAAGGAGCCCTTCCAGGACATGACTTCCCAAGACCCCAGACCCCCACCCTGCACAACGTGGCTGGTATCATTCCCACCATCCCGGCTCAGTGCCGGTGCCGAGTGGGGCTGGAGGGTGTTCGCAGGGGCTGAGCCCCCGACACGGGGTGTGGTTGCAGCTGGAAGACCAGAGTGTGCAGATGGAGCAGCTGCGGCAGGAGCTGGATGCCCGGCGGGACGAGCTGGACCAGGCACAGCGCTCGCTCAGCCAGGCCAAGCAGGTACAGGGCTTAGGATGAGCCCAGATCCCCATCACAAACCCCCCTCATGCAGGACTCACCACTGCTGAGCCAGAGGTCCAACAGCAGCACAAGGAGCCGTCACAGGGCTGAACATGGGCCCAGCTCATAAGGACATGAGCAGGGCATGTCCTCAGGTGTCCGTTGGGCTCACAGCGTGGTGACAGGTGAATGACAGGGCTGTCCTGGCCCCATGGCAGGCAGGTGTGGAGCTCAGTGCGCAGGTGGAAGCCCTGCACGCCGAGAAGGAGGTGCTGAGGCGGTCGGTGAGCGAGAAGGAGTGTGAGCTGTTGTCCACACGTGGCCTCATCGAGGAGAAGGAGCTGCAGCTGAGCCAGGAGGCAGATAAGGCCATGAGGGAGATCCGAGAGCTCCAGGGCAGGCTTCTGGAGAAGGTAGGTGCTATGTGAAGAGCCCGCTGCCCCTCTACTTGCCAGGGTGAGACATGTTCGGGGGATGCTGAGCAGCTGGGGGGCTCAGCCAAGCCATCACTGATGTAGCCAATGGGATGTCACTTGCACCAGCAGTAATGGGATGCTTGGCTCTAATCCTGGAAAAGGGAAACGCTGGTGATGCAGGTCCTGTGTCCCAGTTGTGCCACTCACCTGTTCCTCCTGCCCAACAGAGCAACCAGGAGCAGAACCTGCAGCAGAAGCTGCTGGACGAGCAGTTCAGCATCCTGCAGGAGACGGTGCGGGAGGCAGAGGACATCCTCCGTGACGCCGTGGCCAAGCTGGACGACCCGCTGCACGTCCGCTGCACCAGCTCCCCAGGTAGGGCAGAAGCACACCATCCCTTCTCCCTTCAGGACACACAGTGCTGCATCTCAGCTTTCCCAAGGCATTTTTTCCATCGTGCCCAAGGAGACTGGGGTCAGAATTCCCGGGATGAATTTTTAACTCTCAACTCAGCACTGTTTTGCTCAGGCTTTAGTGCCGTTCCCCAGCCAGGGCCATGAGGACTCGAGCTGTCTTGGCTCCCACTCAGTGGAGTCAGCGCCTGTGCTCGTTCAGCCCCTCATCAGCCTGGCCATGCTAACGAAGCTGGATTCATTCCAGATTACCTGCTGAGCCGGGCGCAGGCAGCGCTGGAGTCCACGGACGGCCTGGAGAACGGGCACGCGCAGTACGTGGCCTCCATGGCAGGTACCTGGGGCTGGGCCCGGTGGCATTGCTTCAGCCTGCTCGTGGTTCCATACATCCAGCAGCCCCTGGCTGCACTGGAGCCATTGGCAAGCGGCAGTGCCCTGGTGACAGAGGGACGTGGTGGGGGTGGTGGGTTCCCATGTGTTCATTCAAGCTGGAGGGGTCAGTAGTGACCTCTCCAAGCTCTTGTACTGATCCTTGAGTGCCTTCAAGGAGGGGCTGCAGTCCCTGACCCCGCCCTGTCCCGGCAGATGCTGCGGGGCTGGTGGGGGCCCTGGCCCTCTTCGCACACCTCACAGCCGACACCATCGTGAACGGCAGCGCCACGTCCCACCTGGCCCCCACGGACCACGCTGACCGTGAGTGCAGGGTTACAGAGCGTGTTGGAGGGGAATTTTCCTCATGGGGATTTTTTTTTAGGGAGGCCATGCCAGAGCTCCTTCTGCCAGGGGCTGGATATGGGGCAGATCTTTGCCGGGCACAGTGTGATCCCCCCAGCTCCCCGTGCTCTGCTTCCCAACATTCCCTGCTCTCTAGTGCCCCTTGCTGAGCCAGGGACAACACTTTGCTCCTGGAAACTCATTTAGAGTCTTCTAGAAGAGATTTGCTGAATGCCGCTGATGCTCAGTGTCATCCCCACAGATGAGGGGAGGAGGGTGGCAGGACTGGGGTGGAGGGACCCCTCGCCCAGCGAGAGGCCTGGCACCAACTCCTCCTCTCCCCAGGGCTGACAGAGATGTGCCGGGACTGTGGGCAGCGGAGCCTGGACTACCTGGGTGAGCTGAAGGACAGGCAGAGGCTGGGCCGTGCTGAGCTGGGGGACGTGCGGCGGGCGCTGAGGGGGGTCCTGCAGCTGGCCCAGGTAGGAGATGGAGCCCGGGGCACCCACCTTCCTGCTTGTGGGTGGCAGGGTGGGCTGGAGGGAGCACTTTGGGGTGGTTTGCCCCCCATCCCCCCAGGTTCTGGTGCTGTCCTTGAGGCATCTCAGCTTCTGAGTGCTGAGACCCTTCCTGGTGGTGCCCAGAGCCTGTCACCCTCAGATCAGCTGAAGTCTCTCAGCCCAGTAACCCCTGTGGAACAAAAATTCCCAACTTTCAAATGTTTCTCCTTGTGAAGCCCCTGTTTGTCTTTTCCTGTACTTCACTGTTAATTCAAAGCTGTCAGCTCTCCAGAGCCCTCTGGAGCCAAAACTGCTCCTGTGATGGAGTTTTGTCACTTTGATTTGGGGCATTTCTTACCTCTGAGGTCCTGTGCCATGTTTGCTGCAAGTTGTGCCTTCACCCTTGCAGGCTGCAGAATGCTGCTCCTGCAGCTTTAATTATTTAGAGGGGAAAAAGGGAGTCGGATACCTTGGTTTGTAATTATTCCTTATAAATATTTCCTTCTGTCTAAAACCTGCTGATGCCTGCTGCCTCCTCTGGCAGGAGCTGAGGCCTAAGAACTTAGACATCAAGCAAGAAGAGCTGGGCGACATGGTTGAGAAGGAGATGGCCTCCACCTCGGAGGCGATCGAGGATGCTGTCAGGCGGATAGAGGTGAGACGAAGCTGCAGGATGGGCCACTTTGGTGCCTTGGGGCAGCAGAGTGTCCCTTGCTCTTCCACCCTGCTCACCCTCACAGCAGCATGGCATCCAACTCTTCCTCTTGTGTTTCCTGACAGGAGATGATGAGCCAGGCCAGGAATGAGAGCTCTGGTGTTAAGCTGGAAGTGAACGAGCGGTGAGTTTTGAGGGCTGATGTGTGATGGCCACGGGCAGGTTTGTGTCCCATGCCTGTACCCTGCTGGAGTGTGCTCCAAACCAGGATGGCTGGTCTCCTAAAAAGACCTATGTTCTGAGACCGAAGCCCCCTTCCCTGGATGCAGTGTCAGGGGATGCTGAACACTTTTCTCTTGTTTCCCTGCAGGATTCTGAACTCCTGCACGGATCTAATGAAGGTCAGTACTGCAGGAACCAATCTGGGCTGTCAAAGATGGCACAAAACTGTCACTTCCCACCACTGACAGCATCAGTCCTTCCCTATAAAACCCCCGTCAAACACCAAAGCCTGTTTTCCTTCATTCCAGGCTATCAGACTTCTTGTAACAACATCTACGAACCTACAGAAGGAGATAGTAGAAAGTGGCCGGGTGAGTCCTCCCCTCATCTCTCTGCACAGGCATGAAGTACAGGAGAATTTCCCCCAGTCTGCAAAAACACTCTGGATTTCCTGGTTTCCCATGTTAGCAGCACTCTGGCAGTGCCTTGCTAGAGATGGGCTGCTCAGCCCCGTGTTCTTTGCACACATTATTATTGCCCTTGCAAAGCCTTGTCCATCTAAAGATTATGGTCCCAAACTTGTGTGGTTTAAACCAAACCCAGCCCAACTTTGCAGGTGTGGGGCTCCAACATTGATGTTCTTGATAATTATTTAAGCAGGTCAGTAAGAGCGGCATAAAGTGCACAGAAATGATGTCGATGCCTTGATTTATGGCTTTATATATGAAATTTATGTATTGTTACACTTTATACAGATATTTTATATGGATTTATGTATTGTTGTATATTAGACATATGTATATTGCAAGTTAATCCAGGCCATAATATTCTTATAACAACAGGGGGCAGCAACAACTCAGGAATTTTATGCCAAGAACTCTCGCTGGACCGAAGGGCTGATCTCTGCCTCCAAGGCCGTGGGCTGGGGAGCCACACAGCTCGTGTAGGTACCCCCACACTGGGATGTTCCTCTGGGACTGCACCCAGGGCTGGCTCTTGGTTCTCCACCACCCAATAATCCAAAGCATCCCACTGCTGAGCTGTCATGGAGCACCATTGCTAATCCCCTGTGGAACATCTCTGCTAACTCCTTACGGAGCCTCATTTGGCTCTGGGTGGGACCACACAGTTAGGGATGCCAGTTCGTCCCTGTTTGCAGAATGTGAAATCAAATAATCCATGCCCTGGTTCCTGCTGAGGTGGTTGTGGATGGGGGTGATTGGGATCAGGGCAGGGTATACTTGTGCAGGAAATGTGGAGAGTCTTTTGGACAAAGCTTTAAAAATCTCATTATGGAAACAAAATCCTCTCTCTGTCCAAAATGTCTGGATCAAGGCTTTGAATAATTGTTTTGTAAATGAGCTTTAATAATGGTTGGACTCGATGATCTTAGGGGTCTTTTCCAACTTTAATGGTTCTGTGATTCTGTAATTACAGACAAAGCTGCTGGATCCAGGTCTGGTGCTGATTTGTAGGGATATTAGAAGGAGATGAATAATCTGCACTTGCCTTGTGGATCAGGGTGTCTCTTAATGTGATCTCCCTTCTGGCTGTAACGCAGGGAGTCGGCAGACAGGGTTGTCCTGCACACGGGAAAATACGAGGAACTGATTGTCTGCTCCCATGAAATCGCTGCCAGCACGGCCCAGCTCGTGGCTGCCTCCAAGGTGGGTGTCCCAGCAGGATCCTTTGCCTGTCTCCTGAAGCCATAGGTCATTCTGCTCCACAGCATTCCCAGCAATGCAGCCTCCTGCGGCAGGGAGAAGGGAAGCTCTTGCCATTTTCCAGTCTGTCCATGATTTTAATCCATGCGTCTTCACCTGTGTTAATATTCCCACACCCCGGGCTTGCCTTGGAAGTGAAGATGTGCAAAACTTCCCGTCTTATTATGTAAAGAAAATGTTAATAACTATCAAGAAATCCAGGAGCCAGAATTGAGGATGGTGGATTTGGGTTTTGCCACCTTCCCTGCTGGGGCGGGTGAAAGTGATGGGTCGAGGTTTCAGTGAGTAAATAGGGATGCAGGTGGGGGGGAGGATGATCCATAAGGCTTTTTACAGCAGATGGTTTTGAAATGCATATATTTGTGTAAAAAAATATTTCTGTTTTAAAAAATTATGGGTTTAAGGTATGTATTTATATATATTATTATAGGTTATATGTAATTATGTAATTATTTTAATATAGCATTCACCTTTAAATATATTTATATAATTTTTATATTATATATAAATTTGATAATTATATAACTATATAATATAATTTACTA
>VXAY01007103.1:3114940-3161832 GCA_013399855.1 Oxyruncus cristatus | reverse complement strand
TGTATAAATATATTTGTATCTTTTATACATTTATACATAATATATTATTGTAATATTATATAATTATGAAAATAATTATATTTTTATATTCAAATATTGTATATAATATGATTTTTAATATATTACTATATATTCTATATATTTTTATACATATTATGTACAAAGCCCAGATCAGCCCCTGCCCAGTGTGAGCACAGTAGCCCATGAGTTCCTGGGTCTCGCTGGCAGCCAGGGTGATGGGCAGCCTTGATGAAAACAAGTAGCTTAAATAAATAAAAAGCACTCCAGGTGCAGGGTCAGTGCTGCCATCCAGCTCCCAGCCAGGCAGCTGGTGCCTGCAGCCTCCCAGCTGCTCAGTGGGACCACGCCTGCAGGAAATGGGGATTCAGTTTATTCTGTGGTTCACTGGGACTGAGGGTCACTGCAGCTCTTGGTGCACGTTGGGTGACAAGACTGGAGCATTCAGAGCTCAGCACAAACATCCACAACAGCATGAACACAGCTCCCCTGTGTTTAAGAGGAGATGCGTGAGGATCTTTTTTTTTTTTAAAAAAGAAGCCTAGAATCAATATTTTTCATCCAATTCCTTGTGACCCCCAAAAAACAATTACAATCAAACTTCATAAAAGCCGCAGTAAAACCCACAACTTTTCATCCCTGTGACTGACAGGAGGCCATGAAGCAGTTAACGAGAATCACAAGTGGCTGTATCTCAGGAAAACACATTTATAATGTATTTTATTATTTATTTTAGTTGGGTAGCAGTCTCATGATGGCTTAAGATTTCCGAGATTACACGTCACGAACCAGGCTTTACAGGTTTATGAGCAAATACTCTGGGCAGTGACATGAGTGCCAATGTTCATTTCCCAGCTCTTTGTATGCATGAAGTGCCTTCCCCAGGGAAGGCTCTGGTGTTGATAGTGGCGTTGCTGGGCAGGGCAAGGAGCTGCTCTAATCCTGCAAGTTATGTCAAGATCACCTCCAGCCTGAAGGTTTACATCCTTCTCAGCCTTTCCAGGAGGCTACGGAGAACCAGGAGGGCGGGATCTGCAGCCGTGTCCCTTGGGTGACCGCTGTCCCCTCAAGTGACAATGACACAGCCCTGACAGGGACCAGTTTCCTGCTGAGTTTCATTTCTTTCCGAGCCCTTTTCTCTCAAGGAAGTGCTTTCTGCAGTAGCTCAAGGTCTATTTATAGGCAATGATAAAGACATATTTGCTGCGAGACTGACGCCATCCAAGCACTCACACCATCACATTTCATCATGGAAACACTGATTAATCAAGAATGCAAACTTTTAAACTCTCACTACCACAAGTCTAGCCACAGCTCTATTTAAAGTTTAAGGAGTTCGCTATATTTAATGTTTAAAGAATTCAAAAATAAAATGTGGCTTTCAGATTGATGCTATGGATAAATGTAACTTGTTTACGCCCACTGCTCTCTCATTATGATTTACTTAAAACCACCCAGACCACCATGTACAGAGTCTCAAAAAATAGCAGCAAAAATAACAACAAGGTCCAAACCCCACTTGAAATGTAATCCAAGTTAATTTTTTATACCAAAATTAAACTTACCATCCTGCCTAAGATTTTCTTAAGTTTTACACTTTTTTGGAAAGTGTTTGCTATTTATGGCAGACATAAATATCAGCATGGCAAACTGTGTATGCAGAGGTTTATTTTGAGACTCCCATCAAAACATCCTGCTGTGCAGCATCCAATTTGCTAATTACTTTTAAAGACCATTACTGTGTTTGTGGAGAGAGGAAGATGTTTCAATCCATGTGCTCCCGAGACCAAATTTTAGTCAGTACCTGTAAGAGCAGCAATGGAAAACAAACAAGTTGTGAAATATTACATTCTGCTCCCTTCCACCGAGGTTAGGAAAGTACAATTTACTTTGTTTGAAGCAGCTTTCAAACAGCCTGTTATCAAAACCCTCCTCTCCCCACCCTCTGGCTCCCTCAGCAGCCAAGGCTCCAGTAACCACAAGTTAGTTTGAACACGAGCACACGAAGCGGCTGAAGTTCAGCAACAACTTCACTATAGAGAGCAAAGTTGACAAAACACAAGTTCCTTACATCACTGGGGGGGGAAAAAAGGGCATTGAAATGAATCATAGAATCATAGAATCAGACAGGTTGGAAAGGACCTCTGAGACCATCAAGTCCAACCCTTGATCCAACACCACGGTGGTTACCAGACTATGGCACTCAGTGCCACGTCCAGCCTTCTCTTGAAAACCTCCAGGGATGGAGAATCCACCACTTCCCTGGGCAGCCCATTCCAATGGCTGATTACCCTCTCCGTAAAGAATTTCTTTCTGAAGCACAGAAATAGAAAACACTGCTGGTACACGCTCTAGGAAGTCAGGTTAAAAAAAAAAAAACACCCAAACTTCTATAAAAGTATGTTTTGAAGAGCCCTTGAAGGCACGAACAGCAGCTGCCCTTTGCAAGGCAGGTGATTTCCCTGCTGTGCCCAACCTGCCTGGCATGACTTACTTGAGTCAGGGCAGCTCTATATTTAGGGACAGCACTCCCTGAATGGCCCAGTTGGAAAAATGACCTGAGAAATACAGAAATACCAGCTAATACAATCATTTCACATGCATATGCAAGTTTAAATCACAACAGAAGTTCTCTTGTACCATCTCTCACAGTTGTAGGTGTGAGACAACCAACACACACCCCAGGCCAAAGGACACTTCCACGTTTCTCCACAATCAGCATTTTCTCCTCAACCAGGTGATCTCATTCCAGTGCTGAGAACTGGAGCCACTTTGTCACCTCCCATCCTCCCCCACCCCTCTCCTCCCTCCTGGGATGGGACCAGCTTTCCTTCAGGACAATGAGTCTCTCAGAAATCGACCCATCCTGAGCCGTGGTTGCTAGAATAATGTGCAACTTGAAGGGCACATAGCAAGGTGTGGGATCAGAACGTATGGTGAGAGGAAACATTTTTTTTTTTTAGTTTTGAAGGAAAAAAATAATTCCTACTCAACAACTACAGGAGTGCAGAAAAAAAAGCACCCTTGAGCAGGTTGGAAATAATACACAGTGCTAAAAATAGCCTTCAGCTTCCAGCAGGATCCAGGGTTCAAGGTACGCACTGGAAAGTTTCCAGCCCCAGCAGCCTGTGATTTATGCTGCAGGTAGGGGCAAAATGGAGATTTCGCTTTGGGTGAGGTTGAGAGCTCACCACAGGCTGCCAGGGACAAGGTGTCCAGGGGCACAGGCTCAGGGAGGAGCCTCTGAAACTTCAGCCAAGGCAAAAAATCTCAAAACACAAGGCAACACATCCTGTTTCTAGTGACAAAGTCTCAGAGAGGTGAAGAGGCAAATCTGTGAAGGACTTTGAGGGATGATTAATGTACAACCAGAGAGAACTCAAATTACAGGAACAAGGGCTGGGGAAGGATATATGTGGGCTTGCACAGCCTCCAAAGCCACTTCCAGGGAAGGGACAAGTCAAGGCCCCACAAGATACCACGGTGTGTCACTGACACACTCGTCTTTTTTGTAGCACTTTGCTTTTTTTTGTGATCCACCTGACTACCGAGTCCCCTCCCTGGCAAGGTCTGAGCCTACCAGGTGACTTCTCCTTTGCACTGGGAACAATCCCACCTGCAACTATCTCCTGGGGAAGGGCCATCCAAACCCCAGTTTTGGAACAGGCACATGTGGACCTGGTGCAAATCCTTCGAAGAGCTGAGCTGAAGAGCTGCAGCTTTTACGTAACACCTTCCCCTGCCCTCGCCCACCTGCTCTGAGTCAGCACAGCAGGTTTTCCTCATCTGTACTCTCCTATTTCTTCATCAGCAGAGGGTTACCAAATCTCCGCAGGCACCACAAACGGGAGACACCAAGAAACAATTAAAAAAGGGATTTTCTTCCCTATAGAATCAGTTATTCCTCAGCAGGATTTCTATTTCACACGCTATTGAAACGACAGATATCACAGAAAATTACATCAGGTCTTTTATGCCCTCTGACTCATATTCCTAAATAACTCTGGTTGACTCATTTCTCCAAACTTGGCTGAAATCTAAGGTTTTCCTCTCTTAACAAACAAAAGCAGCTCTCTCCCTTCCTTCAGCTTTTCCAAGTGAAGATTCTGAACATTCACACTATTCCAGCTAGCTGTAGGAAATTAAAACCAAAGACATTCTACTTGACAAGACAAGCCACCTACCTCAATTGCCAGGATTACAATGTGCAGAACCTTCTCTGAGCACACCCTGGATCAGCTACACACAGAGCGGACTCGCTATATCCAGTCACTAAAAACACAGCCAACAGATTTACTTTGAATAATTAAAGTCATTTTTATGTTCCACATCCACCTACAACTGTGTTTATGTTGCTACAGAAAATCCACCATTAGGACTGAAAACCATTAATGTAAGTAACTGCACCCTGATCAAATGAAGCCACAACGGGAACAGGGCACCAAGAGATATGCTATTTTATTTAAAATCAGAACACAGTAGATTACAGAAAGACTCATTATGCAAACAAATCCACTGTATGTTTCACAACTTGACCAGTATATAAAACTGCCCTGTTATTAGAGAGTCCAGGATCCCTCAGAAGAACTGCTCAGGTGCAGGACGCCTCTGCCTCCTCCGAACTCCACGTTTGCCAGGAAGCTCTGTAAGGAGTTGTCGGTTTGAGCTCTGTGTCTACGTCATGATTCCAGTTTGAGAGGGCAGAGAAGTCCCAAGAGAGGTCGAGACTGAGGTTGTGGAAGCTGGGGCACTAAAGCCATGATCAGCCTGTGCCCAGGTGCCTCCTGGCATCCCACAAAAGCTCCCGTTCTGTCGTCCCTCCAGGGTCAGAGGTGACCTGCCTGGATCAGCTGTGCTGGAACAACTGAGTGCACCCTCTCTAGGAAACAGCACTGACACCCACCTGCGAGTTAGGACAGTTCAGTGCTGATCACCAACCAAAATCTAACCATATAAAATTAGTCATAACTTACAAAACTGCAGACGAACGACTGGCAGAAGTAATGCCACCCAAAGAGAGCATTTCCAATGCTACCAACACTCTAAAGCCGTGTTACACACTGTATTTGAGCGATTTTTCTCCACTCCAATTGCTTTGGGGAAGTATGTGCTATTTGTAGCAGACATCAAAAATCCTCATTTTATATATATGTATATATATATATATATATTTGGCAAGCATCCTGAGCCACCCCCTCTCAAGTCTCAGCTTGCCTATGGCATTTTAATCTCACTATCTTATAAACAGTGCAAATTAGTACAATTCTAAACATCCTAGCCAGAGCAGAACTTATTTATTAGCTATAACAGAACAGGAGAAGCTGTTGAAGGGCAACAGGTTGAAAGCACTGACACAGCTCTTGCCCAGCTCATCTAGGTTAGTGTTTCAAGTTTGTTGCTGGAAGGATTTAAACAGCTTTCCACGGCCATTTCTCTCCTTTCCCCTTAAACATCACCAGCAGTCAAGTAAATATTTACAGTTTGTGCGCGCACACACACACAAATTAATGGCAAAACGTTGTCCATGAGCAGCTGGACTTCAATTATGAGACTGCAATAACTGAGACACCACATCAGTTACATCATCTACGCTCAAACTTACCCATCAGTGAAGGCAACTAGAAGCTTACAAATAGCAGATACAGCTGTTTTTTTTTCTGAAGTATGTGGGTGAGTTTCTTTGTAAAAGTCAGTGCTCTTGAAGAGCCCTTGAATCAGAGTTAAGCAATGGCCATTCAAACGATAAAAATGCTAATTTCCTAGAATTACAATCACCAGTAGTGATCCTAAGGCACATCAGCCACATGCATATGCAATAATGCATTGTTTTGCTTTCAGACAGAAAAATTGCATTAGCTTTGTCTGTTATTTAGTGTGCACAAGAGTTTGTTTTTAGATAAAGTATATCCCTGAAAGGTCGTTGTTATCACAAAAGTTACCAAAAGACAGAAGATTTAACAAGTAGTAAAAATATTTTGGACTACTAAGACCAATAAAGTTCCATACACAAAACGCAGTGCAAATTCACAATACACTTATCCATCACCTCCGTCACTTCTGAGGACTTTCAACCCTCAGAAAAAAAGTTGGCACTTGATAAGTGTGAAATATACCTGGTTGTTTTTATGAAACCTTAGTAAAACTGATTTGAGAGTGTTTTTGTGTAGCAGGCTCAAAGTATGAATTTCTGTACTCAAGTCACCACCCTGGTAGCCCCCATCCACTTCAATTCTTTCCAGGACACAAACCATTTCTACAGCAGACTTATGTTTAGGATCCAGATACAACAGCTGCCATCCAAATACCAGCACTAAAAGCACAGCAAAATTACTTTGAAACGAGTCATAATTAACCATGCTTATACGAAGCTTCAGTGAGAAAATAATACCAAGATATTACACTATTTAAAAAAAAAAAAACAAACCACATCCTGTACCATCACTAGATTACAGAAAAAACACACTTAGCAAACAAATCCAATGCACGTTGCTTCACAAAATCCCCCATCTATAAAAACTTGCCAGACTTACACTGGGGAATTGGTTCAGATGCCAATAACACTGACCAACCTTCTGCCCTTTGTCTTCAGAAGGCAAAACAAGCCAAATGACCATATTTTCAGAATCGAGAGCTTCCTCTTATGAGCTTAATTTCAGGTTAGTATTTGCTAAGCACCACACTCCAGAAGAAATGATTGAGGGACAGTTCAGGGCTTTCTTCAATGAAAAAAATAAATATTCTATTCTGACTGATGTTGTTTGTAGTACGAACTTCCAAACGATGTAGTGCATTCCAGGACAGCGGTACCAAAATGCCCTGAAATAACCAGGGGCTATGACAGATTCTGGACTGATGGATAACAAATTCACAGACACATTCTGTGCAAACAACGAGTGTTAAGATTTGCCTCCCCCACTGCCGGATTAAAATACCAGCACATGTCTGCACCTTAGGCTTCAAGAGTCATACTCGAGAGTGAAATCTGAGCTGTCCTAAAATGCCTCCCCCTCCAGTGGCATAAGTCGAGAACAGATTCTGTAAGATGCAAACAGCCACCACGGAGTTCAAAAAGCTTTTCTGTTTTGCCTACTTGCAGAGGAACGTTAACTGCAAATTCCAGATGGATACACATGCCCAAAACTGCACAACTAAAGGAAATGGGAAGTTAAAAATAGTTCTGCCAAGTGAGAGACAGAGTTAAGGGATAAAACGAAATTGTGAATCTTCAAGTGGGCAATTACATGTGAAAATCCAGTATTTGATTAAGAAAATACCCTGCCTAGATTCCTGGAATCACATGATATCAAAAGCTAAGCACCTGTGTAAAAAAATCACTTGTGTATCCAAGGTGTGGAAAAGGAGAAAAAAACAACCGTAAGAAAAAGTCTTAACAGGCAAGGAAATAAAACTGCCTGGTAAAGTGTCTATAAAACTCTAAACTGGCTCTACAAACAGTTTAGTTTCATTTCAAGAGACCAGGACTTTGAGGGTATCGCGCTGTTCCGGAGTGGAAGGAGTGCCTACTTTGATTAGGAGAACTCTAAGGTAACAACTGAAATGCAGAAATGAAACTCTTCTAGTTTTCCCTGTCTGAAAACCACCCACCACGTTCTGACAAGAGTTTCAGCTCAGTGAGCTCTGAGAACGTTGAGCACCTGGCCCTGAATGCAAAAGGATGTCAAGGGGGTCCAGTGCACGCCCCTTGCCCAGTGGATATGGGCACCGACAGAGAATTCCTTAGAGACACAAACAGCTCCCATTTGCCACAGATATATCCAGCTGTGATGGGAACACACCAGAGCAGAAGAGGGTGCTGATCTACCATCACTAAAGAATTCAGAGCGTGACTGGGTTGGTAACGGCAGGAAATCCACCGCACACGGCTTCCCCGTTTGATGGGATTTATAGAATTTAGACCCTCTCACCTTCCCAGGAAAACCTCGTCATCACTGACCTTTGAAAACAAACACCATCACATTTACCAAAGCAATCGCAAACCTCTGTGCCACAGCTCGGCCTTTGTACTCCATTGTGCAAAGAACAGAGGCTTCCCATTGCTACAGCAAGTCTCTGATGGGGGGGGAAAGGAAATATAAGCACCAATACAATAAGTCAGGCGCACCGGAATATTTACTGGAGGATAAAGCCAGGATGTGGCGGAACACGAGGTGGTCTTTGGGGAAGAACTGGAGGATACTGTGGTACAAACTGAGATGGGTATCCTGGCTGTGGCATTTGACTTGTGGGCTGAACATCCCCTGGGCGAGGCGGGAGAGGAGGGTACGGAGCACCTGGATAAGAAAGAGCTGGTCCTGAGCTCATGGCTGCGGTAAACGGAGTAGGGAAGCGTCCTGCTGGGACTGACGAGGGTGGGGGGGGTGGTATCCGTCGGGGCACAACGGAAGGAGGAGTGTTTGCATCCGGCTTGTAGGAATCTTGAGGTGCTGGTGTTGTCTCGGGCGCTCTGGGCTGAGCTGGAGGCTGAACCTGAGGAAGTCTCTGTCCCTTCAGCACCATTTCTTGGAGCTTCTCAATCTTCACCCGGCGCAGGTGAGCCAGTTTCCTCTTGCTCTGGTACTCATCAATGAAGGAATCCAGTGGTATTTCACCATCAAGGAATTTTTCTGCCATATTCTGTCAAATACAGAGCAATCTCTTAGAAAACAGAGCACTGCAACAGAATCTAAATGGCTCACATCCTAAAAATAGCAGCGTTTTGCCTGTGATTTTCCAGCTGGCATATGGAAGATGACTGGCATACTAAGAATTCTGAGCAGAACTTTGAGTTCGTTATTACTCAGAAGCACTGGGAGTTAAATACCACTTTTGCATAAATTTATACCGAAGTAACAGCAGTAAAAACATCTGAATCTCACTCTGAGCATTCCCTGATCATCAGAGATGGGAATGAAGCAAGGCCAACAGCTCTCCAGATTGCCAGCTAAGCTGAATTACAGCTCAGTGCTGCTTCAGTGCCAACAGAAAGACTGAGAACTCTGTGAGACTCAGCACAGAGAGGCAGATTATTGCTAAGTCAGGTTTAATACTCACCCTTACCTGTGGCTTTGAGTAAACGATGTTTAATAATTGAGAGGTGAACAAACACAAAATCACAAAATCCAACTTGTCCTGGGAATCTCTTCTTGTGATCACAACTCAAGGCTAACAGGCGGATTTTTCTCCCTGATACAGTTATAGAAAATGCCTGCAGGCAAATCAGCAAAGGAAGCCAAGCACTCCCTCTGTTCCGAAGTTACACCACCCTTGAAGCACTGGTACCACAGCAAGTGGTGACCACTGGCACCTGCACAGACATGCTGAAACCCTAATGGAAAATTTCATCGGAAATGCTGCTGAAAAAAACACAGTGCAGGCCCATTTTTTTATTAGGCTACTAACTGACATTTATAATGAAGTAATACAGATACCAGGCAAACACCATTAAAAAGAGATTCCACTTGTATACACGATGAGTTTGAAGGCAAAGCCAAGGAAATAAGAGGGGTTTGGCTTTCTTTGCTAAAAAGGAGCATTTTCTCTCTCAAACTCCAAAGATTTTGAGAGTAAAAAAAATCACTCTTATTAAAAAAAAAAAAAAATCACTGGAAGCAAATGGCTGCTCACTGAAATTCAAAGCAAAGACCAGACCATATTCTTATAAATATCCCTTAGTGTACATCATGCTCAACTCTGCACTGCAGGAATGGACACTGGGAGGTTCAGTAATGGATGTAAGTGGCAGAATTGGAGTGTTCTGTCATTACCTCTGTGTCTTCCTCAATCTTTGCCCCCTCGGTCTGCAGCAGGGCCAGCAGGGTCTCCAGGGAAGCATTGCTGGATTGTCTGTCTGTAATGGCATGGAAAGAACAGAAAATGACAGCTGGCTCTAAGTGACTTCTGACTACAGCCCCAGACAGCACAACAATCTCTGAGGCACATATGTACAAGCAGCAGGCTCCATGTTCTAGACAGGGTGTTCTACAGTAAGAGAGATAGTAAGAATACACTCAGAATATTATCAGAGTGCTAAAAGCTGACATTTCATTACAATGATACATTTATAATATTGAAAGTCAAAGCACTTCAGCAAGTGCAGAATCAGATGTGCAATACTTCATGATTCAGTATGAACTGAAAGGTCAATGCAATATTCTGTTTGATTTATGATTAGTCACTGAAAATTCAACTTATGTTTTTAGCAAGGTAAATGAATCTAATCATTTAGAGAAGAGCAGGTCAAGAACAGGTAGGTAACCACATAGTAACAGAAAGAATCCACAGTATCTGTCACCAGGTGTAACAGACACTTAATAAATCATCACAAGTGTGATCTAGTTCAGAACTACACCAGAGTGACATTTCACTTTGTACCCTAATTCACACAGCTAAAAATGAGACACCAAAAACCACACAACAAACAGGCAACAGATTTACATTCACTTAGAAAACAGTAAATCATAATTGTCAACAGCAAGCGTTACCTAGTTTTGTTTTCTTTATCTGGTATGCTTCAAAAAGAACTTGCAGCTCTTGATATTTTTCAGTCAAATTTGATTTCAAAGACTCCAACTTTGGCTGGTACAAGAGATTTCCTTCTGCCAGACTGCGGTTGCTGGCAAGAGTCATGTCCTTGCTGTGTTGAACATTCTGGGCCTGGAAAGAAATAAATTTTTTAAAAAGTGCGTGAAATAACAGTGAAATTATTCAGCAGGACAATATAAAAATTGGAAAACTTTGAAATAAAAAACAAAAGTAAAAATGAGTGCTGCGGTATTGAACCTGCAACTGACGAGCAAATGATGAGCACTGACAGATAAAGCAACAGTTGCTCTCTAAAAACATCTGAATTTCAGCAGTGAGGCGCAATGAGTGCGGCAGAATGTCATCCCTTATCTTGTTAACATGCAAAAAAAAAAGGACTGCATCGTTGCTGTTCCTTCTCCAGAATATTCTCCCCCAACTGTGTTGAACCAATCCTGGATTAATGCCAAAAGCTGCCTTTTTTTTTTTTTTTGGTTTAGTTTAACATTTCCTAGCCTTAAGACGTTATTCCTACAGAACAAATGACAGTTGTCACCAGCCCAAGATTCAGCCAGATTCCCGTTTGCTCACACTCACATAGGCACAGGATCTTATATCAAGACATCCTTCAGGAGCTTTGGGAAAGCTGAGCGTTTGGGGAAGTCTGTCCCGGGGGTCACATTTGATTCATTAAAATATTCAGACATCAAAAGGGAAAGAAACCAAAAACCAAGGGATCTGATTTCAGACTTTCAGTCTGAATCAACAAGTGGAACAGTCTTCCCATGGCGTAACATAACTCTATCAAGCTGCCTTCAAAAACCAACAAAACTTCTGGTACCTTTTCTGTGACCTCCTCCATCAATATGCCCCTTCCAGCCCACGTTATCCCTGTTTAGCTCCAACAGATCCCATTTACAGACCTTGCACATCAATCAGTGCAAACACTGGGGCTTCCTCCTTATACACTCCTGGGTGGATTCAGAGTCACACCTCAGAAACAGGAAAAGAGGAAACCCAAAGGAGCTGTTTAAAAGCCCCCAAAAAGGACAGGACCAAAATTCAGGTGTTTTTCCAAGCACAGCAACTCTCTTTGAAAGCAATTACTTCCTTTTGAAATATTTACACACTACTTTAACTTGCTCAGTGCAAAATTAGCTCAGTGTTACTTAAACACACCTTCGCCCCCAGATACTGCTCTTCAAATACCAAAAGTTTTACTCTCTTTTCCCCTGTTTTTGCCACTTTAAAAAACTCAAGGCAAGGATAATGTTAAAGTCCTAAATTCTACATCAAACAAAATTCTACTCCAAATTGTGAAAATCAGAAATTATTCCTTCAATATTGTTTTGTCTTCTAAAGGTTCTCACATCAAGTCTAAATAAGCTTCCAGCCCTATGCTCATGTTCAATTTAAACCCTTTATAAGAATCAAAGGAAAATCTCCTTCTTCCTACTTTTGAATCCAATGCAAAATAATTTAAATTAAACTGGTTCCCATTTGTTTATTCTCATATGATCCGATCCTGATAAGACTGTTGCTTTCAGAAAGCTGAAAAATTTACATTTTTTCAAACAATTACGAAGGGAATTAAAATACACCGGGTTTAACAGCTTAATGACTGGCATCCAGCTTCTTACCAAACACCTGTCACCACCACTGCCAGTCAAGGCAGACTGTGTGCAAAAAGACTGATGGTTTCTGGTGCCTTTTTCACCATTTTAATGAGTTCACTACTTGTTCCCAGGGACTCCAGCTTGCTCTGGTAGTTGTATTTCCACTGCTTGCAAGGCTGACATTCTCATTTCAAAGGTGCAGAGTATGTGTGGGAAGACCAGTTTAATGAGTGAACTTTGATCTCTCTTTTAGGATGAAGAAGATGAACATTTATTGAGGAGAGAGAAAAACCAGTGGGCACAAACCTATAAACCTTTCAAGGGCACAAGTCCCAGGAAAGGGAAGCTTTTACTGAAATCATACACAGTAAAGAGGAGAAGGAAGACCTGATGTTGCCTCCTCAAGTATCAGAATGTCTCTCAACAGGACTAGTGAGGAAAAGGAGGAAAATGCCTTATGTTCTATAATGATTTGCTGAATAACTTTATTTTTAAATCATTTCGAATTGTAAAGATGAATAAATATCAGTATGACACAATGTATCTGACTTGTATAAACAAGGAAAATATGACTAATATGACCTACCTCCATCAGAGTGACATCCTGTCCTGTCCTTTGCATCTGGGATCCAGTAACTATGGACCAGTCTAAACTTTAGCAAAAGCCTTAAAAATACTTTGTTTAAACTAAAAGAAGTTATTCATAACTGCACTTTAAGTTATAGTGCTTGAAATGACACAGGACTTAATGACTCAACATTTTCTGTATTTCAGCAGTTCTAAGCAGGGCACTTTTTTTTTTTTAACAGGAGTAGAACACAACAAAGATTGACATTTAATAATGAACTCAAGTGTCACTCCTGAAGTCTTCACTTCCAGTATTAATCTGTGTCAAATTTCTTCTAACAATGGACATTTGGAGAGATGATAAACTCAAATCTTACCCAAAGCCATGAGAAGAACCAGCTCCTCAAACACAAAGTAAACTTCAGAATGATATTAATGAAACTTAAGGAGGAGCTGGTGAAGACTCATCCACCTGTCCAGAACATTTAAATACCTCACACCTCTGAAAGAATTTTGAAGTCTGTGGGACAAGTGAGTTCTATTTCACAGCAAACAGAACAGGTATAATCCCACAGCAAAGTAACTGGAAAACAGTCGGGATTTTACAAACCAGAATACTCTCTGGCACTGATGTTAAGGTCTGTGTAGAAACTTTCCAGCAACTGTTCCCCTGCATTTGGAAGTTAATTCAAGGAATCAGAAAGCAAACACTGTAAAGTTTGCCTGAAGAGCACTGCACGAAAACTTTCAAAAAATCATGACTAATTTAAAACAAAACAAAAATAGAACAGTTGCAACATCATCCAAGGGTCAAAGCCACAGTACAGCATGAGCAGTCTATTAAGATTATCAGTGCAGCACAAAGCAGGCTTTCAGCATCCCTGCACAGCTTCCCACAAACCTGAGACAAAAGCTGAGGAAGGAGCAAATCCAAAAGATGTTATTTTGCTGTCAGATGTGCCCTATGACAAAAATGTGTGTTAGCAGGGAACTAACTGTTCCTGCATTGGATGTTCACCTGCCCACTGGAAGTGCAAGGGAAAAAAGTAATTACGAGAAATCAGCCAGGAGCATGGGACTCCAGCAGAACTCCTAGCAAGACTCTTGAGGTCATGAGCACTTCACCAGGCAGGAAAAACTAATCTGAAACCAGATGAAGAAATACCAGTCAGAATCAGAAGACACAATGAGACAGGACAATATTAAAGAGAAGATATGCCTTTTTTTATTTTTTTTTTTAACTGCTAAGCTCTCACTACGAATTCTGAATGGGACAAATAGGGCAACAATACTGAGCTGATTGTAACAGGATTTCCATGGCACAAGGATGGCTCACCACTGAGCAGAGAACTCAAACCCAAATGCACACTGCAAGAAAATGAAGCCATGGACACACAGAGGTTATAAAAGACAGAAATCGTGGTTTATGCAGCACTTCAAAACTTAAGCTGCTTAAAAAATGAGTTTCTTTCACAGAAATAATTTAAATAATTTTATTCAAGGATTTATTTAATAAGCACTTCCAAGAACAGGCAGCAGCAACTTCTTAGGGCATTGAGATTCTACTACTTCCATCAGCTGCAGCCTCGTTTCATCCCACTTTTAAAAAAGGAAGAAAAATTAAAGCAGAACTAGTACCAGCTCAGAAACATTTGTATCATAAGCGTTTATCACTTACACCAACATATGGGTTTGCAGCAAGAGTTATTTGTGTAAAACGCTGAGAAGCGTCACCCCTGTTCATCCTAAAGCACATTCCCAGAACTGAGTCCTGGGACACTGAGCAACTGCAATCCCAGCTACAATCCCACAAAGTCCGGCAAGTGCTGCTATAATTATAAGCTTCCTTGGCCAGTAACACAGCGAGGAGTCTCTTGGTACCTTCGAGAAAAAGTCTCTTAAGGAGCTATAAATAAAAGCAGCTTTGTGTGGCACCGTTTTAATTGCTTTATACATAGGACACATCCATGCTAGGTTTGGGTTTCTCTAACCTTTATCATTCCCACATTCTCTTTCACTTACACATACTTGTAACTTAGGAATGACATACGCAGTCACACTGCAGCAGTAGAAGGATGCACATTTGGAGTGTCAAATTAACCCCTGAAACAGGAGCTGACAGGTGCAGAGTAGGAGAAGAGAGACTTCTTTTACAGAAGAAGATTTAACAGTGCTTTTTCATCATGGACTGGTGAATAACACACCCCCTACCAACATCTGTTGTGTAATAAATATTAAAACATATTGCCAAGTAATTAGATTGGCTAAATTTAGTTCTTCTGAGTACTTAAGTGTTAGCTTTAAAAAAATGACAAAATGAAGCTTAGAGGGTAAGTTGCAGCTCTTAAACGTTTCTTGCAGAGGGAACAGACACCCAGCCCTGCAATTTGCATTCATCAGACACAGGCAGGTTACTCTCATTTGATGCTCATCTGGAAGAGAAAAATCTATAGTTGTCACCAAGTCTAATTCCTAACTTTGCAACCAAATTTCATGTTTGGCCAACAAGAACATAACCACTTGCACGATGTGGTTTTAGGACAGGAGTGGGAAGCCAAGAAATCTGGGCATGAGTTTAACTCGGACTTTCTGCCCTGCCTGATCTTTTCAATCAGTTTTTGAGAAAAGTCTATGCTCAAAAATCCCCTCTGTGCTTGCCAGTATATTCCGAAATTCTGGAATGAGAGGGAGGCAATACATTTCTGACTTCTTGATTTCATATCATTAAGGTATTGAAGAGTGAATAATTTTTGGCAGTGGAACCTCAGCAGCCAGTAACACAATGCTGCACTGTTACAAAAAGGGATGCTCCAAGAGATAAAAAGAAAACGCATTTTCACAGAGAAATTCATCAAATTACCACCAGTGTCAGGTCACAAATTCTCTCATCTGTGCTTTTTAGAGTTATCACATTGAGATTCACTTTTATAAACAAGGTACTTTTATGACCCTGCCTGGCAGGGGGTTTGGAACTGAATGATCTTTCAGGTCCCTTCCAACCCAAACTGTGATTCTCTCTCTCATGAAGATGAATACTGCAGATGTACTACAGAGATTACCCTGAAAGGGTTATAAAAAAAAAAAAAAGCCCTCCTCAATTTTAAAAGACTGGGAGTACCAGACAACTGGCTTCCTTCCTCTTTCTAACAGACAAGGTGCTCGTTGTTCAAGCACTAAAAGCCCAGAGGCTGCAAAACCAACCTCGGAGACAGGAAAAGCAGCAGTTCGGCTCTGAAGCCGCAGTTTCACACACCTGAGGACACAAGTGCAGGGCACTGCACGTGCACATCACCCCAGAAATGGGAATGTGTGAGTGGGCACACACAGATACACACACACAAATCCTGCTCGAATGCCACACAAGAATACATTCCCTTTAAGGCTGGAAGTGCCTATTTTTAGCTATTAGCAAGAAAGCCGAGTGGTTTCCCAAATCTTCCTCTTTGTGAACAGAACATTGGGGTTTGAGCTGGGTTTCCCTTGCAACAAGGAGAACAAAGGTTTTTTTTTTTTCAATCATGGAATAATCAGCTTTAGCCAACTTTGACACTAAAAATACAAGTGACCTCACAGAAGTGACTCAGGAATCGTGATTTAATTGGCATGTCCCAGGAAAATTAGGAATTTAAAGAGTCTGGAATAACCCTACAACAGAGATATGTATGGACTGACAGCCAAGTAGCAGTGAAGTCACCATGGTTACTCCTTAATACTCAGGATTTCCCTCTCTCTCTCTTCCTGCCACAGTGAAAAATCAGGTCTCAGCAGCACAAGCTCAGGCACTGAATAACTCAGTGAAGGCAAAAACAGAACGAGGAAGAAATATTCAAGCATGGCCAATTCTTTCCAAGGTGAGTAAACACATTTCTAGTTGAACAGACTCCAGTAAAAGCCTCCACATCCAATAAAAGAGGATTATGCCAGAGAGCAGCACAGCCATATTTCCACACAGCCTGAGCACCTCCAAACCCCACACTCTCCAAACACCACAAAATATTCCCTGGGGCCCAGAGAACTTTACTCTACAATTTAGAGCCCTTCTGATGCCAACTGAAGAGGAAAACCAGAGGGTGAAACTGAGAATATGGGCTGGTTGTGCCCATGTGTGAGAGGGGATCTTTTCTACTGAGGTCATGAGGTTTTCTGTCACTTCTGACCTACAGTCTTCAGTGTATATTGACAAATAAGTAATAAAAAAGAGCCCACTGAGCCAGGCTTTGTGCTCCTGTCCCTTGTCAGAGGTCACACTGAAACCAGCAGTGCTGCCCCCGTTTATATCTTCACAAAGTTAAGCCCACTATAACCCACTGGCTCTCCTTAAATAGTTTTCATAGAGCAGGGTTCTCCTGCCCCCAGCAAACCACGGGGCCTCCGAGGTCTCTGCATGTTTTACTCACCACAGCAGTGCCTGTTTCTTCCAAATTCTCAGAATATAAACTATTCTGCCCGGCCCCCTCTCACAAATCTATTGACACAAGGTTCAAAATATAAATTGTTGCATAATACAGCAAGTAAATTCCCCGGGATACCTCATTAACTCGGCCTCAGCCTTCACTGGGCCTCTCTGTCTGTAATACTTTGACAATTGGCTTGAGGGGATCCAGAACAACTTCCTCAGAAGCACCAAAAGGAATCTTAGTTTGAGGGAGCACAATTATAACTGATTTTACTTAATAAACTAAGCTTCTTTCTCAAGAACACATTGCCCCCCTCCTTTTTTTTTTTTCCCCCTGGGGCCTTTGTCCTCAAATTTTAACCAACAAAACCAATAAATACAAGACCCAGAGAAGCACAGCACATTTCTTTCTTTTGACGTTTTCGTAGAAATGGTTTCATCTTCTTTGCTGTTAGCTGACCACACAGCGGGAGCCTTTCAGGCACATCTGTGGCCAAATAAACCCCGAACAGTCTCCTATCAGAACTGCAACACTGGCACACAGAAAAACTCGTTAAAGACAACCACAGCGGGGGGAAGAAAACAGGCTCCTATTCTAAGAAGGGCAGATTCAAAAGCACGACTCAGAGCCTGATACACTGACAAAGGGACTCCGAACAGGCAAAGCAAGGAGGAGAAAAGCCCGACAGCCCTGGCTGCGCCCGGGGCACACAGAAACCTCTTTCACATTGCTTTGAATTCACCCTGACAGAACCCAAGGCGCAAAACCAGGGCTGCACGGACGGAAAAGCTGAGCCCATCTCCGGCCCTGAATAATTAATCTAATTCAGCGTTTCCAGGCCGGCGAGCCCCCTCACCCCTGCTCTGGCACCCGGCGGGCACCGATCGCCCCACGGCGGGGCAGGGAACAAAAGGCCGGCAGGGAAAAGGGGCCGGCAGGGAAAGGGAAGGGGCCGGCAGGGAACGGAGAGGCAGGGAAAGGGGAGGCAGGGAAAGGGGAGGAAGGGAAGGGGCCGGCAGCGCTTCCCGCAGCCCCGAGGGCTCCTCACGCGCCCGGCGGCTCCGGGAGCGGGGAGTCATTTACCAGCCCCCAAACACCGAGCGGCCCCGGGGCCCCGGCGGGCTGAGGGGGTGGTCCGGGGAGAGGCCGCGGTCGGGGGGGTTTGTGAGGCTGCCCCTGACAGCCCCTCACCTCTTCCATCTCGCGGGCCATGTCCTGCAGCTGGTCCTCGTCGTCCAGCAGCGCGCTGAGCTCCTGCAGGCTCAGCGCCTCCAGGCGCCGCACGTCCAGCGCCATCGCGGCCCCGCTCCCGATCCGTCCCCGTTCCCTCTCCCGTTCCCGATCCCGGCCCCGCTCCCGCCTCACACCGGAAGTGCCGCCGCGCTCTCGCCCCGGCCCCGCGGGCACCGCCCTCAGCGCCCCCTGCTGGGGGGGCGGGGCGGACCGCGGGGGGCGGAACCAAAGGGGCCCCCGGGGGGAGGACGGGCGGGGGGGTGGAGCCCCTGTTGGTGGGGGGCTGTGGGGTGAAACCCTTGTGAGGGGATTCTGGGGTAAAGCCCCGCCAAGGGCACAGCGCAGCCCCTGGGGGCAAAGCCGGCAGAGCCCCGCACAGAGCGAGCTTTGTGCGCCGCCTCATGTGATGCGCTCGAGGTCCTCGGAGTCCTGAGGGATCGCAGGGTCACGGAATCAGTTAGGTTGGGAAAGACCTCTGCGATCATCGAGTCCAACCTGTGACCGATCCCCGTCTTGTCAACCAGACCGTGGCACTAAGTGCCTTGTCCAGTCCTTCCATAAACACTTGCAGGGACAGTGAGGACACCTCCCTGGGCAGCCCATTCCAGTACCTAATCACCCTTTCCATGAAGAAATTCCTCCTGATGTCCAACCTGAACATCCCCTGGCTCAGTTCAAGGCCGATTCCTCTCGTCCTCTCCCTGGGAGCAGAGCCCAACTCTCCCCCCAGCTCCCCTCTCCTGTCAGGGAGCTGCAGAGCCAGAAGGTTCCCCCTGAGCCTCCTTTTCTCCAGGCTGAGCCTCCCCAGCTCCCTCAGCCATTCCTGGTGCTCCGGACTCTTCTCCAGCTCCATTCCCTTCTCTGGACTCGCTCCAGCACCTCAATGTCCTTCCTGAAGTGAGTGGCCCAGAACCGGACACAGCACTCAAGGATGGCGGGTGCTGGGAGAGCCAGGGGGTTGGACATCACCATCCCCATCATTCCCAGTGCTGCTGCCTGGAAGTGTTGTAGGCACTCTTGTCCTCCTTTTGTTCAAAACTCCACAGCTGTAAATTCGGAAGGAAAATCAGTAGAATTATTTAATTCACATTTCCTTACCAGTCTGGGGCTTGGCTAGAGTAAATCTCAAAAGGGTGATTGCATTATTGTTCTCAAGCCTAGGCTGAATCGCTATTTAGGTTAAAAATAGCTAAAAATCTTATATTGCCAAGCTTTGGTGCTAGGTTGTTTTGTCTGCATTAAGCACTTCCTTCTTCAAGAGCGAAGGTCAATAAATAATCTGACAAAGTTATATTTCATGGTGAATTTAAATGCTTTTGAAATGTAATGTAGCAAAAACTGCATCAATTAAAACATCATACATTTTGTTCTACTGATTTATATCAGTCAAGTCACCAGTTCTGTAGTAGGCACTGTGTGGTAACCCTGAGGAGAAGCAGCTCCCCAATTACCACTGCTGTTAGCAGAGCTGATAAAGACAATTATGCCTGGAAACAATTAATTGTGTTAACAGAGGCTAAGTTACATGCATCAGTGGCAGGCACCACCTTCCTGGACTGCTTTTGTACCTACGTGGGTGTGGGTGTGCTCATTTCCGTGTGTGTAACACCACAGAGGGCCAGAACGAGCTCAGGAGCCAAGGGAACAGGGTAGGGAATGGATATTTGGAGTGGATATTTTGATCTAACCAGAAAAAAAAAAAACAAAAAAACATATAGTGACTGAATCCATCACTGATGCAATGATGTTGCAGTGACATTCAGGAAGGGGCCCAGCAGTTCCTGGCAGGACAGAGTGATGATGTGACAGCTTTATGGCTGTTCTTTTGTCCTGTAACTAAACTCGGCTCCCCACACCTCTCCTCCCACCCCAGAAGCTCTCTTTGTCATTATTACCCACAGGTAATAACGGCCAACAAGGTGACCCTGCTAGAGGAAAGCCTCCCAGGCCTTCTGGCTGCTCACTCTACAGCCCTGATGCAAACTGAGTGTACTGAGGAGGATATAAGAGCACAGCGTTTGCGCAGCAGGAAGCTGAGCTGAGCTTGCTGAGGGTGGGGCGAAGGTGATTAGAGATATGGGCATGTGTCCACTCATCCACCTGAACGCACCTGCCTGTTGCAGGCATGTGCTGTGCTCCAGGTGAGTCAGCAGCTGTGCCCTCTGGCTTTGCACAGTCACTACAGCCCGACCTGGTTATTTAAAACCAGTAGATAGTCACCCTGCCAAAACGATACCACATACCCCGTATTTGCACATGCCCAGCAAACAGACAGAGTCACAGTCTTGTGTTAAACCTGCTGTAAATCTGTACATGCAAACACACGTTTAGATACGCACACAAACAGAGGAATTAGCTGAGGGATTAAAAGAAGCCCTTTCTTCCCAGGAACGTTGGTGATTTGAACTTCATACCAGAGCTAAATAAATGGTTTGGGGGGAGTGTGGTTTAGAAGAGTCTGACTCAGCTTCATGTTGTAAATCTAGTTTTACCACTGCCTTGCTGTGTGATCCTGAGTGGAGCTCTCAGCTTCTCTCATGGTGCCTTTTGCTTAAAAAGAGGAATAATAACTGCTCAGTCCCAGGAGAGAGTGGAGAGGAAAAGTTCACACTGAATAATGCCCATAGAGGTGCTGTGAGTGAGACTCTCTGGTGGAGAGCACTACAGTGTGATAATAATTGAATTGTCAATATGCTGTTGGGAAAGATGGTTTAGAGTCATGTAAGGAGCTCTTCTGGAACTATCTGATTTTTGCTTATGTTGCATGGGGTTGGTGGGAGTTTACTGCTCTGGACATCAAGGACTGGATTATTTGAATTAGCCAATGCTGATCTGTATTAAAAGTAGAAGCTTCATAATGCAGAACAACAAAGTTCTCCCAAAATGCACAGGAAGCACATAACTCATTTGTGCTCAAGTACAACATACATTGAAAATCCCACTTCTTTCTGCATAGATAATTTCGGTTCTGGGGATTTTGGAGAGGAGTCTACATTAAAAATCTAGTCTGCTTTCAAGCACTTTGATCACCACCTGCATGTGATTGAGTTCTCCAGTTGTCTAGAAAAGGAGCTGAGGTTGAACCAAGATATGGTTCAGCTACTTTTGTATAATTATATTTTCTATTTGGACAGATAGGAGAGTGCCTTCCCATTCCCCAGTCTTCATGAAACATAAAGGTTTTGTGACAGCACATCACTTGGACAGAATATGAAGGATTGCAGATTTAAAGCAGGATTTTGGACTACAGGGATTATCAAATATTGCCGTGCTGCAGGCTGACATTTATCATCTCCCCAGCCCTAGTTCCTATTTGCCTTTGCTGAAATTCTTTTGAAGGGTCACAGCATTCAAGAACATTAAAATTGTAAGCAGACAAAGTACAGAAGTCAAGATTTCTTATTACAGGAGAAATTGAATAAAAAAATTGGGAAGACTACAGTGGAAACTGTGTCATGGTGAATAAGGACTCAGGCTTCAGTCTTGGGGAGAACTAGCATCCAGACTAGTTTAAATAGGATGCTGGATTTTTTTCCCCCCTATTTAAACTTAGTCTTGGATTTCCCTCTGTTACCTCATATCCTTTTACGGTCAGGAGCATGTACTCATGCATATTTATTAGATTCAGACATACTTTGCAAGTCACCTTCACAACTTATTTTCTTTTCCTGGAAAAACTGGTTGGTTACATACACGTTGAATTTGCAAATCTAATCTTTGGTGCATATTAACCCCTATTAGTCTGGTTGCTTAACGTACAGATAAGTTTTCAGGCTTATTTGCAATTTAACTTCCTTCTATATAATAATTACAGCCCATAATTCTGTTTAGATTTCACAATCCAGGTTCCTTCACACATGGAAATGACCTGCATATTCAGCATCCTGGCAGAGAAACAGCCCTCCTGTTTGAGAGATCTGCTGCCGGAGAGAGAGCAGGAATTAAGGAATTAAGTGTTTGTGCTGTACTCCTTCCTTTCAGGGAGCCACAGGTGGGAGGAGCAGGTTGATGTACCTGCACGTATTTGCTTTGCCTTAAGCTCACAGTGAAGCTGGAGTAGAAGAGGCAGATGCTATTTTTCCACCCCAGACTAAGACACACCTGTGAACCTGAGCTAGAAACACTCTGTCTGTTTGCTTGTGGTATTTCCAGACCTGCTGAAGGCCTAGAAAGCTCAGCCACTGACACACACACAGTTGCTTATTGAGGCAGAGGTCGGTGGTGCCAGGAGAGAAGTTGTTGGAATAAACACAGCTGTGTTTTTTCCATCACCGTGTTCTCATTTACTGTGTCAGTCAGCCACAGGCCCTCTGTGCAAAGGTAAATACATATCCCAGGGAAACCGCTGGGACTGTAGGATCTGCTCTTGGATTTCATCTTGGATAGAGTTCTCCGATGTTTAAATCAAATAAAGCTGTGGTTATACCTATTACAGGGAATGGTTAGAGCTTATTAGTAGTGAGGAAAACAACCTGCCATGGAACGTACAGTCAACCTTTGCAGTCAATTGTGCTTTCAAATTGTTTGCAGTTCTGCCACGACAGTCTTCAAGCTGTGCCCCCAAATTAAGGTTTCAGATGGATCCCTCCAAGTTCCCTGTGAAGACTTTTCCCTTAGAGGAGAAGAAACTTTTTATCTCCATCACTCAAGAAGCTCTTGAACTGATTTTGTTCACGTTCCTCTGTAAATGTCAACTCGGGGCAAAGCCACAGCCACAAAATAGTAGTTTAAGGTTTCAGAGGGAACAGTGGCTGTGTTTCCAGGAGAAGAGCCTGAAACACAGATTGCCCACAGGCAGCCAGGCCCAAGGGACTGGGCAGCTCCAGGAAGCAGCTCCTGTTCCAGCACTGGAGCAATTCCCACTGCTGCACTGGGGGAAGCACATCTTTACTGCCAGGCTTAGTCTCGCTAATGGGCATCTCTGACCCTGATTTTCACTTCAAAAAGAAGTCATAGTTGGAATGATTTAGAAAAGCAGGATTTTCTCTACAGTTGCAGGGTTTGTACTGGGCCAGCAGAAATATCTGCATTAGATTAGTGCTGCTGGATCCCCAGTGGTGTGTGGAGCTCCTGCCCATCTTCCAAAGCCCTAAGAAAACCCTCATGGCTTTAGCACACAGGCAGATCCACTTGTCACACGCCAACAGCACAATCAAAGGACCTGTTCGTGCCACCAGATGAGAGGCTCAATGGAAAAGTACCCTTGAGTTATCTGGATGCAGAAGAAAGAATTCATCACCTGTGGCAATGAACAAAGTCAGTCCCTGTTATCAGCTTGGACTGGTGCCACCAGCAGAGACAATCTGCTGTTTCCAATGTGTCGTTTCAGTTGTTGCTGGTTGGACCTGACCTGGGAATACAACGCTGGGATTATCCTCACAACAGGCTTGGGAAGCAGGGTTCCCTTTCTGAAATTCACTGTAGTCTTTGCAATAAAACGAATCTGATTGCATGCTCCAGTTCCCTTGTTGCAGCACTGCCTGGGAGGGACACACGGGGTACAGTCAAACTCTCTTACCTGGCATCTCCTGTATTAATGAGCATTGTCCTACCAGCACTTCCCAGGGTGAGCTGGCTTCCCCAGTTCCCAGGCAATCAAATTTGTTATTTCCCCCCAGTTTTTCAATTAAGCAGAAATTAATTCAAATTCCTCAAACCAGTGGCCACATTCTGCTCCCAGGTACTGATAAAAATGCAGAATTAATCACTTGCCTGCTAGCATTGGGTGGAACCCCCAACCTCCTCATACCCACAGAGCAAATTTTCATCAAGCAGGAGCACATGGCCATTTACTGAAGGGGTGGATTGAGGAGTTCAGAGTGGCACAGAGATTTCCTAAGCAGAGGGAGGGAAGACAAAAAGACATCTTGTTCTTCTTCTGAGGCACAGATTTTTATCATATCACAAAAGCAAGCAGCTGAAAAGATTCCAGTCATGAAATGCTGTGCTTTGAGAATGGGTTACACTGCCTGTCCTTCCATGTGAGACTGACTCCGGAGGGGATCTGGGATGAAAATGAGTTATTCAACAGGTTATACCAACTGCTGGGCTCACAGCCTTTATCAGATGCTGAAGTCTTTTACATACCTTGTTCTCTGCAGGTTCCTCTTGTCATTCCCTGCAAGGGAGCCAGAACATGTGTGGGGTGCACCTGCATTCAGCCGTGGTCTCAGATGAACACCACCTTGGAAATCCAGAATGCAAAAAACCACCCCCACTACAGGAGCTCGGCGTTGAGTGGCAGAGGTAGTATTTTATTTTTTGAGCATCCCTCCTCAAGGACACTAAATTTAGAGTTTGTAAAACATCACTAAATGAAAACAAAACATCGCCAATAACAAAAATGCAAACCCGCTGAAAAGGAAAATGCAGCAGCATTCAAGTATCAGAAAACATGAGAGCTAAAGTGCTTGAGAGAACTTCTTAACTATGTATGCAGAGTCTGAAGTCAGTGTTCCCCCTAGAAATGCTATTTTTTTCAACAGTATCTGCCTGGCTGCATAGGATTTTTCACCAGTCTGTAGCAGGGCAACACTACAAAGCCATTACCCCAAAGGGCTAGGAGTAACACATTTCTTTCTATCCCTCATACTAAAATAAATTATAGTCAAAGAAACACATTATAAAGTTCAGGCAGCTGAAGTTGGACTTCAAGGAAAGTGACTGTACGAATTTCCCATGCAGTGAAGTTGCTTGCATGGCCTGAAGCTCAACAAAGCTTTGGTGGGATTTAAAAAGTGCTGTTTTTTAGTGTTTTGTGCCTGTCTTCAGTAGTGTTTTTCTCAAACCAGCACCGGGGTTGTGAGTTAAAAAAAATTCTGAGATAACAGACCAATTTTCAGTGGATGCTGGAGCTAGACAGACATTGCACAGTGCACACAAATTACATTAAAAAACAACAAACAAATCAAACCAAAAAACCCCAAACCCCAAAACCTAACCCAGTTATGGTAAAACGTTTCATCCTTAAAAACAAACACCCACCAAGCACCAAGAGCAAATCAGAAAGTAACATCTGCCTCCAGTCCCTGGCTTGTCCCAGCAAGGATGGATAATACATGATACAAGCTCAGCAGCAATGGTTGGGAGCCTGAGCCTGCAGGCACTCAGTGCAAAACTCTCCCGGCATTCAGCTCCATGGGAGTGATCCAGTTTTTGCCAAAGCCAAAGGGAACTCCCTGCAGACTTCAGCCAACTTTGGATTAGCCCCATAGATTGATAGGGGGAGCAGGACCTTGTTTTACAGTCACAGTTTTTTCTATCCAGCCACAAAAGCCACCCCCTGAAATTCCTGAAGGGGTTTCCAATCTTCCCCTCCATGCATGCATTTAACATCCATTACAGTTAATAGCAGGTACACATGCATATCAATGGGAGAAAAGTCCCAGTCTAGAGGAATTACTGGTAGTAAGAAAAGAAACCCAGTAGAAATGCTGAGAATTGCTAAAGACCCAACTCCCCCGGGTTTTCCCTGTTTTCCCAGCTGGCACAGACCGTGCTGCAGGAAGCTCTATGGTGTGTGTCTGGGTCTGTGGTGTGTGTTTGGGTGTGTGACACGCGGGGTGAGGGCACGGTGTGTTCTGCAGGGCACCAACTGCCTCATCTCATCGTCCAGGGAGCGTCCGAACCTCCGGCCCCTCACTTGTGGGCCGTGCTGTTGTAATCGTCCTGTGCCACGGCCGGCAGGGAATGGTCTATCCTGAACTCTTCCTCCTTGGAAGAATCCCCCCGGGCTGCAGGCTGGCGACTGTCCGTGCCGCCCCCCTCCAGCCCCAGGATCTGTCTCTGGACCAGCTTGGAATAAAGGCCTCCTTCTTCCATCAGCTCCTTGTGCGAGCCCTGCTGCACCACGCGGCCCTTGTCCAGCACAATGATGTTGTGTGCCCTCTCCACAGTGCTCAGCCTGTGAGCGATGACAAGCACCGTGTGGTTCTGCAAGTCGCCGTAAATCGCCTGCTGAATCTGTGGGGAGAAAAGGCGTTAGTGCCTCAGCAGCACTGGCTCTGCTGCGGGAGAACAGCAGCTTTGTGGTCTGTGTTCAGAAGCCGCTGGACAGGAGGTTTGCTCTGTGGCTATGCAGAGGACACAGAGCTCCCTGCAGCACTACCAGCACCAGCATGTCCATCCCAGCTCCCGGCTGCAGCCCAAAAGGCCGTGTCAGTCCCGCCAGGTGTGGTGTGCACACAGGTCTGATCCTGCCAGCCGGGTCCTTGTTAGAACTGGGCCCCAAATTTGGAGGCCATGTGGTGCTGGCATGGACTGCAGGAGGCTGATGCCTAGTAAATGCAGTTGTTCAGAAAAGTAAGGCTGTTTCCTCAGCGTATCAAGGCGAAGCAAGAGAGTTCTTTTCCATCTCACATACAGTGGCACTGCTAAGGGCAGGCAGGTGGTCACTGGGCACACTGACAGCCCTGGATAGCCAAAAAGCAGCCCTGGGCTGGCATCAGATACCACAGAGATGTCTGAGGACCTGTGAGCTGCTCCAGGTCAGATGGTCACGCTGCCCCACACCGTGGGTCAGCAGAATGTATCCTCCAGGACCGGGACACACATCCTCAAACCCCACCTTGAACAGGCCTTCCCTCGTGTCATTACATCAGTGAGGCCAAACTGCTGCTGGTAGAGCTGTTTGGTTGTCACATCCCAGCCAGATAAACCAGCCCAGTTCACAGGAAGCTCAGGGCCTTTCCTGCACATGGCTTCCTTGGTGCCTTGGCTGGGATTTGAGCTCAGGGAGTCCTATTCTCCTTGCTGCAGCATCATTTTTCAGGGTCTTCTTCTGTATCCTGTCCTAAAAGGCTGCACAGAGTCTCTGTACACCAATTAACACTTTCCACATTTAAAAAATCAGCAGAGAACCCCATATCTCATCAGGTTTGTCAGGCACTGGCTGCTGTGAGCGTGGGATTATTCCCTTCTTGGTGGCTACAACAATGTTGGAAGCAAATTCCTGTTAAGGAATTAGCATCTTACTCAACCCTCTGACTGTACCATGCCAAGACTAAGCTCATCCACAGGCTGGAGACTGAACCTACAGTCTTTTCTCCAAACCCAGACTGTCTCTGGCCCGAACATCCCAGTCTGCCACTCACCGCATGTTCGCTCTCTGCATCCAGTGCGCTTGTGGCCTCATCCAGGATTAGGATGGGAGGGGCTCGGATCAAGGCCCTGGCAATTGCCACTCTCTGCTTCTGGCCACCTGACAGCTGAGCCCCTTTCTCACCTGCCTCTGTTGGGTCAAGAGAGAGAGGAAGGGGTCAAAACAAAAACCGAGGTCAGTTGCCAGGCAGAGGGTCGGGATGGAGCTGTGACGACTTTGGTACCTGTGTGGTAGCCGTCCTGGAGCTCCGTGATGAAGGTATGTGCGTTGGCCTTCTGGGCAGCCTGAACCACTGACTCGAAGGAGGCTGAAGTTAAGCCATACGAAATATTATCCGCAATGGAGCGGGCGAACAGCACGGGCTCCTGGCTCACCAGGGAGATCTGCAGAAAGGAAGGGAAGAGCAGGGCGTCAGGAGCAGGAGACGCACCGCGCGGCATCGGCGTGTCTTCCTGTTGAGTAAGCACCAAGATAAAGATATAGAAGTGCCATTAACCAAGATGGAGAAGGGCCTCAATGTGAGGGTGCTAACGATGGGGTGCCCAGTTTGCATCACCTGCTGGGAAGCCATTTAGCAGGGAAGAAACTTCGTGCAACGGTGGTACATTGGCATCTTGGATGGGCTTCCCCCTCCAAGACCCTGCTGTGGTTTTGCTCCAGACCTGTCCTTCCTGTCACTGTTTGCTCTTTCCAAAATGGAAAACTAGTTGCTGGGACAAATCAGGATGGAGAGATCCTCTCCCAGGCTCTTGCAGGCCAGTAATCCCTCTTGGGCCACGTGAATGAGCCCTCTTGCATTTTTTAATCCCAAATTAGCAAGTTGGGGACATAACTGCTGCAATTCCTTAATTGCTTAGCAACAGCCTCCCTGTCCTGCCTTACAGCCATTGCAGCTCACTCTCACATTCAGTCTGCTTTAGCAAACACTTGATACTGGAATAAACCAAACCCTCCAAACTATTGCTCAGAACTGGGCAGGAAAAGAGCCAGGGGGACACGGTCATATTTTAATTGACTTCTCCTCATGCCCCTAACACCACACCAGGCTTTCCAAACTGAAAGATTAGCTTGTCTTTTGATTTTCCCTCTGTACGGGCAGGGAATGTAAATTAGTCACACTGACTTTGGCTTTCCAGCCTGTCTCTGATCAATTGTTTTCAGGTTTTCCTGCTGACTGGTGAGGCCATTTGGTCTGGGGGCAAACAAAGGAGGCAGTTACTTGCAGAGATGAAGGCTGATCTGTGCTGACACACAGACCAGAGCTGAGGGGCCCGGATCCCTCTCCAAGGCAAACCACCCAGCCCTTCTGGTGCTCCAGCTGCTGCCAGGATCCTGAGAGGTTTAACTCCCCGTGAGCTGAGAATTACTTTAAGATCTTAAAGGTAGAAAGCGCTGGAGGAATGCAAAAACTCTTTTCCCAAACCCAGTTTAGATGATAATTAATCCAACAACCAAAAACATATTTCTACTGCGTCGGCCAAAAAATACAAAACAAACCATGTGTTCTGTTCTGTTTTTGGAAGGCTTCCCCCTCCCGATGAAACCACTCTCCATCCCTTTTGCTTCCACCCCCACAAATTATCTGAATTCACTTCCTGGACCACCTCTAGCCTCCAGCTTTCTGGACACTTCAGAAGTTGCCAGATCAAATCCAAAGCAACATGCAGCACCGCTATCCATCCCCTCTGAGCACGGATGTAGCTAAAATACACGTATCAGTCGCTCGTACCACGGAGTGCAGGTACTTGTGATCGTACATGTTAATGGGACGCCCGTCCAGCAGCACCTGCCCGTCTTGCAGAGGGTAGAAGTTCTCCAGGATGTTGACACAGGAGCTCTTCCCGCTCCCCGAAGGACCCACCAGTGCCGTCACTTTGCCGGGGTGGAGGGTGAAGGACACGTTCTGCAACACGGATGGGAGAGGGTGTTCAGGTCCAGGCTTTTCTCAGGCTGCTGGGGTAGCAGTTTGGGCACTACACTAGAAAAGTAGCCAAGATCTGGCCACGGTGACCTTCTACCTTGGTGATGTGCCACATCAGCCATTTCTCCTGGCTCTGAGGAAGCAAAAAGCCTCCCAATTGCATCAAATTCGCCTGCTGATGTAGCAGGTCCTCTAAAAACTGCAAAGCAAACTAACGTCTTTGCTGCCTCCCCCTTCTCATGATCCCAGCTCCTCTCCCACGGAAACAGTCCGAGGCAGCTTGGCACAGAGCCCTGTACCACGCTGACATGTTTAATGCCTGAGCGGGGAACAAGGGCTTTATTGATAAATCTCGTTCCTTGTAAGGAAGGCCGGCCCTAAACACCCGCTGTTCCTTTTAAGCTGTTTTGCAGCATGTGTTGAGCCTGCCTTGACGTATCTCCATCAGGCAGCTGATGCTCCCCAGGGGCTGTGGTGGAGAAGCAGCACGTGGTGGGAGGGCGCGGCGCCCGCGGGGCTCACCTGGAGGACCTGCGTCGCGGAGCGAGTGCGGTAGGAAAACGTCACGTTCCTGAACTCCACCTTCCCATCCACGTGATCCGGGGCCAGGGACCCGTCGTGCACCATCGTGGGCTTGCGGTCGATGAACTCAAACACCTTCTCAGCAGCTCCCACCCCCTGCATCAGCCCGCTGTACACGGAGCCGATGGACTGGAAGGGAAGAGGCAGGAGTGAGACCCATGTGATGGAGAAGTCAGTCAGTGCTACAAGTGAGGGGAAAGGTTGAAGCATTCCCAAGTCTTCTCTCACCTCCCATTGACTACAGTCATCACACAGAGGAAAAGAAAATTCTTCCCCCTCTGCAGGGTATGGAGGGGATATACAGACAATCCAGGGAAAAGGGCATCTAAGGGGGTTTTGTGCATGGGCACACTGGGAGAGTAACAGAAGAAGGAAACACATGGGTTGGGAAGAGAAGACATGGGTTGGGAAGAGAAGACATGGGTTGGGAGATACACGACCCAAACTTGCAACAAAATCCTCCCCTCATCTCTCTTTGCTCAAGACCAGCAGCTCCCCAGTGCAATGGCTGAACAGAGTTCACAGACCAGCCCCCAGAGGGGCCTGCTCCTTCCCCAGCACACATCTCAAGTGCAGAGCAGCTCCAGGCTGGGCCCTTCTAGACAAGTGTCTGGCAGCTGATAAGGCTGGAATATGGTCCTAGGGGATTTACCATCACTTTCTCCCAACTACAACTTCTGCAGGCTTGCACTGGCTTCCCTGGAATAAACCCCACATTGGAAATTTCAATAGTAAACACAGAGCTGCAGAACAGTTTGTACTGCAACTGCCCCTCCCATCAGGAGGGGAAAAACCCCCAGACCAAATGAAATCCACACCAAAACCACAGCCTGGAAGCACCTCCAGAGCCTGCAGGCATCCAGACAGATGGTGAGAGCTGGGTAAGCTGCCTCCAGCTCTGCTCTGCCCCTGCACAGAGGATGAAGCACGACCAAAACCACGCTTGGCTGTGAGGAAACCTCGACTGGATCATTTCTGCTTGGATTAGCCAGGCTTACGCCTCTGCAAGGGGAAGGCAGCCCTGGGTGGGCTCTACCATCCCACCCACAGTCCCATCTTGCTAAAGCTCTGCCAACGCAGCAGCTTGCAGCCTACTCCAGGGAAAAAAAAAGTAATATAATTAAGTTTTTAATGAAGCCTGAAATGTAACAGGCAGCTTTGTAATCCCTGCATCTTTCATGCCAGGAAATGTGCTTGGGAGGCAGCCAGGACTCTGCCCTTCAGCAGGGCCAGCCTGACCCCTCTGGTCCCAGCTGCCTTTTTGGGGGATGAGCTGCTTCAGGAACATTAAGGTTGTGAGGCCACAGCAGGAGAGGAATGGGGAGCAGAGGGGAGAATCCCCACTTTGGTGATGCCACAGCACCAAGGAAATGTGTCATGGGTCTGGATCTAGACCTGCAACTGGCCTGGGACCTTCTGAGACAAACAGCTTGACATGGAGTAGTCCAGAGGGTGGTGAGGTCCTGGCACAGGTTGCCCAGAGAAGCTGTGGCTGCCCCATCCCTGGAAGAGTTCAAGGTCAGGTTGGACAGGGTTTGGAGCAACCTGGGATAGAGGAAGGTGTCCCTGCCCATGGCTGGGGGGTTGTAATTAGAGGAGCTTCAGAGGCCCTTCCAACCCAAACCATTCCATGATTCTGTGATAAAACAGACTCACCTCCATGCAATCTCCCAAGACAAACTCGTAAATGATGAAGGAAATCAGGTTTCCACTTGTCATTTGTCCCGAGATCACGAGGTGCCCACCGTAGTAAAGGATGCTGACCTGGACCACTAGGAGGGTCAGCTGAAAGCAAGGAAAAAACCCCACATCAGCAGGGACAACTGATGTTTTGGTGTGTTTGTAATTAGTCCCACAACAGCCTAAATTCACGCGCTGACATTAATCTTTGAGCCCCGAGCTGAGGGTCCCTGACAGCACAGCTGACAGCCCTGAGCAGTGAGCATGGACATGAGACGGGAGAAACAACTCAAGTACATGGGCTGGTTTAGGGAGCTGGGCTGGCATCTTTCAACAAAACAGAAGTCCAGAGGGATAACAGCCAAGGAGGGAGAATTTCTCTCTGAAAGAACAGAGCATCTCATGAACTTCTCTCTTGGACTAAGGTCCTCAAGGATAATGATCTACGCTCAAATTATCCAAGGAATGCACTCACCTCACCGCTAAAATAAACCTTCTCTTATACGAGTGTGACACACTTTAATTTAGAACACAAAACCGAGCCAAGAGTTAATGCAGAGTATCCTTGTGCGTACAAGTCCCTGAAGGATAACCTCAGCTCTCGTCTGAAGTCAGTAGGGGGGGTTCCACCTACTCTAGAAGGGAGACAGATGAGCTCTCACATGACAAATACCAGCCCCTGCTTTTATTCAGCTGGTTTTGTTCCATCTGCCCGGGCGCTCCGAAAAGCAGCGATGTCCTGGTGCCCTGTGTGACATTTGCAGCACAGGCTGTAAATTTACACAGATAAAAATACTGGGGGAAAAAAAAAAAATTCCTTTCTCCATGAGGTGACCTTAGGATCCTGTGTTCCCTCCAAGAAAGACTTTACCAGGGCTGTGCTAAATCCACCAGCTTCTTTCTATGTGAGCCCTGCAGCAGTAGTTTTTGAGGGTTTTTGCTTTCTTAGCCTTGTCAGGATCTGTGCTGACCCAGTTCACGCTCTGGCTTCACCTGGAGCCCAGAAACAATGCTAGTAATGCTCCAATTTTGCTTCCAGACTTGGGAAGCCATAAAGTCTCCCACAGCTGCATGAGAGCACCATAACTCACAAACCCATCACCAGAGACTACTTCCATCCTTGAACGTGCAGAAATAAGGGCAGCCTCACACGGGGATTTTGCACAGCCTTAGTTAACAGCCAATGCAGGAGAAGTCCCAAACCATCTGGTCTTGAATGTTGAAAAAGCATTTTTCAGGGAAAAAAAAGAGCCCAAAGCCAAAGCCCAGCAGCCTCCCCCTGCCACCACCCACACGCAGAGAAGCTCCATTCCCGAGCAGAGGCTCAACCAAAGCGGCGGCTGCTCCCAGCCGGAGCCCCGGGGATGAGCTGGCACAGGAACGCAATGCAGCACCACCGAGCCACGGGCTTTTCCACGACCTTGAGCACTTATCAATTATATTCCCGTTTCCAGGAGAAAACAGGCCGGTCGGTGGAACGACACAACGCTGCCCCGAGGCGGAAGGGGGATACAGTTTTTTTGATGTGTGAAAATAATAATAACGAAGAGACAGAGGACTGCTGGAAGTGGATCCCTGAAAGCGGAGGAGAACCACGTGCACGTGCCACGTGTGTTTTGGGATCTGAAGCAACTCCCCTGCCCATCCCACGCCCTGTGTAGGGAACACCTACCCCACTGGACCAGACATAGTAGGTGTAAGCCAAGGCCTCCCTCTTGTTGAGCTTGTAAACCTGCTGCAGCTTCTGCCAGTACACGTTTGCCTCCGTCTCCTCGTTGGCAAAACTGCGGACGGTCTTCATGGCAGAGATGGTCTCCTCGGCCGTGTTGTTGGCCTTGGCCAGGGCGCTCTGCACATCCTTGGAGAGCTTCTGCAGGGAGCAGGGGGAGGCAGAGGGGCTCAGCAGGTGCCAGGATGTCCATGGCAAATCTCCCTGCTTGCCCCAGGCTCTGCTGGGCTCGGGAAAAGAAGGCACGGTGGCATCTTTCAAGGCCGTGGGCAAGAAGGCTGAGCACTGGGATATAACCCACACTTCAGGACAACCTGGAATGTGTCAGGAGGAGAGCAGATCCATTGTGCTCTTCCCGAGGCATCTGAGCTGCGGGAGGTGAAGTGCCGTGTCCAGGGCCACTTGGGAAACCTGGCAGAGCTGCTGCTCCCAGTGCCCTGAAGGGCCCTGGCCCAGGAACTCTTCCAAGGAGTTTCCAAGTCAGGGACAGGTCTGGAGACCTCATCTCCACTCCTCCCATGAGTGCCTGTCCCATGGGAGGGGCCATGGCTGGGTGAGGCAGTACCCGAGGACTCTGTTTTGGCACTACCTGTGCACAGTGGAAAGCACTGACAGCTGACACAGGGAGCAGCAGTGCAGGACTCACATGGTCCACGGGATGTGGCACTGGCCAAGGGGGACACTCCTTGGCCCACACCAGTCTCAGGCAGAGGGAAGGAGCTCAGCACTGAATTTAGCTCCCATCAAGTCACTCCAAAAAGAAAGGAGAGGTTGCACAAGGACAGGCAGGTGCACACAGGACATCCCACAGCCAAGCCACCTCTCCTGTCAGACCTGAGATGCTTCCACTCCTGAGCATGAAGCAAGGTAAGAGCCCACGCTATCCCTGTCTGCCCACACAGGTTTAATGCTGCCTTCCTGCTCCCACTGCTGGCAGCAAAGCACTCCAGCATCACTCCCACCAGCTCCAAATCCACCCACAGCCTCCATGACAGCCTCACAGCGGGGAACAGCCCAGCGTTGTGACACACCATGGCAATGCCAGCTGCTTCTGCCTACCTGGTAGTACTTCCCATAGACATCAGACACCAGCATGATGATGGGGAAGCCCATGAAGGTGACGAGTGAGAGCTTCCAGGAGAGGCTGAACATGAAGAAGATCACCCCCGTGGCCTTCACCACGTTGCGCAGGAAGATGTTGATGTTCTGGGAGACCAGGTCGCTCACGATGGTCGTGTCCGACGTCAGGCGGGAGATGACGTCCCCTGCAGCAGTGAGGGGTTGTGGAAAGGGGAGAGAGGGGACATGTCATCACAGCAGGTCACTGCCTCACCTTGTCCCTGCCAGGGGCCAGATGGAGCTCCCCATTCAAGCAGCCCCTCACTGGGGGTCTGCAGGGTGGCACGGAAGGGGAGCAACCCTCCACCGCTGTGGATGTGAAGCAGAGCAGAGGAGCTTGAATTGCTGCATGCACAAGGGACAGGAAATGCACCTGGAGGCACATCCCTGGGTCACCACGGATGGCTGCAGGACAGCAACGGGGACTTTGGCAGCACCCTGTGCTGGAGGGCACCCTGTGGGCAGGCAGATGGGCAGCAGGTCAGCCAGCCCCCTTGGCAGGACCAGCCAGGGCCAGGCTCAGGGCGCCCTGCGGAGCACAATGGGGCTTTGGAGATGGCTGTTTGGGTTTAGCCATGTGCCCCACAGCCTGGAGCTGACCCAAGGGACCTGAGGACATGGGTCCAGCTACTAAGAGGTGAAGCTCTGGCGATGCCCTTTGGCGGAGCTGAGTGTTACAGCCAACCTGAGTTCCTAAATACTTGGCCTGTGTTTCAGTCCAAGTGAATTCCCATGCTTTTGTGTAAGTCCAGGGTTACCCATATCCCACTTACAATAACATCTCTGCTGTCCTCAGCTACCAAGGCATTGTGCAGCCACTGCTAAATATGGCAACAGCCTCAAAACTAAAAATACTGCTGAGACAAAATTAAATGTGTGAAAGTTACAGCGGGTTGGGACCACACCAGAGTGGCATGGCCTGGGACAGCACTGAACTTTGAGCAGGGAAAGCAACAAGCACACCCAGCAAGCTTCACACATCTGAGGTTTTTGGTGGCTGGAGCAGAGCTGAGCGTGGCTGACTAGGAGACACTGACTGAGGTACAGGAGGAGGAAAGCAGGTGTTTTGGGGATGACTGCAGATGAGCACATCAGCCCCAGGACTGCTGGATGTCAGGCTGATCGTGGCAATGGGACATCCTCAGGGTGCTGGGCAATCCTGTCCCAGCCCCACAGTGGGAAGCAACCAAAAGGCAAGAGCTTCCTGCCTCTATTTCTAAACATGAGTGCTCGGGTGCTGCCTCTGGCTGCCCACGATCTGCTGCGCGCGGGTTGGGCCAGCCAAGGGGAAAAATTCCAGGACGGGCTAGAGGGGTTAGAGCAAATCCAGGGGGGAGAGAGGAACCAACCTGTGCGATTCTCATCAAAGAAACTCATCTCCTGAGACACCAGCGACCTGAAGAGGCAGTTGCGAAGGCGGATGTTCAGCCTTGCAAATATGAGCGTGAAAACGCCGCCCCGGATACCTGCGGCAAATGAGCTAATTGCAGATAAGAAACGTTATAGACCAGTGGACACGAGACCGCTCTCAGCAACACACACACCCCCACGCCGGGCCAAGGCCCTGAGCAGTGCTGTGCTGGCACCGCTTGGCATCCGGGGAAGCCACAGCTAAACCAGCCCACGCCCCTCCTGGGTGCCACCAGCACAGCGACGGCTGGTCCTAACCCTGGGAGTGACGAGCTTTGAGAGGGAACACAGCGCTGCCGGGACAGCATTCCCCAGTGTGAAGTGAGATAACACGCAGGTACCCCCGAAATGCCAGGCAGTGGAAGGACTGTAGGAAAATTTATTTCCAAAGTGGAGCACACCGGACTTACAGAATGTTAACCTTAATGGTGTTTCAAACACCGGGTCCTGGGGAAAAGACATGACCCCTGTTCTTCTCAGGGCTTTCGCCATCCCTGGCCTCCCTCTGTGGGCCCTTCACACGTCTGCAAAGACTTATCTTTTTCTCATACCAGAGAGAGTTTCTTGGGAATGCAGGAGGAGAAAACAGCTTGAAGCTGTCTCAGCGGAAAGATGCCTCTTCCAGGCAGGAAAGCTTTCTTAAGTGAAAAACCCTAATCTTCTCATAGCAAAATCTTCCAGAAGGGTCTTCTACCCTTACACCTAGGGAACCCATTCCCTGTTCTCACTGTCTGTTCCTGCCCCCCCACCACCAGCAGATGGACAGGAAGGGCTACACAAAGGCCTTGTGACTGTCACCATGGCCTCTCTGCACCGTGACAGCGCAGAGACATCAAAGTGCACCCCTGGGGTCCGGCAGCAGCCTGGTGGAGTGGCTGCCTGTGCCCACAACCACCACAGGCTCCCGTGGGAAAACTCCAAACTCCTCCTCATCATGGCCAGCCCCAGCCCCTGCGATTACCTTCCTATGGCGAGCAGCGACATGACCAGCACTGCTGTGGAGAACCGGTCCATGCTCTTCTGCACCACGATGCCGTCGATGGCCAGCCCCGTGTAGTAGGGCAGGAAGGTCTCTCCTGCCAGACAAGCACAGGACATTGGAGGTTCAGCCCCACTGCAGCACCAGACCTGTATTCCCAACTGTGACACCCCCATCCCCACCATGGAGATATCACTCATCACATGAGATGTCTCCGGAGGTGCAGCCCATAATGGCACGTGGGGATGTTGTATTCCCAGTGTATTTTATCCCCTATTGCTTTTTTTTTGCCCCACTGCACATTTTATCCAGCCCGTGCAGGATGTGCCACCCAGCAGCCCCAAGAAAGCAATCCTGGGGTGCTTCCAAGCCACAGCACCATGGTTCCTTCCCTCCTGGCGAGCAAGGGAACACACCATGGCCCCCCTGGGTCCCTTCACTCACCCAGCGCGGCCACGAGGAGGAAGAAGGAGGCGACGCCCAGGAAGAAGGCATCCGGCTTGGTGTAGGACAGCAGCTTATGGATGGTGGGACCGGCTGCCTCCTCCCGCTTGTCCCTCGGGATGCCCCCATCACAGCTCTCCTCCACCTCGGCGCGGGACTCGGAGCCGGGCCCCAGTGCCTCGCGGGACGAGGTGACACAGGCCAGCAGCTGCCACAGTCCAAAAGTGGCTGCCAGTGCCACATAGGTCCAGGCAAAGAGCCCCCAGAACCAGGGGTCCCGGATGGTCTTCCGTACCTCCGAGTAGAGCAGCAGCTTCACCATCATGTAGATGCCCATGAGGAGGCAGACGACGGCGATGAAGGTCCGCGACGCCTTGAGGCGCCGGGGGCCATAGGCCGTGTTGGTGGCCACGCCGATGGCGGCCCCCAGGAGCACACAGCTGCGGTACAGGCAGCCCCCCCAGATGTCCAGCAGTGAGTTGAAGATGTTGAAGTGTCGCAGGTCCTGCAGGACGTTCCGGCCGCCCTGGCCGTGGGTGTAGAGCAGGGTGGTGACCACCACGTCGGCCCCGCTGAGCGCCAGCGTGCTGGCCACCGCCTTCCAGGCACGCATCCTCGGCACCGGGATGGGGGGGCACCCAGGAGTGGGGGGGCAGCCCTAGAACGGGAAGGATGTGGTCATGTCGGCCTCCACTGTGGGGAGAGAATGGTGGGATGGGGTTGTTATTCACCCTGGGGAGGTGGTGAGGAAAGGGCAGCAGGATGGGGAGACAACCGTGCCAGCTCCCCACCCGCCCGTCCTGACCCCAGACACCTCTATCTGTTCCTTCCTCCCCTCCCCTGCTGCAGACACTCCAAGGTATTTCACAAAGTAAGCAGTACAAACCAAGACAAACTTCCCTCGCAGATGCCTTCACCTATCCTGAATCCCAGAGCAGAAATCTGCACTTCTCAGTGGGAATCTTTGTCCCTGTTTGCTCTGGTGGCTGCAGGGCCAGCCAGGAGGTGCCCAGCAGTCGGGTGCTGCCATGACATCTGTACAACCCACGTGTCCTGTGCTACAGAGCCGTGTAGGTGTTAAACTCGGATATTCATGATCCCAGAGTCCCTCCCCACCTTTCCCGGGACAAACCGAGCAATCAAAACCGCAGCAAAGCAGAAGAAAGAGCAGCTCAGCTTTGTGACGGATTCCCCTGATCAAAACCAGAATAAACCACAGGTACAGCAGCTTGTCACACCTTCCAGTCCCCAGCCCCTTGGATATTAATTCACGGTAGCCCATGAAACCGGCTGCGCGGTCCGGGTGCAGTTCAGTGACACAACAAAAATCCCAAGAGGAAATTAAAAAGGGGTTGGAATTCCACAGCTGCATCCTGTGGGAGAGAAAGGCTCCGGGGCGGGACGCTGCCTTTGCAGCCGCCCGGGGGGATCTGTCCAGCAGCAGCGATGGTGGTGCAGAGCCTGAACGGACACGGCAAAGGGCGAAAAGCTCGACTTGCTCTGTCTAAGCCGAGGGAGCTGCTCACCTGCGCCGGTGCCATGCCCAGAGGTGCCGCGCGTTGGCACGAGGGAGGTACCTGATCCTCAGATTTGTGCTGGGTAAGCAGCTCATGACGGTGCACAGTGCGGGAGGCGCGGCACAGGCGGTGCCATGTGCCGGCCACGCTCTGCCCTGTGTGACCGCAGCCCCCCAAAAAACAAACCTCGGGGAGAAGGGCAGCCCTTGGCGCTGGACGAGCAGCGCCCTTGGCCGAGAGCGGCTCGATGGGCGGGCAAGTGGGATAAAAAGCTAAAGAGTGGAGGAAAACGGGGCAGAGGCTGCAATCTGGGGAAAGCATGGGGGTTTGTGGGGTGGGTAGGGAAGGGGGGATGCAGACGAAGCAGAGCAGCGATGCCAGGGAGGAGCAGGACACGCTTCCCAGGGTGCTCGCTGCTGCCATCCGCTGCAAAGCTGCGCGGATCCGGCCCGCTGGAGCAGGAACAGGAGGAGGAGGAGGAGGAGGAGGCGGCCACCGCAGCTCCCCACCACCCGCAGCCACGTCCCAAGATCCCGAGCTGGAGCCGCCCAAGGTCCCCGGCCGCACCCCCGCTTCCCCCCCGCAGAAGATGCTCCCGGGGGAGCGGGGGGACACGCCCGGGAAGGGCCGTGCCCGCCATCCCACGACACACACACACACACGGCTCCCCCCTTTGCAGCGCAGGGGCGGCTCAGCCCCGGCGCGGCCGGACGGCTCTTACCGGCGGCGGGATCAGCGGGATCAGCCCGGTCGGACCCGGCGGCGCCGCGTCCCGGGAACAAGGTCGGTGGGGGGCGTGGCCTTGGCCGCGACCACGCCCACGCGGCAACGCCCCCTTCTGCGGCGCGGCCCCGGCCCCGCCCACGGATCCACCGGGCGGGGAGAGCCCCAAAATTGGGGAATCGGGTCCCCCCACTACCGCCCTGCCCGGGCAAACCTTGCCCCGACGCAGCAAGGGCAACCCCAGAATTCCCCCCAGCTCCAGAGAAGGGTGTTTTTTTCCTCCCCAAAAATATATACATGTTAAAATTTTTATATGATTTTATTAGGTTTTATCTCATTTCTGCAGCAGAGAGGGGAAAACAGAACACACGACCTGGCTTTAAAAGCAACCAGGACAAGGGGTCAAGATCATGTTTTAAATTAATTCTTAAATAGGGGCTCAACAGGGGGTTAATTAACCCTTAAATAGATGCTCATCAGGGGTTTAATTAACCCCTAGACAGGGGCTTGACAGGGGTTTAATTAACCCTAACACAGAGGGATCTGGTTTCAAGAAATCCAGCTTATAAATTATTTCACAATTAAAATCAAGGAAGCCAGCTTATAAATTATTTCACAATTAAAATCAAGAAATCCATCTTGTAAATTATTTTTCCCCTTCACCTCCCACTCTAGCTCTGGAGGGATGGAAGTGCTCTTCCCTGGGCAGCAACTGTGCATCCAGGTGGGCTATACAGGTGACAGAGGGGCAGGGTGGTGTCATTATCCCAAACTTTCCCTGTGTTTTTGCAGTGCTGGGCTTAAAAACACCCCTATAACCTTCACTAGCACAGAAGCAGACTTCAGGATTCCTGGAGTTCGCTCCATTTCTGGAGAGAATGGAGTAGCAAGGTTACAAACAAAATCTGCCTGGATAATCAAAAATATAAATATCACTTTTTACTGTTGGTATTATTTCTGCTAATAAGTGCTTAAAACTAAAAAAAAAAAAACAAAAAACCAACCAAAAACCCCCTCACTTCATGCCCTTCCCACATCCACTGAGAACACAGTCAGACCTGGAGTGACTCTTCCAGGCTGACAGTGGGGACGACACTTTTAAGCTCTAGGAAACATTGTCCGTGGCTAAGCTGGGTCTGGTTTCTGATTCTCTTCCCATGTGCACCCAGATCACTCCCAGGCTTTGGTGCAGTTACTCCCAAAGGGCAACTTCCAAGCCACAGTCAAGGTGGAGCTTTTTGGCAGGACTGAGTCTCTCCCTGCCAAACCTAAATGAGGATGGTGCCACCTCCCTCGGTCGGAGGGATGGTTCAAGGGCAAACCTCGGGAAGGGACTGAACAGACACCCTTGTCTGAACCTTCCCCTTCCTCTCTCCCAGGACAGAGCAGGCACGTCTGCACCCTGCACTCCCAGGCAGCCACAAACCTGGGGACAGTCCATGCTGTCCCCGGCGCCGCAGGACCCCCGAAGAGCCCCCGGGACTAACTGGTTTTCTTCCCGCTGGACAAGCTCTGCTCGGGGGGCAGGACCGTCTCGATCTGGAAAGACACAAACTGGCCCTTCTTCAGCTTCTTCAGGGAGCTGGCAGTGCTGCCCCCAAACACGTTGTCCTCCACTTTGAAGGCAAGAGAGGGCAGGCCTCGACTTTTCCTCTTTATGCTCTTCCGCTCCCGGTTGTAGGCCGTGGTCATGTTGGCGATCACCTGGAAAGAGGATTGCGCGGGTTGGGCTTTGAGGTGTCACCCAGAATCAGCTCAACTCTGTCTCGCACAGCTTGGTGAATAAAAGACTCACAGAGTTGGAAGGGACCTCTGGAGATCATCCAGCCCAACCCCCCTGCCAAGGCAGGGACGCCTGGAGCAGGTGGCACAGGAACGTGTCCAGGTGGGTTTGGGATATCTCCAGAGAGGGAGACTCCATGACCTCCCAGGTTAGTTCCAGTGCTCTGCAGCCCTCCATGGAAAGAAGTTCTTCCTCAGATTGAGGTGGAATTTACGTTTTAGCTTATGGCTACTGCTCATTCTCCAGTCACTGGCACCACTGACAAAGGCTGGCACGATCCTCTGACACCCCTTAGAGATATTTGCGTGGATTGATGAGATCCCCTCTCAGTCCTCTCTTCTCTAGACTAATGAGGCCCAGCTCCCAGAGTCTCTCCTCATCAGATATGCTGAGAGTGAGTTAGAGCCGGTGCAGAGCTCAGCTGGGCGAGCTGAGGCTGTGCCACAGCTGGATACACCCAGGGGTAAGGGAGGGACTAAGCAAGGGCTTTCCAGCCTTGTTCTCACCAACCCCAAAACAGCAGGAGCCCTCACGTTAAACAGCTGCAATTCCACGGCCACGCTCAGGGGAGCCGCTAGTTCTCCATCAGTAGAGGGCAGAAGGGGATCTAGGCTGGAGTGCCACAGAGCCACAGGGAACTTTATCACTTTCCCTTAGTTGCAGCCCCAACCCTGGCCTGGCTGCAGGTGAGTCACTGACCCCGCCAGTTCCCTCATGGACAGGACAGAGCTCTCACTGCCCTGTGCCATAATGTGCATCTCCATTTCACAAGGGAGCCAAGCTAGTGAGCCTGAGCTGCCAAAGGGATCAGCTGGGAATGGATCCCACATATTCAGCTCCCAGGCCTCCTCCCCTCTGCTCTGTATTACTCCTGGTATTCCCCGGCAAGAAGAATCACAGTCCAGGTGATTCACAGAGAGGACCACGTAACCCTGCCCGAGTGCAAGAAATGACTGAGCAAACAAAGCACTTGAGCCCTGCCTGTGATGTTTTGGCACATGGCTCACCAAGCCCTTTACAGGGGACACTGAGGTCATTTTTTAAGTTAGGAAACCAAGAAACAGAGAGACTAAACGAGCTGCCCAAGGTCACCCAGAACGTCAGAGACAGCCAGGAAGTGAACCGTGACCTTGTTCCCTTGTTTCTCCCTGCCCACTGGGCCACTAGTCCTCATGGCAGCCCCAACCTCCTCCCATTTTGAGGCAGGGTTTCTTTTAACCTTTGTAATTACACAGCTTGTCCCTGAAAGCTCCTTGTCCCTGCCTGAGGAGGGACTCCCTTGGCTGATGTGAGATGCAGATTACAAGGCAGTGAGCTGGGCAGGCTGGGACACAGCTCTCACCAGCCCGATGGGGAAAGCCAGTCCCTTGTCTTTCATCACCCACCTCTGAACAGCAACACCACCAGCTTCCCTGTGGTGCCGCCTCAGAGGGCCCAGCTCTGCTCCTGCTGCCCTTGGACCACATCGAGGTGTCACCTGCCACCTCTCCTCTCAGACCTGGCCTGGACTTGGCTGCAAAATGATTTCAAGGCACCACAAGACTTACAATTTCTTTCACCACGTTCTGCTGCTCCTGCACCGTGGCTGTGAAGGGCGGGAGGCCGTCGGCTTTACCAGCCCCCTGCTCTTTCGAGTCCTTGACAAAATCCACCTGCAAGGTACAGATTTGGGTGTTACTCTGTAACCACACCAGTGACAAACCTCCTGCCAGTCTCTCCTGGGCCGAGCAGTTACCTCCGAGGACAGGCACACGTATCTGTTGAACATGAGGAAGAAGGGGCTGTACTTGGTGGCCGAGTTGATCGAGGTGCGGAAATGGAAGAGCACGGGGTCCAGGTGGGCGTCCCACTCGCTGGGCTTCTCATTCACCACGTTGCAGATGGAGGACCTGAGCACCTCAGCACTGGGGTCATCCAGGCTGTCGGTGGGGTCTGCAGGGGTGAGGACCTGTGAGATGTTCCAGCGCTCGCACAGCTGCTGGCTGACCTGCAAAGGCGGGGCCAGGCCCGCCGGAGAACACGGCACGTCAGCGCCACGGCAGCCTCCACAGCCCCACAGCTTGGGCTTGGCACTGCACCCCCTCCCCATGCCAGGGGATGCTGTGCAGCACAAACAGCTCTCCAGAAAAGTTAGAGCCCGAGAAAAGGTTTTGCAAAGACTGTTTCTACGCCTGAAGCTTTCCACGGCACTGGGAACCTGGGTTAATCCCAGGGTAGGGCAGGATTTCATGAACACAGTCTCACAGGACCTTTCCTTCTCAGCAGAGAGGCTGGAGGACTTGCACCACAGAACCACTGCCTTAAATCCCTGCCAGGGTGAAAACCACCTGGCAAATCACCTCCCACTCCCAACAGGGCTGGGGCAGGGATAAGACACCATCAGCTTCTCACCCCCACTACATGGTATGTTGCAACTCTGCCTTCAGGACCTGCTGCCCAAAAAACCTGCTGCAGGTCACACGGCTTCTCCCTGAACCACCCAGCCCCTGACCTACCTCCTCACAGAAGTCCCAGCTCTGACTGGTGTAAATGTTCTTGGACGCACCAAACCTGAGGAAGAAGAGGACACACAGCTGGTTTTATTCCATCAGCTGAGTCAGAGCCAGAGGATTTTACTCTTCATGGATGCAAATGAAGGGGACAGAGACCCTCTAGTGGGGCTGGTGCTAATGAGGGTGGCGTGACCCCACTTCCCCATGAGCAGAGAGGGGTCTGCTGGCTCCATCTGCTCCAAACCAGCCAAGCCTGTTTGCCTTTGAATGATGGAGCAGCAGGAGAAACAAGAGAAGTTTCTTGCTCTGAATGCAAATCTCCGCTGGCCCCACGAGTTTTCCACAAGGACAATGTCACGTGGTGGCATGTGCCGTGTGAATGCAAAATGAACACTTTCCAGGAGGAATGAGGGAATGGCTTTAAAGCTCCTGCAGAGAACTGGGGCACAGCTCCCTTAGCCTCGGGGCTACTTGGAGAGCCACTTCTGCCTCTTTCTCCCCTCCCTGTAACAAGAGGATAACAGGCATTTCTATAAAGAGCAACTGAGAGGCACTGCATGGTCTCTCCTGTAGAAGAGAGAGTTCCTGCTCTCGTGGGCAAACATCTTGAGGACACTGAGTATTTTTTCAACCCAGATCCCAGCACTCCCCATCTCACTGCAGAGGTGCAATGTAACCAACAACAGAGGAGCCCACCTGTAAAAAATGGCAGCCAGGGCTTTAGCCACGGATAAGGGATCTTTCTTCTGCAGAGGAGCAGCCTCCACCCACTTAGTGAAGTAGTCAGTCACCAGGAGGACGTGTGTGTTGCTCTGGCTCGTCTCGGGAAAAGGCCCTGCGCAAACAACCACCCAAAAAACCAACGTGATGTCATAATATCACCCAAATGGGCAAAGTCAAAAACCCAGCCCAGCAAAACCACTGCTGCAAAAGCCACCACAACTCCCTTCTGCAATGTCATCTGGCCAGAACAGGTGACCTTTGTCAACAAAAATACACCCATCAGAGCTTCAGTTCTGGGAAGCAACACACGCCCACAGCTCCCATTGTGTGTGGGGAGGGAGCCGAGCCAAGCACAGGGATCAGGTTGCACCCTGGTCTTCTTGGCACTTCCCCACAGGCAGCTCTCACTCCCTGCGTGTGGCAGCAGGTCTGCCACACTCCTGGAGCCCTGGAGAGCCTGTCAGCCACACACACTCACCGTGAATGTCTAATCCCAGCACTTCCCAGGGAGATTCCACCCTGACGGGCCGCACTTTCCGCGACACGTTCTTGTTGTGCTCGGCGTTCTGGCAGGTCTCACACATTTTGATCTGGAAAGGGAAAAGGCAGATCAAAAGGCTTGGGCATACGCTGATGGATTCTGTCAGACTCAGACTGCACAGGTTATGAAGGGGTGAGACAGACAGCAGGGCTGAGCAGCTTCCCTCTACCCAGTGAGGTACAGGAAAAAGAGGACGAAACACAACAGGCTGACACATCTCACCTCTCCCAAAACTCACCTGACAGCTTCCTCTGACACAATAACCAATTTTCTCAACGTGGCCTACAGCTAAGCTATTTCTCCCCCTGTTTCTAGGCAGATATTTATTGCATTTTAACCTCCTACTGCTGGTTAGAAAAATCATCAGCCCAAGGATGCCGGAGGAGCTCAGACCATGTAATGCAACCACACATCTCCAAACCACACTGCTGCAGAGCCCTGCTGCAGGAGACTGTCAGCAACAGAACAGGCGAGGCAAAGCAGCTGAGCAGAGCCAGTGGAAACACTCAAATCCTCCCCTTACCATAGTTTAGGGAATTGGGCAGCTCTGGGAGCAATCCAAAGATGGGCTCAGCAACTTGTCTGAGACAACCCCACTTTCCCATGCTGGCCAAAACTGCCCTGCACCAGGAGGTTCCCTGATGCTCATGGAAAGACATCCAAACTATCCAGCTGCCTCGGGGCATTCCAAGATGCACCTGCAGAGTTACTCAGTTTGTGGTTTCAAAGCAGCAGGCACTAGAGATGACATCACCCCGGCACTCCTGGAGCTGCTTACTTAGGACTGCTGCCAGCACCGGTGTCACCACGGTCAGTGCTCTCAACTCACCCAGTCCACGACATCCTTCACAATCCCCAGCCAGTAGTAGCGGCTCTGGATCCGGTGCACGGTCTTTTTCTGGCCCAGGTGGTTCCCGATTTCGGTGAAGTGGCTTTCCAGGAAGACCTGCCGCCTCCGCTCGGGATCCACGATCACCTCCCGCTTCTCCTCCTTCTTGGGCCCCACGTAGTAGAGGCAGCCACCTGTGGGCACCAGAGGTTTGTGTCCAACACCCCCCTCTCACAGCTACTCCAGCTGCTCAGCCTCAGAAAAAGGCTCATTTTCCACAGTGGGAAACACGGGAGAGAGACACAACCCCGGGTTTTTTTGCCTTGGGAGCTCCTGCAGCACCCCTGGGGAAGCTGCTGACCTGGAAACACCCCTAAACAAGCCCAGGGAGAAGAACTCTTCTGCAGCCAGGGCTGCGCCAAATCCTCTGCTACAATAAAACCACTGCGGTCTCCATCGTGCACCGGTGCCACCCGCGGTGACACGATCCCCACTCTGCGCCCCAAAAATGATGCCAAGGCACAGCAGGGGTGCGGCAGCGATGGTGACAGCGATGGTGACAGCGATGGTGGCAGCGATGGTGGCAGCGATGGTGGCAGCGATGGTGGCAGCGATGGTGCATCCCACGGCTGCCAAGGAGCCAAATCCCCTCCCCAGCCGCGGGTCCTGCGCATCCCTCCCATGGCATTCCCCCAGCCCTATCCCTCGGGGGGGATGCCACGGCCGACGTGCCCCCCACCAGGGTCCCCACCGTCCACGACGAACTTCTGGGCGTAGCGCTTGAGGTTCTTCCTCTTGATGGAGCAGAAGCTGGGCGGGAAGCAGCCCTCGGCCAGCAGCCGGTAGATGTCCTCGAACTTGCTGCCGTGGCCGCAGGGCTCGGCCGCCACCACCACCTCCCGCTCGGCCTCGGGCAGCGCCGCGTCCATAGCCGGGCTGGGCTGGACCGGGCCGGGGCCGGGGCCGGG
>VXAY01007103.1:3019138-3106608 GCA_013399855.1 Oxyruncus cristatus | reverse complement strand
GGGTGAGGGTGGGGATGGGCACAGCCCCGCGCGCTGCGGCGGCACCCGGGGCCGGGGGGGCCCATAAAGAGCCGCGCTCTTAAAGGGGCCGCGCCGTGAGCGTTTAAATCCTTAAAGGGCCAGAGCGCCTCTTGCTGAGCAAGTAAAGGGTCAGCGCACCTTGCGCGGGTGCTTAAAGGGTCACCGCGCCTTGTGCTGAGCTCTTAAAGGGCCATCGCATCTTATGGGGAGCTCTTAAAAGGGCCAGTGCACCTCGTGCTAAGCTCTTAAAGGGCCAGTATTTGCCCGGCTCCCCGTGCTGGGCCGGGCGGGCAGGGGCAGAGCAGCAGCCCGGCCGGGCAGAGCCGCGTGGGCAGGAGGAGCTGCCCCAAAGTGCCCCCAGTGAGATGAGAGCCCAGCTTTGGGGCACAGCCAGCCTGGGGTGCTGTGTGGTGGATTTGGGATTCATCCCCTTCCCGCAGCATCGCCCCTCACTCCCCAGGATGCTGCTGTCTGAGCCATTCCCATATCCATGGATCCAGCTGCTGGGATTGGATAACGTGGCTCCTGCTGCTTCGAGTCCCAAACCCCATCCTGCACAAGGCCCCGGTTGAGGGAATGGCTGCTAGGTCTGTGCCCATGGAGGGCTCTCACCCTCTGGACCTTCCCTGCCTGCCCTTAATTGTTTTGGTTTGGGGTTTTTTCCTGACTGAAATTTCCCTTCGGAAATCGATCAAAATCCTGATTCCCTTGGGAGCGAGTTGCTGCCTGGGAACGTCAGGACCGTAAACAAACAATTAATTTGATGTGGTAGTTGGAAGGTGGCTGTGAGGAAGCATTTCCCAGCTCCTGCTCTGCCCGCGGTGCCAGTTTGTTTTCTAAATTAATGGGAGCAGGGATAACTCTGGCTCTGGCCTGTGGCTGCCAGGAACCCTCGGGCTGACAGACAGGGGTGCCAGCTCGGTGCATAATCTGTTTTCTAAAAGCAAACTGGAATATTAAAAATTCATTCTTCCCCTTGGCTTGTGCCTGCTCTCAGCATTTTAAATAATGGGGTGATTGACTCCGTGTTCAGCCTGGGAGGATGTTTAGTCCTGCTGGCTGTAGCTGCAGCATCCATCACCCCTTCCCAGAGTCTGGCTGCGGTGCAGCGTCTTCCCGACAGCTCCCAGAGCTGTGGGGTGACTGTGGGGCACAGCAGGGCCTGCAAACACCAACCTCAGGCCCCTCAGTGCCTGCCCAGAGCAGGGATCAGCCTGATTCTCTAGGGATAAACAGGAAAAGCAGGGGGAAAACCCAATGGAGGGTTTTTCTAGGGGAAAACCTGCTTGGAGACCGTTGTCTGAGGTGGAAAGGGCTGCCTGGGGACGGCAGCGCTGTTCCTGTGCTGGCTCTGCCCCGAGGGTTCCATGTTGTGGACTGGTGAAATTCCATTTGGCTGTGGCTGCGTGAGGGGAGACCCTGACCCATCTCTCCAAGTGGATATCCAAGGGAGGGAGTTTGACAGGAGCAGGGCTGGTTGGCTCAGAGGTGGATTGAAGGTTTTTGGGGGTTGGTTCCCCCATGGCACTGATGTCCCTGTCCCCTCCAGGCTGATCATGGCCCACAGCCAGTCTCGGAAGCGGTCACGGAGCAGGAGCAAAAGCAGCTCTCGGAGCAGGCAGGAGAGGAAGGAGAAGAAAAGGAGGAAAAGCAGCAAGGACTCGGAGCAGGGCAGCAGCTCTCCTCTAAGGAAGAGGAATTCTGGGTCTCACAGACACAAGTCGAGCTCGGCAGCAGCCAGGGAAGGTGGGGAAGGCCCATGACTCCGTGTTTTTCCTGGGGTGGGTGCAAAGAGGTGCCCAGATGGGAGAAGATGGGAGAAGCTTTTAGCTCAATTGATGTCTGGTGCCTTCCATGTGCTTTGTGCCCATTTTGGTCTCACTCTGACAAGTGCAGAGCCCTGCAGCCCCTCCACATGCCCATCTGGCACTGCAGCACCACACACCATCCTGTGGTAAAGGTGTTGGCACAGAAGGGTCTTCCAGGCAAGAAAGAAACCAGGCTGGGAGGGGGGTAACCAACATCTCTGCTGCTGCAGGGCCAGACCTGCTCCACTCACCCTCTGCTTATGTATTCCAGAGAAGAAGAAAGAAGGAAAGGACAAAAAGAAGAGGAAGGCCAGTACCTCTTCCTCTGAGACAGCATCTTCATCCACCAGCTCTTCCTCGTCCTCCTCTTCCTCCAGCCCCTCTTCTGACGACTCCAGTGACAGTGACTCCAAAACAAAGAAGAGTCAACACGGCAAGAAAAAGCGAGTGAAACAGAAAGACAGGAAGAAAAAGAAGAAGAAGAAGAAGAAATTAAAAAAGAAATTAAAAAAGAAGGCAAAAGAAAAGGCTAAGGAGGAGAAAGCCAAGGGAGAAGAGGTGCCTGGCCCCTCGCTGGAGCAGTGGCAGAAGGAATCAGTGGAGGACCCTGGGCCAGGTAATGATGGTGTTTTCCTCCTGGAAGCCTGAGCACACAGGAGTTGTGCTGATCCCTTCCTGGGACCCCGTGAGGTGTCTGAGGGAAGCAGGGCTGTGTACAAGGAGGAGCCCCAGGCTCTCCTCCCTCCTACTGTGGCCACCTTTGAGCCACACCACGTACATGTAGGAGCCGCACTCAGGTGTTCGTTTGTGAAGTGGTTGATGTAGTTCATAGGTGTGGTGGGGAACAAAGATAGAAGGACAGATTCAGCAGTAACATCCTGGCAGAGCTCCTGCCTTTGGGATGTGAAGTGGTCCTTCCTTTGTGTGGAAGGAATCTGGGGTGGGACGTGTGTCCATTGGCTGCAGCCACAGGGCTGTGCCTGGATTTGGCCCCGGGAGCTGGCTCTGACTGACCAGTGCATTCCAGCTTTGACAGATGAACAGAAATCCCGGATCCAGGCTATGAAGCCAATGACAAAGGAGGAATGGGACGCGAGGCAGAGTGTCATAAGGAGAGTCGTGGATCCCGAAACGGGGAGAACCAGGTACGATCCCTGGGGAGAAAGGAGGGGGGTTGTCTGTTCCCCCCTCTACTGTGTGGGTTGGAGTCCTGGAGGATGCCTGTCCATGGCACTGCAGTACCACGTGTGGACCCAGGTCCTATTGAGCAGCAAAAGCCTGAGCTGACCCCTCACGGGTCCCCTCCTGTCAGACCTGGTGTAACTTACCCAGAAAGTGACACCAAATTATCTAATTGTGCTGGGGCTCCACACAGGAGACACCGGGCTGTGTCCCAGCATCCCACTGCTGCATCCACTCACCTTTCAGCTCCGGGTGCAAGTGAGGAGGGAGTGTCTGCCCTGTGGGGTTACAGACAACAATCAAACCCAAGTTCATTTAGCTACCAAATAGAAATGACCCAGTTTTTAATAAACTGTGTCCTCTCAGCCAGCAGAAAACATCATGCTGAAGAGAATTGGGTATGACAAGTCCAGTCTTAAAATAGAAGGCAGCCTGCAGGGCTCAGGGAGGTGTGGAACAAAGGTCAGTTTCCTGTAAGGCATGTAATGAAGACAATTAAATTTCTCTTCGTGTTTGGAGGTGTGAGCTGCCTCCAACACTGCTTGGAATTTGCTCAGCAAGATGCTCCCCAGCCTGGCTGATTTGAGGCCCAAACTGGCTCCTGTTTCTGAATGGCTCTGCAGTTTCCTGGGGCAGCCAGGACCACACCTGAACTGTCTAAAAAAAGGAAGAGGCTTTGCAGGGGTTGGGGCACTGCTGTTGGCAGTGAAGCCTGCAGATTCTGGGGTGGCAGGAGATGCTTTTATTACGTGTTTTCTCATGCCAGTGTGACTGCACCCAGCAGGCAGTGCCCACAGCCTGGGGTGGGGCTGGCTGGCCCATGCTGATTTCTCAGGGAACTGCACCTGTCCTTACTGTAGCGTGGTGACATTAATCCCATGGGAGCAATGGAAAAGCCTGCTGTGCTATTTAAGCTTGATACAGCAAAAAAAAAGGTCACATAATGCAATGTCAGGGGTAGGTCATCCCTGGCCTTGCCTGGAGGTGCATCAGCCCAGCAGCTGGTCCTGGGCTCTGAGGGAGCTGGGCTCAGGGTGGGGTGGGGGTCAGCACCTTCTGCAGCTGCAGGAACTTGCCAGTAGCTCTCAAGGCTCGTGGGCTTGTGCTTGTCTTCCAGGCTCATTAAAGGAGATGGAGAAGTCCTGGAAGAAATTGTCAGCAAGGAGAGACACAAGGAGATTAACAAGGTAGTGGGAACTGGCCACCAGCATGAGCTGTGGGGCACAGCCAAGGAGCTGCTGCACCCAGAGGTGGTGCGTGTTCACCACGGGTGGTGCTGGTGGTTCTCCCTCCTCAGACAATGCTGTGATCACCTGTGTCCCTTTGCAGCAAGCCACGCGGGGGGACGGGCTGGCCTTCCAGGTGAGGACAGGGATGCTGCAGTGAGTGTGCAGGCACCAGCCAGGCCAGGAGCCCATCCTGTTGCCAGTGCCAGCCCAGGTGGGAGCCTTTGTCTCTGGACCATGCAGACAGCACCGTGTCAACATGTTCCCCAGGGGCACTTTGCAGCTGCTCTGTAAGTTACTGACTGGGAAGGAGAGTGACTTTAGTGATTCATCTCCCACCAAAGAGCTTCTCCCCTCCCTCTCCCAGCTGAGGCCAGTGTGGCTGCAATGCATCTGAGCCCTCGGTGCTCCAATGCACCTTTGGATGCTGGAGGAGCTCAGCAGCACCCAGGGGACAGGCTCGAGGGTGCTGAGCACCTCAGAGTGCTGCTGCCCCTCAGCTCTGGACTTTGGTTGGCAGGAACCAACACTGTGGCCACAAAATACACAGCTTCTTCCCTTCAGGAGCTGCTTGTGGCCCCTTCCTTGCTGGCTGTGGCTCATGGGCCCTTCATGCTCACCGACCCTCCTGCTCCTCAGAGGGGAGCAGCCGTGGCTCTGCTCAGGCTGCAGCTGTCCCCTGCACCCGTAAGTGCCACCCTCCACTGTGCCCCGGGTCCTTTCTCAGCTTTCCTGCAGCTTCATCTCCTGGGGTGGCACTGGGCAGTGCTCACCTGGCACGCTGCACTGGGATGTGTGCAGGTGGGCTTTGTGAGGTGGTTTTACCTTGCTGTCTGCTCCTGCATGCAACTCATGTCCCTGCCCCACAGCACAGGCCCTGGGCAGCGTTGGGGCTCTGGAACCTTTCAGCCCATGGCTGCTCTGAAGCAAACAGCAAAAAGCCTTTCCCTCACTGCAAAGTCCATAAATCTACAAACTGTAAAAAAGAAATGGAGAAATGAGTTAAAGGACTAATGGGACTGATGTGCATGGAGGGTTTCCACATTCTGTTCATCGCTGTAACCCCATTAAACTGGCGCCTGCTCACGTCTCGGGTTTTGCGACTTGTCTGTCTCTAGTCTCCCCCCTCCCCCCCAAAAAAACTGGACAGAGAAGAGCCTTCCCATTTCTTTAATCCGTGTAACTCACAATGATACTGTACACAAAGCACACCAGGCATTGGAACGATGCACTAACAGCAAGGAGGAGAAGGAAGTTGTACAGAAGGTTTGCCACACACAAGCGGGTCATCGGCACGGTGACTGTAACACACAGGGTCGGGCATCCCCTCCGGTGGCTCCCCACGCAGGGCTGGTACCCCTAAAGCCATTTTTTATAAATAAAATATAACTAACATCGTCGGAATATAAAATTGACAGTCGAGGGTATCAACAGGCAGAGGGGAGGGGACCGTAAGGCTTCTAGAACTAATAGGAAATGCAGCAAACAGTGGCGATACCTGAAGAAGGGGCTGCTACAGCAAGCACGGCGGCTGCTGGGCGGGTGGGAGGGTGTTGGTGACCCTTTGGCTCGTTACTGCTCACGATCCGACACTGTAAACGGTTTTTGGTATGAGAATTTCACCTCATCTGACTTGAGTGATCTGAGCAAACCCAGGGAAAGAGCTCGGAGGGAACACACGGGCTCCTCGGACGGGTTTGAAAAGACTTTAAAGGGACAGCGTCAGGTAGAAAGTCTGGCCCAAGAGTGCAGGAATAGAAAAAGCTGCTTTTTATAAAAAATCTGAGCTCTGCAGCAGAGTTTGATTCCCATGGAAACGAAAAACCAACCCCAAAGCCCGAGGCAGCCTGTGTGGTGCAGGCTGTGTTGTGCTGTGTGCAGAACAGGACGTGGGCTGTGCCGGGGGCTGCCCGGACAACAGCTGAGGGAGGAGCACGAGAAACTTCATATTCTTTCGTTTCAAAGCAAACAAGTTACTGGTAACAAAGATAAATTAGGTCTTTAACCTGACAGTGCCCCTTTAGTAAGGATGGAGTTTACATTCATCTTTTCCCTCACCGCGTCCCAACGGATCCTCTTCCATACACGTGGAAAGGCATCGGATCACATGCATTGCTCTCCAAAACAGCTCGGAACAAACAGGTTATAAACACAGAGTTAAACTATTGCTATTGTTCTGTGAGTGAGTAGCACGTTGATCTTTGCTTCAGAGGGATGAGTGCCAGATGGGGGCGGCTGAGGACAGGGTGATGGAGACAGGGATGGACTGAAAAGGTGAAGAAAAACTTACTGGCATTTTTCCTGGTAACTACACCCACCTCCTCTGGTATTATTGCAGCAATAAAGGTCCTGCTCTACAATTGCTTCTCCATGGTGGATCCGAACAATGGCAACGGATGGGGGGCCAGGGAAAGGACCTGGGCAAGGTTCAAGAAGCTCAACAAAGGATGAGGACGGAGGTGTTATATGATTGTCAGGCTAACTGGGTAGTAGCTGTTCAAAACATGAAGTGATGGAGAGGTGAGTATCATATTGCACTTCTGCATTCATTGACAGTTACATTAAACTTGGTCCATAAAATAATTGCTTTGTACATAATGCCTGAAACAAAAAGCTACATTTTTAAATATTAATAAACCCTGAAGGTTCCAGTCCCTTCAGACCTTTTTTTTCCCCTCTACATAAATAAATAACTTTCAGTTTTATATATCCACTTTTTATGTTGAACATTTACATTCGCCTCTGTTTTACACTATCTACACATAAGAAAATGTGAACATCTCATCAACACTGGAAAATGTACAGAACATGCCTTGGTTGTGGACTTGGAGGAAAGGTGGTTGTTGCAAAGGCCATATCCAAATTTGCAGAAATGATTTAGTGATGTGGTTTGGTGACTTCACAGGATGGATTGTGGCTTGGCTTCCTACTCAGATGGCATCTGTTTGATAGAACATTCAACTGGCAAAAAGCTGGGACACTTCACATTGTTTTCGAACCCAGTAAGCTCTGGATGTACATTCGGAGAGAGCCAAGCTGAGCCGGCAGAAAGGGAAGTCAGTTTTCGGTAACAAAAGTCGTCAGGTACATTCTGTAATTGGATAATTACCAAAGAGAAGTGGTTACACATTTTGCAGTCGGGCTGCAAGACGTGGGGGACGCACTGGGCGGGCGGCAGTCGGGTTGGATCAGCACTGTCCCTCCTCTGCCTCCCTCGGACCCTCCAGCGCCACAAACACATGAGATCGACCTTGGGTGTTGGATGAGTTGGGATTTGCCTACCGTGGCCCAGAGCCAGTGAGCAGAGCAGTGTTCACAGTGCTGTGTATCTCAGTGCGGCCGTCCTGCACTTCTTATTGAAACAGGTAATAAAATGAAGCAGCCAGTCTAAAAAATTCTTTGTTATAAATAAGATCTTCATAAGTAGAAAGTGATATAAAGACAGGGAAGTGTGGTGGGGAAAAGCAGAGGTTACACGTAGTCAGGTAGGACTATAAAATCTCCACGTGAAGAGGCCAACTGGAGACTGTGAATGGGCACCCCGGGACCCCCCCGGTGTGGGTGCCCCACCGCCCCGGGAGCTGTGTGCAAGGAGGAACCTTTGCTGGCCGAGAGGGGACAGGACTAAGGGGCTTTTTGGCAAGCCCTGGCTCTAGGCACTGTTCTCTGTCCCCGTCTCGGTGTCACCGGGTGCCAGCTCCCCTCTGCCACGCACCCCGCCCGCCCGCTCCAGCAGCACAAAACCATCGCCTCAGGCACATCCACTGAGAAACACACCGGGAAAATTAAGATATGGCCTTTTCTTAAGGTTGCCTGACATTGCTGGCACACTTCCTTACAGTCTCCTTACTGCTGGAAAAACTTCTGCACGGATTGTTTTTTAAATATATACATATATATATGTGTGTGTGTGCATATACGTATAGATATACACGCACACCCTGGCTTAGCAATATTTCATTGTCATGCACTACAAACACTGGTGTAGCTACATGAGATGGTAACAGGTTTCCATTCTAAAAATCATCAGTGCAAAAAACAATGAGGTTTTACAGTTCAGTAACTACAGGTAAAAGAAGCGAGTCTAGTTCCCATGAAAGCTGCTACTGAACTTGGAGAGAACCTGGGAAGAAGAAAACGTCTCAGAGGTGGGTGTTGAGAGAGTCAGACCCTGCATTTGGATGAGAAGAACTGCAATGCAATCTAGCTGAGTGCCTTCGGCTGCTTCCAAATACACGGTGGTTACTGCTGGAAACAATATATAGCGAGACTATTTGGAGACTTTAACAGCAAATTAAGTGTCTGAGGTTTGTAACAGCTCAAACAAAATAGCTTGTATTCCTCTTTTAATAGGTCAACACATTAAATTCCATCAGCTTCTAAAAGGTCTCTTTAAAAAATAACAGTAATAACAATAACGACCCCGCTGTCTTGGGCATGAATCTGCCGACATTCTGCCTCTGCCAACAGCATTGATAGAGCTTTAGCTTTGCACTGCACCAACTCCTTGAGAAAGCGGCTGCACTCGGAGCTCTTTGTACTGATAAAGCTCCCGGTCGCTCTGCCTGGCACAGCCCACCATCGATCCCTCGCTCGGGGCTGTCGTGTTATCGACCCCCAGCCTGCCCCGCGCCGGCAGAGCCCCTCAGTCTGACTCCTGGGACAGCCAAGGACAAGGTTGCCCAGCCCCATGCCCTGTTGTGTGGCTCTGAGGACAGCACTCGGTCGCACGGATCGGAGCGATGGCTAACAAGGCGAGGAGGCACATATTTACAGTCACTAAACCTGGATAAGAGAAGGAGGCAGGAGAGAGCGCCATCGTGATCTGGAGACATCCCCCCCCGATTTCCCGCTGTTCCTTGGGCTCCTGCTGCACAAACCTGACGCACTCACTGCAAGGCCTGCACGTTCTGCATGGGAAACATCCCGTCTCTTCCCAGACCACCACGATGTTATTGGAGTAGCACCATATTTACCCTTCCAGCCCGAAACGGCGACCTCGTCCCTCTTTCCTTTTGTCTTCTCCGCCGGTGGCTGCAGCTGACAATCCTGACTCTGGCCTGGCTACTTCTGCCCCAAGAGGCCAGACTCCAGCCGGGACGCGGCGCTCCGGCCCCAGCACCCCGTGGCGATGCTCATGCTCCGCTGGCTGCGCTCCCTGTCCCTCTCCTTGTCGCTGTCGGACTGGCTCTGGGTGCGCTCGGGGCGGTGGCCGCCGGCCGAAGGCTGGGAGGAGATGGTGCGGAGCAGGTGGTTCCTCTTGCGCAGGAACTCGGCCTGGCTGGGCAGCCCGAAGCTGCCCTTGCGCAGGGCCATGCGCGTCGTGTTCTTGGCGGGGCGCGCGCGGTGGTTGTACTCCAGCTGCGCCAGGTGGGCCGCGTAACCCTCCGTGATGAACTGCGGGGCCAGAGGGAGAGGGCAGGGGTTAGAGGGGTGGGACACGTTGCTCTGAGAGCCACTGGCCAACAGATGTGTTTGCTGTGCCAGGTTCTCTCAGTCCAATGTGGTCCTGCTATGCGGGACAGCTCCTGTTCCCTTGGCCAACACAGCTCAGCCACCAGTCTTGATATGACCCAATTCCCAGCTCCCTCCCTTGGGAAGCCCTTGGGCTCAGACAAGGCCCCTCCTACCTGACACTGGCTCTGCAGCTTCTTGGTGGGTCGGCCAACGATGTAGATGTGCGTGGGTGGGAGGCTGATGGAGCTGTACACAGAGATGTCCTTCGTGGATCCATACGCTGCATGGATCCTCATGTGGAGCTGTGGGGAGGGAAAGCAACACACAGTCAGAACACACAGGCACCCCGTGCTGCTCAACAGGCAGGGCTCCGGGTTCCCAAGACCATCTGTGGGAATCTCAGGTCACAGGAACTTACATAAATTCCCAGCTGGATAATGAACCACTGAGCAAAGCACTAATTAACGAGCTGGGGATGTTTACAGGCCAGAACAAGAGGAGAACAGTGATACAAGAGCAGATTTCCACCTGCTGATCCACAGCCTTGCCTTGAGGTCTGTGGGGGGCAAGGATGCCACACACTTTGCTGCCTGTTGTCACTGGGGGAAAGGAGCTGCAACCCCCTGTGCAGGAATCATTAGTCAGGAATGTTCCCCTCCAAGAGCCGCTGCTGTGATCTGCTGGGCAGGGATATGTCTGCCTCCACTCTGAGCAGAGAGCAGCTCCTGGCCAACCCTCTCCTTGCTGGGCAGCACCAAAGACCTAATGGAAGAGGCAGCAGTGGCAGAGCAGAGGCGACAATTTAACAGTTTAGACATTTTTGTAGAGCAATAAAAGGATGAAAATAAAATGAACAGATTAATCTTCCACTGCAGGTCACATTGCTGCCAAGAGACTGGTGCTGACAGGGGCAGTTGGACGAGGAGCAATCTAAACCCGTGCCACGATCCTATTTCAGCACTGCCAGGCTTACGTCGGTGATGAGGGATTTCAGGAAGTTGGCCTTGTGCCGCAGCGGGTCATGAACGAGCCCATCACAGAAGGAGACGATCCCGTGGGGGAAGTTGTGCTGTGCTAACCATGCTACCACCCTCTGCTTCTGCATGTCAGGGCGGCCTGTGACATAGATAATGAGGTAGCCAAGGTCTTGCCAGTGCCTGGAAGGAAAGCCAAGAGTCAGTGGGTTGCAGACCCTGAGCAACACCAGTGTCAAACAGACTGGCTGCCCCAGCCCCTGCCCTGACCTTACAACATCCACTGCTCCAGCCCGGACCTTGGGGTCGCTGCCCATGATGGACACACTGGCTGCGAAGGAGCCGTCGATGCTGAACACCACGAACTCCGTCCCCTTCGGCAGGACCGTGATGTAGCTGTCTGCAAACGTGTGGTCACCCCTGGCGAGAGGGAGGCAGGTATTTAGACACAGTGAGGTACTCAGAAGGCATCACTGACTCCTGCAGAGCACCACAAGCACAAAACAGCACCTAAATCTGGCCCAAAGGCTCCAACAGTGATGACACCCTCAGTTACAGGCACCGTGTGAGGGTCTCTGTGTTAAAGTGGGGATGGAATAGTACTCTGGAGCCTTGGCATCAACAGGAGCTGAGCTGGAGCCCCTGGGCCGTGAATCATCACGAGTACGAAGTTCTGTCCCTCAAGGACAAGTTTATGATCTTTAAAATCTGCTCAGCTGTGCAGTTTTGCAGATGACCGTGAGGCCATACCCTGTGGTGCACAAGACCTGCTCCTGCAGTGGGAGCTCTGCTCCTGTGCTGGTGGTGATGCACGAGCCAGAATAAAACACGGCTCTTCCTCTTAACACCTGCAGAGCACAAGTGGCCCCTATTGCTGCAAACCAGGCTCTGATCCCACCCAACAGAGCTGCCCCACAAGGAGGGACCCCATTCTACAGTCATCAGTTCCTCGTGTTCCTCTTGCAAAGCCCTGGGTACCTCACCTGACCACCATCTTGACGGGGTACACGCCGATGCCCAGGCGCCGGTTCTCGGGGATGACGTAGGAAATCCTGCCACTGCTGTTGCTGATCTCTGTGTCAAAGTAAACCCACTCTCCCGAGGGTGGCTGGGTCATGATGTGAATGTCCACCTGGGGAGACAGCAAGGCTGGGTCACCACGGCATTAAAGACACAGACAAGTAGAACAGGCCTAGCACGAGGACATCCCACCCAAACTCCTCTGGACCGCAGCAGGGCCGGGTCTTGCTCCCACCCTCTGCACCTCATGGATCTGAGCTGAGAAGCACCCAAACATCAGGATGCTGGAGTGAAACCCAGCCCCAGTGGTGAAGAACCCCAGAACAAATGCTGTTCCTGGTGGGACGCACCCACAAGTCTGAGCAAGGCAACCTGGCCAAGACACAAGGGCAGCAAACACTGTCAGGGACCAAGAGAGCACCAACCAGCACCACCTCCGTCCTTCTCACCACACGATGCCCAACCCCCAGAGCACACACACGGTACCTTTTCTCCCGTGAGCGTGACCATGTCTAACGGGCCGTACATGAACCTCCCCGTTAAGGTCTGGGGCCCGTCTTCGTTAGCGATGGTGTCGTTTATCCTGTGGTTGGCTGTGACGTTCTGCACGAGGCAGGAGGGAAAGAGAAAAAAAAAAAAAATAAAGGAAAAAAAGTCTGCAGCAATGGACAGCCTCGCAGGGAAATGCCAAATATAACCAGGCAAATCGGAGCGTGGGTTTCTCTGTGTCATTCCTCCACTCCACTCTGGGAAAGAATTTGACCTGTGGCAGAGGTGAGGCTCTGTGCCCTGCACTGATGGGTGGGTTGGAGAACACATGGCTGGAGAGCCGATTTCCATGGCAGGCTGTACGTGCAATTCTGATACCGACTATTAACTCTTACACTTTGGAATTAAGAGGAAATACAAACAGCTGCCAGAGAAATCTGCTGACATTGTTTCAGTTCTAGCACAGAATTGCCTTCTCAGGAACTGGAGACTTTCCTGGGAGGAAAGGGCATTTATGGAGCAGAGAACTGGTATTACTGGACTTTGAAAGATGTTCCGTTCCGGCTCCTCCTCCGACCCACAGCCAACAGACTCAGGTTTTTGCAAGCGTTTTACAGACCCAAGGCCAAGAGGAGACTTTGCTGATGCAGATCTTTGGGGTTGCTCTACACAGGTAGGACACGATCACCAATACAGACCGGCAATGCAATGTGACCCTCTGTCCACGCTGTGCCCACGCCGTCCGCCCTCAGAGCAATTTGTGCAGCCCAAACTGACCCCCCTCTATGGGACAGCCCCCAAAGCCCCTCACCCGGAGCTTCACGTGTGTCCTCTTGCGGAGCCACTTCTCCCGGGGCTTGGAGGGGGTGAACACAGACACCTCCTTCCCATCCAGCTCCAGAACGCTCGAGTTCTCGTGTCTCATCACCTGCGGGAGGACAGATCCCACCAAGGCATCACCACCTGTGTGCTGACCCTCCTCCTCCTGCCTACACTGTTCCACATCCCCCGAGCCAGTGCTGAGGAAGGGCAATGCCCGGAGAGAGGTCCCCGTGTTTGCTGCTGGGCAAGCTCGCAGGTTTTACAGGATAAGTGGCCTCTCCCGAACCAGAAAGGCCTGTGGCCAACACTGACTTAAACCTGGCTGGGATGGGGGTTTTTTAGATCGTCTGGACTCAAACACAGCAGGATGAGCGCTGCACTTAAGATACCTGCCCTTCCTCCAGGGATTCATTAGTCCCTTCCCACGATCTGCAAGGGACTGGTCTCCTCCTCTGAACACCAGCCTTCTCCCATTCCATGACAGACCCAGTACCTTCATGCCGCTCCTTCACCTCATTTCTTATTCCTCCTGAAACGAATCCCGGACTGCTCTTGTCCCATGGCTTTTGCTTCTCTCACTAATCTGACCCTGGTGGAGACACACAGGGCTCTGGCTTGGCCACACGTGAGGCAGAGCCCAGGGTGCCTGTCCATCCTGGCCTCATCTCCAAGGCTGACAGAGCTCCAGCCCTTTGTGGGATGTCACTGGCCAGCAAGAGGATCAGAGAGAGGGCAAGGTGATGCCCACCAGCCAGCTTTTGGGGCAATTCCTGTCTGACACCAGGGCACAGGCAGGGATGGGAAGCAGGACTCTGGAGGGAGGAGGCTTAAATCCTACCTAGGCTGCCCTTAAGCTCTAGAAGGGAAAAGTAAGAATAACACCCAAGGCGAGGGGACACCTCAAAACCTGATGTAGGATGGGAGGTGACCCTGACACAGAGAACTCCAAAACTGGCTGTGGTCCTTGGTGACCAAAAACTAACAAGTCTCTTAAATGTGGGCTCTTTTACAAGGTCTTGGACATATTTTGTGAGGTCAGCAGCTCTCCAGCTGAGCTCGGCTGACATGGGGCCAGCTCCACTTGCAGAGCTGAAGCTGTTTTTCATCCAGGGAAATGGAAAAAGGACCCCAGGGAGGATGAGCCTGCTGGGGAGGGAGTTCATGGAAATCCAATGTAAACAAAATAACAAGTTTTACTGAAAATTATTTAAATCGTGAAGCTATTTTGAGTCCTATTTGGGCTTGTTTTAACAAGATTTAATCTTTGGAGGCTAAAACTATTCAAAAGCTTCTTTTCACATTTTGCCCAGAGGTGACTGTCCAAGACCATTAGAAACAAGTCCTTATTAGAGGAAGCAGTGCTGTGGTGCTCAGGAAGGACAGAGAGAAGACAGGGATGAGAAAAACATGGTTTCAAGGCAGAGATGAGTGAGCAGAGACAGGCACTAGGGAAGGGGTTGCCAGGCCACTTAGGCTTAGAATGGATGGACAGGTACCTCCAGGTACTCAAGCCACAGGATTTGAAGCACCACACTGTGCTACAAACTCAGATTCCAACTGAATCCTGAGTAATTGGCTGTTTCCTGAGTGGAATATTTTGTGTACAAGGCTGTCCTGACTGTTCTCCCTCATGCACAATTACAGTTCTCTCTTCTTTTCAGCCCTGTTAGGCTGAGTTTGATGTGGGACCATCCAGCAAGGTCTGTGAAAGCACAAAGATGTCTCACTGGGCTGGACACAGCCCGGGAAGAAAGGGTCTCCCTGGATTATCACTGCTGCTCAGCTGCCACCAGCACTGACATCTCTGCTGTTTATGGTTCTCACACTATTTGAAAGATAACACTGAAAGGAAGTTTGCCAACAGAGTCATAAATAATTGAGAGCTGCAGCAGAGGAGGCTGGAAGGGAGCAGGGAGGGTTTAACAGCTGAGCTGACACAAAGCAAACCCAGCGCTGGAGTGGGCAACACAATCCACAGAGTTGCTTTGAGTTTTGTTTTTTTTCCAATTCCATGCTCTAAGTATTGTTCCCTGGGGAGTTCATACTTTGTAAGGCAAACAACTCCCCCTCATCCCCAAGGAACTGAAGGGAAAATATTTCTTTTAGGAAAAAATACATTTTAAACAGTAAATTTGAATCTCAGGCCAAATATATGTTGATAAAATCTGAGGTGTCAGACTCCAGACACCAGCAATCCCCATTTTCCTGGCTCCAGAACTGCTTTCTGCTGCAGGAACAAGGACTAAATCCCAATGAGTTCCCAGAGGAAACCACAATAACTTAGCAAGGCAAAATGGAGAACTGAATTTTGCCTATTAAATTCATGTTAAATTAATATAAAACTTCTTTGGTTTTATTGTACTTGTTGCTATTTTTATTTGTACTCTGAGAAGTTTCCCTTTCAGTTTCAGTCTTGAGATCCAACTTTGCACACACAGAGCACAGATCACTTCAAGAAACAATTGCCACTGATCTCATAGGAAATTGCCCTGGGCTCTCTCCATGGATTCCTGGTGCACTGTATCTGCAACCTGCTCTGCTGTTAAAACCCAGACCCAAACTACCCAGGTGTGAGAGCACATCCATGATGTTTGCACGTGTGCACAGGTGAGGAACAAAAAGAAGGGGAAGAAAGTGGATCTGGGTGGGGGCAAAGGGTATTTTTTCACCTCTACGCATCAACGACTGTTACGGAAGGTGCAGTAAGAAAAGAACAAAGAGTCCAAAATATTTCTCAGCCCAAGGGAGATCAAGAGAGGGAGGACAACCCTACCTGTCTGAGCAGGAAGGAGACAACGTCTGTAGACTCCCAGTAGCTTGCATGGAAGAGGTGAGGCAAGGCCACTGTCGGGAAAGCCGTCAGGGCGTCAGGGCAGTACAGGGCGTAGTCGATCCGTTTGGTTCCCCACCACTTGGCAGCAACTGGAAGTAAAAGACTTGTTCAGACAAAGGGGAGGGGGTGGTCACATGCACACATGGTCTCCATCACAAACAGGATCTCAGAGCTCTGGCTCCTCACTGCAGGTACACCTGAGGCTGGTCACACTGCTGAGAGGGAACAGCCAACCCGGGGCTCGGTGTTTGCTCAGACCAAGGGAGGAACACACACAGGCACCAGATGGGAGGTCTCCTTTATTTAGGCAAATAGGAAGGCACTGGAGGGCAGGTATTAAGGGGTCCAAGGCTCATGTACAATAAGCCTGGGAATTCACATGCCAAAACTTAAGACAGAAACTTGTCTCCCTGGAGCTGTGGGAGGAAGGATGTGTGTGTTTTGCCCACTACAGTACATGGCCAAGCCACCTCCAGCCCTGCTTTCAACTCCTTTAGCTTTCACCAAGGAACAGCATCCAGGTTTTGGCCATGCTAAAGAGGATCTGAGTACTGGGAATCCATGTGAGATGCTAAAAAGCACCACAAGGTATATGGCACATGCTGATGGGTAGTCCCCAACAAGTCCTTGTTGCCCTCTTGGGCTACCACGTCGTAGGTGAGCGAGATGTCCAGCCCAGCCTCCCTGGGAGCACAGCCTCTGGGGTGGACAACCAGACAGGTATCTGGGAGCAATGGGTCTTCATTGCATGGGGGACTGAAAAATACACTGGGATTTGGAGGGGCAGGGTTACAAAGACCACAGATGAGTTTCTCCCTTGGGGATCCACCAACTCACACACAAGTGTCTGAGAGCTGCTGTTCACTCCTGGGACCCCCCCATACCTCAAGAGCGCCCCAAACTCTGCCCATACACACATCCTGTCTGAATCCCTGGAAATGAGCAGGTCTCAGCCCAAAGCCTCAGACCCCAAAGCCAGGGGCTGCTTTCCCAGCACTGAGGAGTCCTCAACGCCCGCACGCTCTGGCCTGGAAAAGCAGCCAAGGAAAGAGAAGATGGATCAGATCAAGAGAGCAGCAGGAAGAGCTGTGTTTGCATGCAGGATGCAAGCTGGGGCTTCGACAAGGGCTTCCTCAAGCTTTGTTTTCCTCTGTGACAATGTTCCCTTTTTAAGGACTGCCAGGAAAGCTGCCAGGTTTAAGGTATGATCCAACACACCCCTCTGTTTTGGGAAATCTGGCTGGTGACGAGCAAAGATGCTGAACTGAAAAGATGGATGCACCAGCTCCTTACAGAGACCTGCACAAAGCTCCCACCCCAGCGACACGCAGAGGGATATGGCATCAGCACATCCCCGTGGACCTGCCCTGGTTGTGCAAAGTGCCCAGGCCACCCTCACCCTGATGGTCCCTGCTTTTCTGAAGAGCCATGGGAAGGAGGAGGAGGGTTTGACAGATCAACATGGCTTTTCCAGAGCACACAGGCATCTCCTCGCAGCCATTTCTGATGCCCTGTCTTCCAAACTGACAGCTCCTGGTCACATCCCAATCTTTCTTTTCTCATGCAAGTCCCCAGCTTGGGTAATCACAGATTCTTTGTAGGAAGCAGACAGGACCGACTCTTCCATGCTCAAAAGACAGTGGCGAGGCAGAAGCGTTGTCCCCACAGCTCTGCCCAGAAGAATTCCTGCTCCTGCCAAGTTGTTAGCCGTGTTATGATCGATCTTCAGAGCAAAGTGACAGAAATACTTGTTAAAATGCAATTAGAAATTGCAAGTGCCTCAGTGAAAGTGCAGAGATTTGTTGCGAAGTTCTGTGGCTACGGAATCAGAGAGAAGTTGACTGGAGTGGATCTGCCCAGAATACCTGTCTTGATGTCCAGGTCGGGTATCCGAAGAGCACAGCCTGCAGCCCCACTCCGTGACCCTTTGAGTTTTCTTCCCTTCGCAGGGATTTCATGTTTATGCTGCCTACGTCTCTTGAAGGAGGTTTGGGTGGGGGATTTGTGTGGGAGGGCAAGTTGGGACAGAAGGCTAAACCCTCTACAGTGATTAAAGTGGTGTTTGGTTTCTAAAAGGAAAAATAAAATATAGGAAAAAAAAAAAGCAGAAATCGCACATTATTATGGCACACACCGATTTCATCCTTCCGAAATTCACAGTACAAGAGAAGCTGCACCCTAGGGGGGCTCCCTGGAGGGAGCCATGGTTTTGTGATGCCCCTCTGGACTTTCTCCAGCTCTCCCTGGGGATAAACACAGATCGCATCCAACCCTCAATGCCACGGCTTCACATTACCACCACACTAATGAGGTCGAGAGCAGGAGCTGCGAAGGCCGAGCCGGGGCTCAGGCGACATGCCGGCACTCGGGAGCTGAGGGAAGGGGCCGTGAGGAGCCGGCACACAGGGACAGGGAGCACCTGCAGCCCGTGCTGCGGCCACGCTCGTCCTCCCTGATCTCAGAAACAGGCTTTGACGGCTGTGAAATGCGTGGAGGAATAAATTACACAAAGCAGAAGCTACACGAGGAGGGGGGAGCACGGGGAAAGCAGAGAGGCGAGCGCTGTGTGGGCCCGGCCCTGCTGTAGCTCTGGCAGGATCCCTCCATTGCGACACGTTGGCCTTGGGGCATCGCCCCGGCAAAAACACCCCACCACAAACCACCACAAAACAAGCACCTTCTCCCCTCAGGAGATTCTTCCCAAGCAGATTCATATTTAGCAAGCACCTGACCAGACGTCTTACCAGGACAAATAAAAGGACACACTCTGGGAACGCAGCATCGGCTCTTGGATGCGCTTTGGGAAGGAAAATCTCATTTGTCAGAGCCCAGGTATTTATTTTTCCTTGTTGCTGAGCATTGCCTCAAACAGGGCAAGAGGCTACAGCAGCCCCTGAGCAGCACCCACAGACCTTCAGCAACTCACACCTGCCTCAGGGAGTGTTATTAACCTTAGCAATTAATTATGGACGGAGTAATTCACAGCCCGTGCCAGGAATGGAGGATCTCTAAATTTTAGCCACCCTCTGGGAATAGAGTTTGGGCTGAAGATTTTTTTGTATAGGTTTGTTTGTTTGTTTGTTGTGTTTTGTTTGTTTGTTTTTTAATTTAAGTTTTCAGCCTTTTTGGGTCTGAATTATCAGAGGTTCCTGAGGGCACAGAGTGTTCATCTCACACTTCAGCTGAAACAAAGGGGCTGAACTGTTAACAAAGTCTGTTCTTCTCCACTGTATTAGCTGGGAAATCATACAGTCTTGGGGAAAAATAAATAAAATCCCTTCTATTCCTCATTCGGCTCTGGGATATGGGTCATAACTGGCTGACTGTGAGCTGCCCTGCAGGCTACAAGAGAGCTGAATTTCTAATGCAAAGTAATAAAGGGTCTGTTCTGAACAAACCTGCCCTTGCTCTCTTACAGAGGGGCTTACTCATCCCAGTTTTCGTGGGCCACAGTAGAGGGATCTGCATCAAGCTACATCCTGCATTACCAATCTGGAAGTGCTGATCCTGACCAGTTCTGCACAACTTATCACAGCAGCACGGAAACATCCCTTTGGATTAACCCTCACCACACACAACAGCCAAACGCTGCTCAGAATTAGCAATTACTATATTTTTTTAACAATTTATCACCAGCACAGTCCAACATGCAAAACACAGCGGTGGTCCCTGTGTGACCATCAAATATATCACCTGTTCTTCCAGGGGATGTGATAACACACGGCACTGCCTGTGGCAAAACCGGGCGAAGGCGGAATAATTCCAACTTGTGGTGATTAATGGGAAGCACAGCCCCGGACAGACAGACAGACAGAAGCTGTGTGGCTCGGCCCGGTGCGTGGTCGGAGAGCGGAGCGGCAGCGAGCGGGGTCTCGGAGGGGTGGAACACTTACTGTTGGCTATGTTGGAAGCAGTGTAACTGTCTGCCATTCCTGAGACCTGGCTGGCAATGCTGATCTCACTGGCTCTCCGGAAGCCCCTGAACTGAGGGGCTGAAATGGGGGTGGACAGGGATGCGTTTTCCATGAAGACGGCACCATGAGACTGAACAACATCTGCTACAAAGTTGAAACAGGGAAATCAAAATATTAGACCAACAGACAGAGGCTGGGCAAGATGAACTCAGGGAAGAGGCAGGAGGCAAACAAAGCTGGGAGGTGCAAAAACCTTTCAGAACGGATTGGAATGAAAAGAAAAAAAAAAAAACACCAAAAACCCCACATATCATCGGAGCTCTGGTTTGAAAAGAAAGCAAAGAGCACAGCAGGCAGAGACATGTGGCTGGAGAAGCAGTCTTTGATTAAGAGAAGCAAAATAAGTAGCTCAAAAATCAGATCCAAAGAAAAACCCAGGCAGACTTATTCAAGCAGCAATAACAAGCATGTGTCATACAAACAGATGTGAATATACATAATTTTATACATTCACATCAAGACAAAATAACCCAGGTAAGGAGAACAACAGAAAACAACCTTTGAAAGGGGATATTTGTTTTCTTGAAATATTTAGATTTAAATTAACTTCTTCAAGATAAAAACAGTAATGGGGGAAAAAAAAAATCAAGAAAACATCTTCATGCCTGGCAGGGACTAATTTGAACCTGTATTTTATTGCTAATGGATACAGCCAACACTCGTTAAACTGAAGAGCTAGTGAAAGGAACCTGGTGCTCAGCACCTGCTTCTCCCATTGGAACTGGCAGAAAACAGAGCATCTCTGGTACAATGAGCGTGTCTGGATCTTTAGATCCCAAACTGAGGTTTACCAAGTGTGGCCTAACCCCTTAGTACATAAATACAGAAAAGGAAGGTTTAAAATCATGCTCACACGGACTTTATGGATTGGAGGGAAAAAGACCTCAAATGGCAAACCGAGAGATGCTGAAAGTCACAACAAAATCTCTGCATTTCAGTTTTCTCTCTGTAACAGTGGTAAGAACATCCACCCCTCTGTGGATGTTACAAGGCCCAATTAAATGGGATATCCCAAGCTCCTGCACTGCAGAGGTTTGTAATGCCATTACCAGATGCTTCATAGCAGGCAGCACCAGTATGGCAGGAACATGCAAAAGCAAAGCCATTTACTTAATTTTTTAGGGTTTTAAGGTTGCCCATCTCTGCTGCACCTGAGGAGCAGCACCTGAACTTTATCCCCAGGTGTCTGACAGGGCACAGGTCTGCAATCTCAGCCAGGCAGGAGATGCCATGGGGAACGTGAGTACCTCACTCCCACACACCAACACCTTTCAGCCACTTTAGATATCCCTGGATTAATCCCAGTGCGCAGCTGACACAGGGTGTTGTTTTGGCAATTGGTTTATTTTAAAATCGATCTTTTTTTTGCTTGGGGCTACTGATTTTTTCCCTCCCATCTCTCAGTTCACAGCAGCAGTGCCTGTGCCCACACAAATCCTGCTGCAGCCGAGGGAGAGGGAATGTATGAAGCTGAAAATGTGTGGCTAAGTGTTGGTAAAAGAGTTCTGTTCTCTGCAGGGAAAATCAGGCCACAAGCTGCTCTGTGGAAAAGCTTTGCGGACTGCAAGATCTGAGCCTTAGCGGGAGCCTGACCTGATGATGAGCTGCACACACTGCCCACGTTGTGCCTGAAAGGCCATTAGCAGCATCACTTTCTCAGCACTTTCCCCTTCTTTTCACCTTGCCTCGAGCTGCTGTCTATCAAGGCTGTGACCAGTACCCACAACCCACTGCTGTTTTCTGACTGTATAAAGCACCAGCTCGAGCCAGAGGACACAATTCAAGCAGAGAACAGGAGCTGCACTGAACCCCATAAAGGTCTCAAGTGTAAAGGGTCTCATTCCCATTGCTGCAGGACCTGGGACAACCCTCTCACCTCTTCCCTGGTTACCCCTCCCTCTCCTTCTGTGGCCTGTGAGATCCTTCTGCACTTGTGTCACCCAGTGGGTGCCCCAACGGAGGTGATGACCATCAGCTTCCCTGAACCTGCTCAGATGCAAGGAGAGGTTTGGCTTTGTGCTAGGAAAAATGCCAGGTTCAGGTTTAACTACCTGTCTTCAGAGAAGACTGAAATTCTTCCTCTCCCTCAACCTAAAGCATCTGTGGCTTGAATTAGGAAGCAGCTGGAAGACACAATGAAGGGTGTTACAGTAACGCTCCACAGGAGAAAAATCCGGGCCAAAAATGGTGCTGCCTGGGCAGAACCCAGAAAGTTAATAAAGGAAGAAACAGTGGTATTTTGGGCTTGCTCTTCTTAGCCAATCTCGCTTTCCTGGGCCTGACTGGGGATTTTGGAATATAATGAGTTTGCAGAGAAAACACCCAACCTGAACAGCCCTTCCAACCCCATCCTAGAGCCACCAGAGGAATAATTCTCACTCCTATAAAAACCTGAAGTGTTTGAGCATTACTGAACTGTTCAGTTCAGTGTCACTCACACTTGTGGCTGCTCTGTGGGGCACGAGGTGCCACCCAACAGCAGTGCTCCTGTGCTCCAGCCCACTCAGGTTGCTCTTGTGTTTCTCACTTTTCCCAATCTACACACCCTCTGTCCCTGAAAAAAGACAGTTTCTAAGAAAAACAAGGGCCAGGAACAGGCAGGGCAGGAAATGTGGAGAAAAACCTGTTTTATGCATTACTGCCCCCTGAGGCAAGCTTCCTCCACCCCAAAGCTGTGACTTTGAAAGAAAATCCTGGGACCTGACTTGCACAAAAAAACCCCAAACATAAAAATGTATTTCCTAACTCTGTGTCTTCTTTGCACCAAATCCTTTATGTAGCAACTATGAAACTAAGGGGGCTTTCTTGGGGAGTGTAGTGACCAGGGTGGGGGGGATATCACAGATGCTGCCGTGCCAGCACAGACTCCTAAAGGGAGCCACCTGAAGTCTCCTGCACTGCAGAGGTGCATTCCAGCCACAACTCAGGTCCTGACAACCAGGGGGAGGTTTTCCAGGAAAGGTCAGAGTGAAGTCAGAAGGTCCAGTAGCAGCAAGACTTTGATCAAGATTAGCTGTTCCTTCATCACTAGACAAGGACAGAGGTGCCCTGGTTTACTGCACTGGCTAAAATGCACTTTGTATTGTGACTCAGGGCAGACTTTATCAGAGTGAACACAAGGAGACCTGGCTGGAGCAGTGCCCTGAACACCCTCCCTCCCTGCAAAGCACCTGCTGCTGCTCAAACCATACGGCACAACCAGTGCCATAACCTGAGATTAAACTGCACTTCCATTAGAGGGAATATAGGCAGCCAAATCACCTTTTTTTTGGCCTACAGTGGATCTTTAATACTCATTTCGGTGCTGTGTCCCTTCATTTATGGACTCATTTGTCAATGTTCTCACTGCTCCCCACAAAGTGAACAGCCCTGGGCCATCCTCTCAGGGAAGTCCTTGGGGTACCTGAGTGACACATTTTGATATGTGCTATCTGCAGGGTGAGCTGTTGCAGCAGAGCAACAAAGAAATACTGAAAGCAATCAAAAAATATGTACAGTTCAATAAAAATAAAAAATTAAACCCAGAAAAGCCAGCCAGCTGCTCAGCACAGCCCAGTCCCCGCTTGCACAGGAATCACTGCTCAGTGCTGGGCACTCTGCAGTTGCTGCCCTGAGATCAGGAGCTACATATTTTTTCATGATTCTGGAAATTTCCTGCAGTCCAGCAGCTGAACTGGGATTCAGCACTTGCCACAGTCAAGCCAAGCACTGCTTGGCCACACCATGCTCTTGACACACAAGATAAAGAGCAGAGAATCATCAAATCCTAGAATGGTTTAGGTTGAAAGGGACTTCAAAGACCATCTAATTCCAACCCCCTGCCATGGGCAAGGAATGCTTCTAAAAGCTCTGTCCTGACCACAGGCAATATCAACTGACATCTAAACGGCATTTCATTAATGACCTCCAAAGTGATTAATTAATAGTACCAGATCCTTTCCCTCTGCTTTGTAACAGAACCTCACAGCACAGGCAACGTGACAAGTGCACACCCAAAAATCACCTGCACCTTCAAGAGACAAAGGGAGAGACGATGCGGGATGGCCAGAAGTGTCACCATCCTGTATGACCACATAACATCCCACAGGATCAGCTTGTTAAAGACAACAGGGCAGCAAACCCAGCTCTCGATGCAAAACACCAAGATAGGGATGAGGAGGGGCAAGTGAGACACAGAGGGGAGAAGAAACCAAACCAAAGTCTCATCAAAACTGAAGATGCAGCACCAGCCACAACCAGAATAAACGAGGCCATGCAGCATTTGCGATGGAAGATAAGGCAAAACAAATGCATCAAACTTTGCTTTTAAGGCAGAAGACGAGAAATTAATTTTAAAAAGCCAGCACACAGAGCCACCCTGGGATCCGAAAGCCTCAGTTGCTGTGCTGGGCAGAGCCATGAGGAGTGTCCAAACATGAAAGACCCAAAGGGACAAAACCTGGTGTGACACATTAATTGGACTTCTGGGCATGGTGCAACATGGTGACTGCTGACAACCCTTTCCCAAGGGATCTGCCCATGTGAGTACCACACAAGCAGGGCCACCAGGGACAGCAGCTCCCCTTCAGCACCACCAGCAGAACGGGACAGCCTGTAATCCCAACCTGTTGTTTCCATGGTGGGTCTCCCAGCCCCAAGAATGATTCCAACTGGTTATTTCATGCGGCACAGCCCGAGACACAGCATGAGGATTTCAACCCCAGGAAGCAACAGTATGATCTCCAAAAAGCACCCCAGGAACCCAACACCACAGACAATACGAAAGTGTAGATTACACACACTCAGCAAAACCAGCACTTTTATTGGAAACATCTTGCCAATTCAGTACGGGAACAGGGATACTTGTTTCCATGAAGCTGTCCTGGTGCTGGAGAGCACCCAGAGGGCTACTTTCCATGAGGAGGATGGGATTGTTCTGGATTGTCTCAACTGGAAGCAGATGGGGAAAAAAAAAACATAACAGAAGGACAAAGAACAACAGACACGAGGCCACAAAGTGTTAAACATACAAACAGTTACACCCTAGCACTTAACTATGAGTCTTCAATGAACAGACAACCTTCAAATAGAGTAAAAGAAACAAAACAGGGGTGACTTTCCAAACAGACTCACATCAGAGATTAACTGGGAGCAGAGGAGAACACAACAATGGCATTTCAACAACAAAAGGGAGTCCTCTTAACCCGCTTCTCCAATGAGCCAAATCCATAAATACCCAGCAGATCCAGAGAAATCTTTTTTACTATGAGGGGGGAAAAAAAACATGTAATGGGAGAATCAGACTCACAGCCTACATAGTGCAAAGCACAGGAGTAACCAGAGATGTGAGTTTGATTTTACTCTGTAAATTCATTAAAATGAAACAGGGACCAGCATTTAGTACAGATGGGAAAAAGGGGAGGGGGGGAAACAGTCTGAGAAGATTTCTGAATTGTGGACTTTAAAAAAAAGCTACCTGCATGAATAGATGTGCATGAGCAGTGTTACAGAAGGTTTGGTACAGAACTAATTATAATGGAGCACCTGAATTTTACGTGATCAACAAGACATACAGCTTAATTATAGCAGCAATTAACTTTTCTGGAGCGCCCTACAGTGGACACAATTTCGGTAGTGGCTTGGTGAATCATGGTCAGTCCTTCTGGGTAATGTGTACATCACACTGAAATTTGGACTCTGATGGGAAGGAATAGCCTGTCCCTTTATGATAAGCAAATGAAGAGGCTTTATCTTACAGGAAATGAATTTGAAGTTGGTTTTTGTCACTTTTATTCAATGAGGCAGAGCAGTGTCTCTTAAAATAACAAGACACAAACCCGGAGAAGGTTTTGCAATCGCTCTGCCCCTCTCCTAAGCTGAGCTAATTGCTGTTCAACTCTTCTCCACCACATAACTAGTATCTCTCCAAACACAGCCAACTCAGAGGTCCAGGCAGACACAGCACTCTACTAAAATCCCTGCTGCTGCAGAGAATGATAACCAGAACAACAGGCTGTTTAGTGTCAGGGCCTCTGCCTCTGGGTTCAGTGAGAACACGGGCTTTGAAAGGTATTATTTAAGAGAAACAAAGTAAGATGTTCAGGCATAATTTTTTTAAGCAGCCCCTTGCAGCAGAATACACCCAAAAAGCAAATTGCTTTTCAAGTTGCTATAGATTCCCTGAGTTGTTGTAACTGGCCTGGGTACAAATTTAGTTGTGGGTGGATCCATTTTTGAGAAGTGTCGCAGCAAGATCTTTGCTAAATCTGACAAGTGAGTGGGGCCTGCAGAATGTATTTTATTCGCTTTATTAAACACGGGGTTTAGTTTGTGCCCATTTAACAAACCAGACCTCAGGATTCAGCAATTACAACCTTTATAGACACTGATACATGGAAGACCACTGCTTTGGATTTTCAATTTTAAGATGATGCATAGTATGACCAGAATTACTTAGCTCTAGACATGAGTCTTCTTCATTTAGTCCTGTATAATTCAAGTATTAAACAAAGGGAATGCTCTCCCCAGAGCTTGGGGAAAAACAACCACCAAATCCCAATCTTTCTAGCTGGTGGCTTTGTTTTTCTTCTCCGGTTTGCTGGCAGGATTATGTTTGAAGTCTAGTTTTATAGTAGTGACTCTTAGTTGCAATTTAATTTAATCAGTCACAGACTAACAACCTCTACCAAGGGAAAAAATTACGGTGAATTGTTCTTGCAATTGTCCCAGAGTCCTGGCCCCTGCAGGGAACTAAAGCTTTAGGTGAAGTAAAAAGGTCAAATTTAGTTCTGCACAGTGTTGAGCTTCCTGAGAGCTCCTTGCAAGGAGAGCCCGCACTGAAATAACAAGAGCCCATGAGAGTCCAGGCACAGAAGTGAGGTGAGGGTGGTAGGAAATAGAATTTATTGTACAGGACCAACTGCAAGAGCACTGATGAAATGGCAGCTGAGGCAGGGCATGGTCAGGAAGGGCATGAACACAAGTGTTTTGGACTTTATTACAGCTGCAACTGGGCCAGAGCAAGTGAGGAGAGCAGAGGAATTCTAGGTTTCCTAGGAAGACAAATTGTCTCATTGGCAAAGTGGGAAGGGCAAGGCACTGTCACCAGCCCACTGACCTGCAGGAGCCTGTCACATGAAAAAGCATGGGATGGAACCAAGGAAATCATATCATCATCTCACTGTTTTCTTGATGCCTTCCAGTCTTGGAGTGCCTGGCACTCCAAGCACTGAAGTCCTAAACTCTGCCAAGTTAATCCTGTTTCATTCAGTCCCAATCACAAGCACCAGCTTGGGTGTAAAACAGGGACCTTCACAGAGAGGTCACCTCATTGTGGCTCTCAGCAGCTGAAGGCCCTTGTGTGACAAACAGAGGGCATGAGGGACACAAGGTACTGATTTTGTTGGAAGAAAACTCCTTTTCTGGTAAACCAGGAACAAGGCTAATGCTACAGGGCCAATTGCTTCGATAACTTCATGTAAAATGTGGATACAGCCCTTTAAACAGCTGATATGGCCCCAGAGTGACTTACCCAAAACAGCAGAATTGCCATCACCCAGGGGGAACCTCTGGTACCGGGGAATATTAAAGGGGGGCAAAAGGTAGAACTTCTTCTCCAGAAGAGGCTCGAGGCGTGAAGCAGATGGGTCTGCAGGGTGGAACAGGTTATAGACCTGCTGACAAGCTGGTCTGAGCTGAAAGACTAAAAAGATAAAGAAGAAAGAAAAAAAGCCAACTCAAGTATCAAAAGATTATTAGTTAGAATATTGTAAATATTTGTCTGTAAAAAGGACAGCTGTTGGGTTAAAGAAAGTGCTAAGGATTTATCACCTCTCTCATCTCACAGTTTAGTCAACTGAAACAATTTATTCAGTATTTACAGACTCAGGAATTGTCCAGTATTTTTAATGTTTGGAAATACAATGCAAATAAATAGTATAATCAGTACTGGCCAGAGCACAGAGTGATCTGCTTCCTTACATAAATATTATAGAGAAATGTTTGGGTTTAACCGAATTCCTGCATTTGCAGCAGGAGGCACTTCCACCATCCACCAAGGGATGGTGGAGCTCAGCAGTTTGCACCAGAACTTACTGTCAAGAGCTGGAATTACAGTTTTTCGCAGTGCAAGAACCAGGCCCAAGGGAGAACCAAAGAGGAAGAAGTCTGTGATCTCAAATTCAAACTTCCCAATATTTCCTCCGTCCAACATAGTGGAGCTACTCGATCGCCTGGATCCGGGGTCGTTTCTCAGAACACTAGAATGTAAACTGGGACAAGAAAATAAAGTCAAAATTTCATTCATGCTGTGTTTTCATAAGTAAAGCCTGGATTAGTGATTGACAGGGAATAGAATTTCTATCTCTCCAGCGAAGGAACTGTGCTAATCAACCCACAATGACCCCATTCCACCAGCATCACTGTACAAATCCAAGCTTCAAGTGGGTTCATTTACACACTATGTCCTCAAAATGTTTCTCCTTTGAGGAGTCCAAATCTTGGTTGCTGCTAGTAGGACACTTATTTGCAAGAGAAAATAACCAACAAGTTAAAATTACTAGAGTAGCAGGGAAAAAAGCGGGTTTACAGTGATTCACTCCATGCCACACGTTACTGCTGTGCTTTCTGGCTGTTCTTCACCTCATTCTCAAATGCTCTGGAGAGCTGTGCTCACCCGTTTCTTCCTCGTGTAAGTAGTTGGACAAATGTTATTGGATTGAAAATTAAAAAATAAAAAGAAGAAAGAAGGGGAAAGAGAAGGAGGATTTCTGACACCTTTGTGCATCATATTCACACCACAGAGTCCATGTGTGTGGATGGCACTCACTGGGAATGGGAATTTGGGGTAATTCACTCAGTGGCCATGTGGTAAATCGTATTTATCCTGCAACCAGGGCTCTCCCACTTCTCTTCTGCCCATGAGGCCACATCTGTCGAGTTATTACCAAACTACCTCTCAAGCTCAGCCCAACAACTCCAGGTAACTGAATTTAAAAAGAATAACTACATAAAATGTGTCCAGTTTCCCCTCCCCTCTCTCAGGTTTCATATCTGTTGCAAAACTCCAACAGTATGTGATCCAGGCTGGGCAATAAGAGATTTAAATTTACGTTTCCCTTGGACACTCAGAAGAAGCCGCAGGAGCTCTTGGATGGATCTGGGAATCCATTGCCACGTTAGGGAGAGCTGCTTCTTTGCAACCTAGACGTGGAGTTGTGAAATGACAGATGTGTAGCACCAATAAGCTCGTTCACAAAGCAGTTTCTGAGAGTCCTCTGTTACCACCCAAAAGCACTAAGCTGCAATTTCCTTTGCTCTCCAGGTTGTGCAGATTCCGATGGCAGCCACGCTGGGTTCTCTCATTGCAATTAGAAGCAGATAGTTGAAGACAGAGTAGCAGCAGTGCCTTAACAGGGCGTTTGCAAACACTTTAAAAAACATCAGAACAGGTTCTATAAAATATGTAGGGTAAGGGGATATCACAACAGTTGGGTTGGATAAGAGGTTTACTGGCCCGGAATCAGGACTGACACAAATGCAACAGTCTCCTGCCGGCTCTGTGGCTCCAAGTCAAAGTCCCACGTGGTGACCAGCACTTACTGTGTCCTCACATGCAACTGCACTTGCTCATCAAGGCCATTCCTGAGGGCAGGGACAGCCCAGCTCTGCTGTGCTCACCGGAACTGCGTTGTTCCCTCCCCACCGCCCCCAGGACCGGAGCGGTTGCTCACACACATCCTCCAGGACAGCCAGTCAGGCAATGAGCAGCTGGAAAAGCTCACACTTTTGGGAAGAAACCCAGGTTTCACCCAGACTCTGTTTTCCTGCTATGGCAAATAACGCATCATCCCCGAGACAGCTCCTCCGCCGAACGCCATTCCCAAGGGATGCTGAAGCGCCGTCTGCTCCTGCTGCGCTGTCATGTATCCTCTGGAGCTGCACACAGGCACATGCACGGCTCTCCCGCTTCCCAACCACGGGGAGATGATAAGCTCACTTATGCCAGACGCACAGATCATGGCAAGTCAAAACAGTGATGTCAAAAGCGAGAGGAACGGGGGGTTACAGCCGCCACAGCGAAAATGAGCATGTTCCCGTTTCTGGGATGCAAACGAGCTTCCCTGAGATCGCCGTGCCGAGATGCACAACGCTCACACACAGCTAAAACAAGCCACCTTCACTGGAGCTTAAACTACTTTCGCTAACAAGACTGCAACGCAGCAAGTTTGCTGTGTGTGAGGAATGCAAAGTCACTCAGAACACCGTCAGCTTTGCAGAAGACAAGGCAACAGCAACAGGATTCCAACAAAGGCACAAAGGAAAGACTATTCCGACGGCAAATGCGTTATGGTAGGATGGGTACAAGGATGTCTTTGGTGCATCCCACCCGGCTTCCCACAGCATCTCTTCGTGAGGAAGCACTTACAGCACTAAGTAATTTGGATAGTTCTCTCCTTTTGCTGCGAACTTGATAGTCTTTTCAGCAATCAAAAGAAATGAGAGCCAAGGGGAACTCAGAATCTGTCATGCTCCAAACAACCTACAGTGCCCTGTTCTCCCTCTAAAAAGCAGCAGATGTACTGTGTGCATTAATTAAACAAGAGCTTATGGATTTCAGAAGCAAATCAACTCATTTACAATAATACAAGTACAGCACAGCCAGAAATAATGTAGTTGCGCAGAAGGACTGAATTTAAAAATAAATGTGTGATTGTAATCTCCAGATGCTGCTCTGGCTTGCTGGGCATTATCCCAGGGAAGTGGGTAGGTCTGATACATGAATAAAAACGAGTGTCTTTGGCACAGGCTGGAATCTGCAGTGGGCATGGACAGAAAGGTCTCTGCGTGCCAGGCTGCCCGTCTGCCGAGCCCATTAGGGAAACCTGGCTCTGTTCTGCCAATCTCCTGCCTGAAGCCATGTCACATCAGGGCCTGGGTTTTGTATGGGAAAAATCATTCCTTGGTGACAGAGGTTGACAGGACATTCTGCCGATGGAGGTGCTGCTCTGTATGGACAGCTGTGAGCACAAGGTCCAGGACTGGCGTGGGACATGCAGGAGGGGATGAGTCGAATCCCCAGCAGTCCCCAGTCTTCCCAGCACCAGGGAGAGAGCTCATACAGCAGAGCTTCAACCTGCCCTTTTCCCTGAGGGAACCTTGCTCCTGAGCTCTGGGAAGAGACTAATTTTTATAACCCAAGGTCTAAAAGGAGATTTTAAAAGATTTAAATCCCTGAAGAAGTACAGATGTACCAATCCATCAGCCCACTGAATACCGACAGCTCTTGCCAGGGACCCACAAGTACTTCATGTAGGGAGCAGGCACAATCCTTCAGAGATGGAACACGAAGGATCAGCACAAAGCAATTTGGAAAATAAAACTGCGCAATCCATTATCCATGTCAGGCCCAGCACTTATTCTAAAATAGGTGTAAAACTGCATCAAGACGCCAGCTCGCTTCCATTAACTGAGTCCGTGCCCCCGAGGTCAATAACAAGGAGGAGAACGAGCACATTTTTGCACGACTCATATTTTCTCCTGTAATACAAGAGGCTGTTTTTGAGAAGGTAAGACCAAGAGCCTGATTGCCTCTCATTAACCTGCTGGAAATAGCCAGGAAGCTTATTGTGTTTTTTGTAAATGCAGCTGTCTTTCCGAATATTGTATCTCCATGCACCAACAACATTCACTTTGATACCTTCTCTCTCCCATAAATCATTTACAAAAGGCCCCTGACATGGCAGGACAACACGAATCCCTGTGCTGAAACAATGATTCCAAGTAGTGAAGGAGGGGGGAAAATGCAGGAGAAGCCTCCAGCTCAGCACAAGGGAAAAAGAGCAGCCTTGGACACAGCTGCAATGCAGGCAGTGTGTTTGCTGTGGGGGGACATTGCTCCCCAATTGCTGGGATGCGGGAGAAGAGGGATTAAGAGGGTATTTATTGCAGTTCCTACAGGCCTGCCAGAGGAAAAAGTCTGGGCTGTCCAGTTCCACAGGCCGAAGAAGATGATTCAGTCAGAAAAATCCTCTGGGCTTACAGAAGTAATCCCTGAACCACTGGTGGCCATGGAAAGGCCGCTATTAAAATTCCATTGGTTATGTTAACGGATACATTTCTGAAGGTCCATTTGAAGAAGCTTAGGAATGTGATATCAGGGGCGTCAACACTTGAGTGACAAATTTGAAACACGTCCTTGGTGCAATGGAGCAGCCCTGGCAGGGGACAGAATAACTCAATCAGGCTTCAGAGATGCTTTAAAATTAATCCAATGCTGGATTCCCAGTTCTGCTTCACCGACTCCGCTCGCACGATTTCTACATTTGCTTTATGACCCCCATCCCACACTCGCAGCACAGCAGAGAAAGCAGCTCCCTGACAGCCTTGGCTGTCACACAACAGCATGAAGGGCTTCTTGCCACTGCATTATGGATGCAGTAAAGAAGCTGGATTCTCTCAGTGCCACTCAGCAAGAAAGCTGTTAATTTTTTTGCATATACAACACACTGGAATCAATACCCCTCTAATCTAAATTAAATGTTTTCCTCCACCTCGCTTATCGCAGGATGACAGAGCAACACTCAGGCTTCACAGATGCAGCAGCCTCAGCTCCAGAATATTGCTGATTCTGTTCCTTCCAATCTTACCTTGAGAGAAAGGCTTGATGCTGCTTTATTGTGTCCAGTTCATAGGTTGATGAATCACTCCTTTTCCGTGGCAGCTGCTTCTTTGGATCTTCTCCGTTGCTACGAGGAATATCAATGTTGCTCCTGCTGAGGTGTCTGCTGGCTTCCAGATTAGAGCCACTGGAACAATGGCTGTTGTTCACCGTTATTCCAGGAGACAGAAGGTCCGTATCCTGGGATTTGAAATATATGGATTTGGCACTCTAACAGCTGAATCAGGAATAGACTGTAACCTTCTCCTTCCACCTTCCTTTCCCCTCTACCCCAAGATCCAGTTGAGGACAACACAGCACCTCAGGCCAAACCACCTTCCCAGGATGTGGGTGTTGCTTCCCACCAGAGGGTAAAACATCCCCATTCAGAGCCAACGCACCCAAATTGTGACACATATGCACACATTTGCCATTGGTAAGGAATCGAATCTTTGTTTTTTCGGGAGAAGATCCTCACTAAAAACAGGAGCCATGGAGGTGCTGTGGCCAGCAGACCTGTTCCCAGTAGCCACTGGGAGCCAGCATTACCTGGACACTCACAACGCTTCCTCGCCGGCTGCTGTTCTGGCTCTCAGACACAGTCTGATTGCTGTAGCATAAGGCATCAAATCCCAGGATTCCTCCAACACAGTCCCCTACCAAGCAGACCTGAGAAAGGCAACAAAAGCAGGAGAGGAGACGGGGGAGAAATAAAAAGGAAATAAAAGAAAAGCACCCCTTGACTTCGGCTCCAAGCTGACAGGTAAATGGATGCTGGATTACACCTACACAAGCTGGAGCAACAGAATGCCCAGTGCTTTCATCAGGAAAACTACTCATTCAATGAACATCCATCAAAGCCTGCAGACTCCCATTATCTCACACAACTGATGTGTCCTGGCTGTTCCCCCCAGCCGACTGGAACGAAGGGAGAGCAACACAGAGCCCTGATCCCAGGGCTTACTCCAGCCTCAGGAAACCAAAGCTGGATTCCTCCCTTGCCAGCTGTCTGTGCTACTTCAGGGAAGCTTCCCTGTGCTTTTGCCCATTACTTTCCTGGGGGGTGTCCTGCTTCCAAGGATACCGAGCAGACAGGCACAGTAAAGCACCACGAGGTAGCAGAGGGCTGGCTGGGTCCTGGGTACAACACTGGCTGGGAAGAAGCTCAGTGTGGATAAATCACACCACAGCAGAGCAATGTGACAGCCAGTCCAATGTCCCTGCCCTCGTGGGGCTGGAGAGTCCCTTTGCTCAGAGGTGGGAGGCTCAGTCATGGTCTTTTATGGGGTGCAGCAGCTGCACAGCCTCAAAAAATACACCCGCTGCTGAGGGTCCATTCAGGACAGAAATGCTTAAACAGCCTTGGTTTGCAATGGAGAAGAGACCATGTGTTCAGTAACAAAAGTAGCATTCCCACTTCAGAAAGGTGTGTCACGCTGAAAACTGATTAACTTCACAGCTTTGTAGCTCCATTTCTGAACGAGAACTCAGATTTTGCTTTGAATCCCAAAGGTTCAAGACAGAACATAAGCAATAATCTCTCTCTCTCAGAAAGAAAGAAATGGAAAGCACAACACTTTCTTATTGCAGCTCAGCACTGTCATGTTTCCATCCCTCCTGAGAGATTAATGGCAAAGAGAGTTTCAGAAGGAAATTGCTTCTCTTGCTGTTGCCCTCGCTGTGTTCACAAACAGCCCCTGGCTCACCTGGCCATTGAATGACGTGCCCTCCTGGGATCTGATGAACTCACTGTAGGCCTGGTTGGCTCTGACAATGACTGTGGCCACTGCTTCTTGGTACTGAGGGGAGGATGTCGCCAACAGAGGGAGTGCAGCAAGGGGAATGTGATCCTGGCTGTTGGACAGGCAGCCTTCATCATAGCTGTATGGGCTGAGGCTGCAAAGGGCAAGAGACATCGGGAATACTCAGCCCAACATAAAAGTTGGGGAAAACAATCTGCAGACGGTACAGTCAGTGTTGTGGTTCATTTAAAAAAAAAATTAAAAAATGCCTCAAGACAGAAAGGCCATTTATTCCTCTGTGAATGGGTGAGAGCTTATTAAATCTTTCCCTCCCATCAAACGTAAATCTTCAAGGGCAACATACTTACACTGGCAGAACAACCCTCAGACAAGGAATTAAATCCTTAGTATTTATTGGATTAATTAGAATAAATCAATCTCAGAACTTGTGCTGCATGATTCCTGTATTACTGCAGCACAATATGTAATCGAGACTGAATGCCTCGCTGGTACATTAACAAGTGCTTTCTCAAAGCATGGTCAGAGCTTTCCATAATACATGGAGAACATTTTAGGGAAATGAATAAAACGAAACAAACACACTCTCCCACCCCCTCAAAAAAACCACCCCAACAACAAACAAAAAACAAGAGCGAAACTGTAGACGTGTCACTCCATGACAAAGTAGCATCAGTTTACCTGGACACCAGGGAAAATGCTTCGGAGCAGATGGCTGGGCAGGGGACAAGCTTGATGGCAATGTGGCCAAGAGCAGCTGGGTAATGCACCCTCATCACCGTGTCAAACACCGTCGTGATGGTGTTGACATCCCCCTGCTTGGAGCTCTGGTCACCACTTCCTGAGTCCAGGATGTTCCCTCCATGGAGGACCAAGAGGAGGACGTGGATTTTACTTGGCTGCATTAATGGCTGCACCGATTCATCCTAGGAAGGGATGGAAGAGAGCACAGGGAAAGGCTCATTTTGCAAAGAGGTTTGACTCGTGCTCAACTGCTGGCAAAAGCCATTAGATACACCTGAATACAACACCTGAGGACCTGACTACTCCCTCCAGGTCTCTTATCCCACACATGTCCATGCACAAATCTACACACAGCCTCAGTGCAGCTGACTGTCTCAAGCAGAAGGAATGCTGGAATTTTTTAAAAAACTGCATAAAATTGTATCCAGGTAAAACACGGTAGGAGTAAAGACATTACTCGTGTGCATCAGGGTGGAAAAGTACAGAACTAAGAGATGGGTGTTGCTTTCTGTGGGGTGCTGAGCTCAGCTGCATGAAACACAAAATTAACAAATGAGACCAAACAGGTCAGCAAGTGGCAAGTTACTGAGAAAAGCTGTAGGAAGACCAGTCGTTGCATGTTTGCCTGCAACAGAAATTATAAATAAGACCTCATATTTGCTTAAACTGGTGCAAAAGAGGAACTGGACAGGCTGTAGCTTGGGGGAAGAAGGGAACTGTACCCAGAGTGGGTTATCATTAAATGACCTGCCAGAACAGCTGTAAGCCCAATCCTGCCCAGGAGCAGGTACAAGAGCATTTGACATATTATGACACAACAGAGCAGTAACTGTTCTTAATATCTATTTGCTACCAGGGCTTTCAGTGTTTACAGCTCCCATACAGACTCAAATCCTCCATCCCACACTGAGATACGTGCAAACACTCGTGTGTCTGACCCCTGTGCTCACAGAGACAACATCTGAGAACATCCTGAGCAACTCCCTGTTGAGGCAGAGAAATAGCCACTGGGAGGGGGTGCGGAAGGGGTGAAGGGCAGCTGTATTTCCATTTGGCAAATTCTTCTAATTTTAGCATTTTTAGTCCCCTGTTGTCCTTTGAGCAGTGATTGAGTCCCTCACAATCCCGGCTGGTGGGAGGAAAGCATGCCCAGGCACACATTAGCAACCTAACAACGAGCTTACATTTTTACCAGATAATGTTAAATCATGTCTTTATACACAGCCCACCAGAAGTACTAAAATTCACATCCAAATCTGTAATAAAGATTTTCCAGACCTCCTGCATAAGAATAGCCATTAATTATTCAGCACCATTCCACTGTATTAATGCCCGCTCTTAAAACCTCCTCTGACTCCAGTTTTCAGCGCCTGCACGGCGAACTTTGTACCTGGCTGGAGGCACGGGAGGGGCTCTCCCAGCACCTCAGCACCTCTTCTGCTTCCAGACAAACTGTTTTAAGTGCTCATTTCGAAAACAACATGAGTCACCAGGCTCAGGGCATGCAGAACTTTATCAGCAGTCATTTGGAGGCACCTTTCCCTTTCAACTTCATTAACCTCTGCCCTTGAAGGGAACTGCTGATTAGTTTACAGGGTGGAGGTGACTATTTAGAACTTCCTTGTAAGATCTGGAGTCTCTTAAGATACCCTGAACCACCTTATGGTGAGGAAGCTCTTAACCTGAAAAATCACTGCAATGGTGGCATAGGAATTTCATACCATTTTAGCAGACAGCTTGTGAACAACTACAAATGACTGTCTTTTTCATCTCACTTTGAAGCCTGTTCTTTTTCTAAAATGAAGGCAGAAACGGGAGGGGGTTGAGTTTGTACAGCCCTCTGAGGAAGACAAGTTCTCCCTCCACACTACCTTGAGCTCCAAGAGAAATTTTAGGGCTGTGACTTGCTTATCTTGAGGCAGCCAGAGCTGTTGCCATCCCAGCCACCCACTCTCCCCGCGGCCCTTGAGCTCTCAAGTCTATGACGGAAAAGCCAAATCACCATGAACTTCGAGCCTGGCACAGAGAGGAATTTCAAAACCATGCTCATGGTCTTTGAGGGACCACTTAGACATAACGTAGGCACTCTGCAAAGCAGCAACACCACCTCTGCAGCACTGACAGGCAGATGCTTCACGGGCAGGACAAGTGCAGCTGCTCCTGGATGTCTCATCAAAAGTCTGAATTACAGAAGCCTGAATATGCAAGTCTAGAAAGCTGGGGTGGGTGGGAGTGTTGTTATTTATTATTTTACCCAAGCACTGACACAGGCTGTGCTATAACTGGCTTCCAAACAAGACCCTGAGCAGCTCCACGTCGCCATGGGCTGCAGCCGAGCGATGTCCCCTGCCCCTTGGTGCTGCAGGAACATATTCTCCCACTCCCATTACCATCCAGCATTACTTCTACCCAGCAGTGCCTCAGGCTACACTTATCCCTACAGGATTAGCAGTTTTTTCCAGCTGGATACCTGATGCTGCCTGCAAACTACAGAGAATGTTCTACATGATGTTCAAAAGCTGAGTGAAATAGTCCCTTAAATCCGAAGCACACGGGTGCCAGTGCAGCTCAGCGATGCACGGAGACAAAATGTCACTCACAGAAAAGAGTTTTAAACGTTTACCCCGTTGATCCCACACACACATATTCCAGCAACAAAGGATCTCATTCCAAGAAACCAAATCACTTACTTCGATGATGCTGAGCCTCTCCACGCTGGAGCCAACGTGGTACTCTGCTGATGTCTCGTGGTACAAGTCACCTGGAAGCAGAGGTGTAAAATGTCAGCGCTGACACTCTTCCAGAAAGACCCTGTTTGTTCCAATGCCTCTCAGCCTCTTCTGCCTCACATCTCCATTATTTCACCAAACTGCCCTCTCCCTCCCTCTTGCCTCCTTGCACCTGAGAAGCCTGGGCAATGCTGGGTCATTTATTTCCCAGCAATTTCTCCTAACCTTGGTTAAGAGCTGAAGAGGTTAGTGAGCTCTTCTCTCATTACAGCGAGCCGGTATCGCTGCTTTATTAAGGATGGCAACAATGGGAAATCCCTGGACAATTGTCAGAAATGACTGGTTTGTTGGAAAAGAATAGGAATTGTTTGAACTGTGCTGGGGAGCAGAGATCTGATGTGTTCCTATGTCTGCGCCTACACAGACTGACTTTGTACCAGTGTCATCCTCCACCGTGCTGCCACATGAATCGCTCTGGCTGAGGAGCTGCAGCTTCCTTTCACCGTTTCATAATGATGAGCAGAAAATAAAACTGAGGCAGATACAGTCAAGAACAAAGGATGGAGCAAAAGGAAAGAAGAGTCAGGAGAAATTCAAGCCATTTGAGACCGAGTTGGAATATTTCATCATTATAAGAGAAAATCCTGACTGTCACACAAAGGAGCCAACGAGGAAAATAAAAGAGAATCAAGAGCTATCCCAGCTCCCACTGAGCAATTCTTTTTCAGCAGCACTGGGCAGTCATTTTTATGCTCTGTCTCAGCTTTTTTGAGATGAGGATAACAAGTTTTACCTTGCTCAGGATGTGGCTGTAACAATCGCCTGGAAATACTGTAAAATAGCACATGCAGTTTGTACTTAAAAAAAATTACCCTGGACATCATCGCATTCGGGGGTTTCAATTTTATCCATCAGATCATTGGAACTCCATTTGGTTATTTCTTTCGGGAACATTTCCTCATTGTCAGACAAGTCCTCTTTAAAAAACAGATTTTTTGAGAGTCACACACACAAAAATATGTACACAGACAACAGCACAGAACAGAGTTTTAAATAAAACTAAGGCCCCATAACTCTATGTTATCTATCAACATTTGGATGGTTTAAGTCATAATAAACCACAATACTTTACCAGCTTTTGTTACATAGAAACCAAACCATCTTTTGAAAAGTAAACAAAATGTTTTAGCTGCATGTTTCTAACAAACAAAACTCCTAAAGCATGGACAAAATAACACAGGTTTTTAATGCTACCATCTCAGGTACCAAGCTTGACCTTTTTCTTGCCATTCTTTCTGACGGTGCTAAAGCAGCCAGAATGCTCCTGTACAGGACAAAGCAAGGGTTTGCCGCTCAGATCCTCCCGGACCTGTTTGAGAGCTCTGGGATGTCTTTGGGGGCAGCAGGGACAAAAATCACTGCTGTTAATAGGACCAAACACCTAAAAAGGCAGGAGCAATAGAGGAAATGTGAACTCCCCAGGCTGATTTGCTCAGGAGACGAGATTTGTTTGATGACACTGAGTACACATATCTGCCATTTCCCCATGTCCCTCCTACTTCAGGGTCTTCTCAATCCCCTGGCTCAGTTCAACTGCAGCCGATAAAGAATAAGGGTCCTAAAAACATTATGTTCCCAGAAGTGTAATTAAGATGAGCGTGTAATACAAAGGAGACACTCTCCTTTCTCTTTTCCTGTTTTTTCCATTGAGGATGTATCTTTTACTGTTACAAAGGTTAAGTGCTTTCTAATTTATTTATTGTTCTGTGCTTAGCATTTCTTTCCTGAAAATTTTGAGCTTGAAAATTTAATAAAGAGTTATAAATGTAATAACAGCAGTAATTACAGATGTCTTGCAGATCTAAAAGCTGTAATCTTCAGGGCCCCAGACTAGGATTTCCCCTTTCTTACTGCTGTACAGTTAGTAAAATAATTAGTTGGAAAAATCCTACAATGGGAAACCAAAAGATTATGAAATATACTCATCTTTTCAGCAAATCTGAGCAATAGCTTAAAAACTAAATTATATGAAGGGGACTTAGTGCAGATCCAAGCAAAGGCCGATTATTTTTAGGAGTTTCTATTTCAACTTTGACCATAAAAAGAGAGCAACCTGGAAATTTTGTATCAGCATGCCACTTCCTTTTTCAGCCATGGAAAAAATCTGAGTAAATCCCAATTTCCCTGCACAAGGGAGTGTGGAGTTACCTGTCCAGAGCAAGCGGAAAGCAAGTGGAAAGACTCACATGCTGGCAGAGAATTAAGAGGACAACTGTACTCAAAGCTCCTCCAGCAACTTCATCTAAATATTAAACTTAATTCCTTGAGAGGTTTAATTACAGCCCTTACTGCTGCTCAAGTGATCCCTGAATGGGATATTACTCCCATTATTAGCATTTATTACAGGACAGATATTCGATATTACTGCACTTGTCACTACCTTTACCAGAGTGCGCCAGTGAACGAGGATGAGTGGGAAGCTGGAGACAAGGAATCTTCTCGGGCTCGGGAAACGCCCACTGCACTGTGAGGAAATGTGTGTATGGGAAGCACTTCTGAGGAACCCTGATTGGTGTTGACTCACATCCTGATCCGTGCCAGTTCCCATGGCACCGACCCCGCAGGATGAGCTGCAAGCGGAGCTTCATCCCTGTTCTCAGACCCGGAGCCGGGACGTGTCATCTGCAGGCCCAGGGGCACCACGAGATCCCCCCCACAGGGACAGGGCTGTGTTTAACTGCACACACCCCAAGGCTTTGACTCCTAAACCAAAATCCCACCAGATTTGGGCACAGTTTTTGACCCAGCTCTGGGGACTGCAGAGGACAAACTGTACGTACACAGAGACTCGCTGTTGCAGGAGAGGAGCTGCTTCTACTCTTAGCAAGCTCCTAGAAGTATTGCAACAGAGGTGCACAAGCCTCATTTTTGTTAACTCCCCCTCCCAGGCCTGTTAGGAGCATGCCAGGGATTCCCTGGGGCCCTGGATACCAGGCTGAGCCATCTCCATCTCAATTCTATTACTGAGTAATTAAAGAGGCAAAAAGCAGTGGATAGCAAGGATACCGTTTCCATGACTCACTCCTCTTCTCTTGCACGTATATTGCTACAATAAATCCCTTACATACTTGGTGTAAATGCTACATAAGTTAATAAACAGAGATACCTAAACTAAGTTGGCCCTTGCCCTTCCAGGCAAGAGACACACGTTCATCCTGACTTACACGTGTCCCAACCATTTCAGCAGCTACTGTACAAGTCACTACACTAACATGCCATTTCCCACCGCAGAACTTGAGATCCGTGCCTAAATACTGATGGGAGAGCTCTTCTGGAACACAATACTATCCATTTTTGGAGATTGAACTTTAGCTGAACATCAGCGAAATTGAGCTTTACAAAACTGGGGCGTCATCTTCTAACAACTGCATTTCAGAGAAAGGTCACCAACTTCATCAGCACATATTGCACATCTCACTTCCATCAGACAAGCTGGGAGAAGAGTCCATCTGTTGTCAGTAGAGATGGAGCCCTTCATGCTTAAATTTGCATTAAGTACAACACACAAAAAGAGTGCAGTGGAACAAAGCTTCTCCACACACACATGACAGAGTAAAAAAAACACAGCTTTCTCTTAATACAGATAATCAAAATTACTTTGAGGATTCTGGTATCAACACTGATTAATTTTGACACCTGAAGTACCGCGCTGCATTCACTATTGTATTTCTTGGAACATGAGAATAAGGAGTTAATAAAGGCAAATTTGGGTTTCTTCAGATCCAGACAGGACGATTAATCATACCTCTTACTGATTAAAAAACAAATTAGAAAAATAATCAGTCACAGTGAATCATTAGGACACACCCACAGCGCAATTACTATTGTGGATTTTACCCACACTCATTTGTACAACATAAAATACAGTTCCAAAGGCTAAGACTGTTCAAGATCCCTTCAAACAGATCAGAATCTGAAATGTTGCCGTGTTAAATGTAAGAGTCTGCTGGGTGATGCTGGAAGAAGCTGCACCGTGTCGTGGTGAGAAAGGAAAAGACTTCAAAGCACAAAGTCTCGCTTCCTTCCCTGCTCACCCCCCACCCTCATGCCTTCCGCTCCCTTACCCCACCATTTCAGGGGAGAAACGATGGTGATTGAGGCTCCACGTACCATGTGCATCAAAGAATTCATCATCTGAGCTGTCATCTGAATCCCTGGCAATGCTCTGCATCCTCCACTCGGAGATACTATGGCGCGAGGGACTTGCTGGAAAAAACAGAAAAGCCTGATGCGAAACGCTACAGCGGCAACACGGAGAGTTCCCAACATGATCTTTGCTGGAGGGAGAATCATGTGTTCTCTATGAAAATTCCCTGCTGCAATATTAAAAACCCAAAACCCCGATGATGCTGGTGTGATGTCAGTGTACCGCTTTACAGATCCTGTCTGTTTACTGTTGTTAGAACCTGCCAGTAAGATGCTACATTAAAGCAAGCTGCTGCTTGGATCACTCTTCTGCTATTTTGAATGGCAGCTATTTATAATTGTTAGTAGGACGTGCAAAATCAGCTGGGTTTTAAAGTTTGCAATTAGGAAGGAAGCAGGCTGATTGGAGGCTTTCTCGGTGCCTCTCATCAGCACACAGACAGTGCCTCTGCTTCGCTAACTTTCGGGTGGGTAGCTAAGCAGAGCAGCCTGTAGAGAAATAATCTGTTTTCTGGAAGGAAATTGCTTCCACACAAATTGGATTAGAGATCTATTTAAACTTTAAACTTGAATGATTTAAACAACATGCTATCCAACTACTTCATCGGGAGCTGTCGGAGCACGGTCCTGACAGAAGGAGGAGAAACGTAACAGTCCTTCAGGTGCTGTTTGCCCTTCTGTTCTCACACCTACCTGCTCCCTTTCACTTTCCCCTCCAGAGTTCCCTGTGCTAAATATAATCATACTATGGCTTTTTTCTTTTATTTTTTCCAGATATAATTTAGCAACAATCCAGCCTGAGCTCTTCTGGGCTGAACTTGTCTTAGAACAGCCGCCTGCTGAAGGGAGCACCGTCCAGAGAACGATGAGAGAGGCGGTTTCTCCCCTCGTGCCTGTCACACAGCGCACACAAAGCACTCGCAGCAGCCACCGAACCCAGCAAAAACCTGAGGAGACTGACAAATTCTCATTCAGCATATTCAAGACGCGCAAAGGCTCCGGTGACTGTGACAGCTGCACGAGCCCTTTCACGCTATTGTTCCGACAGCGCTAAATATACAAGTAAAATTCTTCTAATTTTTTTATCTGGTTGTCAGATGGAAAGAGGAGGGAGACCCTGTGCAGAGTCATCTAATTGCAGCTCAGCAGCCCCCAGCACCCACCGCCCACCCCTCGGGGAGCGGCAAGGAGGAGGCTGGCAGAGCAGAGCTAATTCACGCCGGAGTGACGTCAAGGCACTCGCATAACAGTTGCTAAAAATAGAGCATATAATAACATATGGAATGGTGACAAGGGTCCTGCTATCAGAGGTCTCACTGGGGTGGTAGGGAAAGGACTGAGACCTTCGGGAGAAAAGGCTTTTTTTTTCAGCTGGAGGTGGCGGCACGTCGCGACAACCCTCCTTGCTTCCATATGGTAATATAGTGCCAGCATGGAGGAGGATTAAAATATCTGCATGACGTACTTCCCAGCACATCACAATTAATTTCTTTCATTACTTTTTCTTGTAAAAGCTGAGACATTCTGCAGTTGAAAAGAAATTCATGCTTTGCTCCCAGTGAAAACGTTTGAGTGAAATCCTGAGAGGTCTGAAAACTCCAGCTCCCATTGAACACGGCAGCAGTGGAAGAGGGGGTTTGTACAAAGAGCACAATGGGAGATGGGTGCATCAATATAAAATCCTGGTGCAGGCAAAGTAGCCAGCATTTTTATCTTCATGCAGTGATTTATGAAGCATCTGGTAGGTTCTTCCCCGGGGCTCACTTGAGTGAGTCATCGCAAGGTAAAACTACTGCTCCTCTCTCATTCCCCCCGTGATGAAATCAGTGATGGAGTGGGAAATAAAAATGGAGACTCAACTCACAATATTTAGTGCATATCAGAGATGGAGAAGCTTCACTCACCCAAATGTTCCCTTCCACTGTCACTGGAAGAAATTCTGCCCCTTGGGGTTTTCAGAAAAATCAAGAGTTTTGTTTTTCCCTCTTGCAGTGAGAGCTGCTATAACTCTGCTAACCAGCTGTGCCTGACTAAAAGGAGAGGGAAATGCTGAGGGTTCAAACTTTCTGGTTGTAACTCACTGGGGATTCACCCCTTTGTACAGAACAGTCTGAGGAAGGGAAGAGTTCAGTACAGCAAAACAAGGTGACTGCCAAGGCAGAGGGGAGGGACAAAACCCAGGGCTCAAAGCTGAGTCCTTACAGGGCATCCACAGGGGAGCTTTAACATCAAAATCCTGCAATCTGCCTGAATGGTGTTTCAAAGGGAATATAGCTGTGATCCATGGTCTCACCTAATCCCATTAGGTGAGGTGTCATCTCCAAACAGCTACTGCACATCATCACCAGAGGACAGCAGCAGCCCCCACCCACCTTTTGGGGTTCCTGCGTCAATCTCCCTGCTGAAGAGGTGCTTTGCTGTGTGAGCTACACTGCAGCACCCATGGAGCCAAACACCCTTCTGAAGTGAACCAATAACCCTGGCCAAGGAGCACAGGTACCTGCTGTGACACAGCAGACAAGCAGATAGCCAGGAGGGAGCACCACTCAAGGGCCTTGTGGCTCGTGGGTAGTAAGAACTCTCTCTCTCTCTGCGCTTCTGGCTGTCTTCTGACACTCCACGCTGCCAGCCAGCTCCTGCCTGCTCCCCTATGGTGTTTTCATAGTTTCTCTGCTTTTGACATTGGCAAGAACTCTGCCACGTGACGCTGAGTCACAGTTACGGGATGACATTCTCAAACCCAAAACAAGCTACCTGAGAAGACTGAGCCTGTGACAGCAGCAGAGAAGGTCTCTGAGTTAACAGCACCCACAGGAGAAATACACGTTGGTACCTGACACAAGCAGACACGGTCTGACCTCCCCAAAGCCCAACCTCCACGCAGTTCAGAAGAGAAAGTCATCTCACCTCCTCTCTTTGAAGACCGTGAGGACTTGGAAGAGGTTGACCATTGCTTGGTGAGCGACCTCCCAGAGGCTGGTTCGCTGTTGGCAGCGGAATCCTCCGTGTCAGCAGGCGAAACTGTGTTGGCTTCCGCTTCCTTCTCCCCGGGAGTGTCTTTGACACCGTGCTGCTCAGGGTCACTTTCGCTGCAGAACTGGGCCATCTTCTGAGCCAGCATCAGCTGGGCCTCCTTCTCCAGCCGCCGGATGTCCTCGATGGTGAGCCCATACCACTCGTCCTGCCAGCACCACGCCTGGCGGTGCGCTCGCACCATGACCTTCCGCAGGCCTGCAAAGCCAAACGCCCCCGTCACCACCGCTACAAACTGCAGGGTGCAACGTGCTCCCTTCCCAAAACCTCAGGACGCCGTGGCCAGGATATTACAGTGACATCAAACCCACAACGCTGCAGTGAAGGACCTTCACATAGTCAGGGTGGCAAATTGGTCACTTTGTGTGCTTTATCTCCTAAATTCTTGCTAACCAACCGTGCACTGAGAAATCAGCCAAGTCTTCTGTGACTGTTTTAAATTCGGGAAGGGATTTCCTAATTCTGGACTTTGTCCTCCTGTGAGTGCCTGCTCTACCGAGGAGGAGCCACACACAGACTGTAATTGCAACGCCTTGAATTTCTGGCAAGTTGTAACATTTATATCCAACCTTTAAAGGCAAGTATGTTCCCAGTCAAAAAACCAACCACAAAAAAAAAAAAAAAGCCAACATCAACAACAAAACCCCACTGATGGTGGGGGTTTTTTTAATCCAGAAGAGTCTCGAGTCATTCCTTGATGAACACTACACAGCCCACCCCAATTGTTACATGACAGAAGCACATCCCACACCAGCAGTGCTAAGCCTAAAACCTTCCCTTTCCTTGGAAACCTGGTTTCTGCACCTGATTTCTATATATCAGTGAAACAGCATTACAAATATGAGCTTCTGAGATAACAGGATAGAAAGCAAAGTAAGGGAGAGAATAAAGATGCTTTATTTTGCAGATACCATCTGTCTTCTGCGAGAAATGGAACGGGCAAAGCCAATTTAAAATATTTCAATGTATCACATATCTGAAAGGAAGAAATGCCTCAGTATCAACACACAATGCACCAGGCAACAGATACTTTCCTCAAGACTTAGACTCGCTGGTCAACATCATAACACCACTGAGACTTTTAAAACATTATGGGCACTTAGGATTTTCACCAATATTATTCCTTAAAAGCTCATGACAGGCCAAAGCTCCAAACTGTTATTTACTGTAGCACACAGCTTTAATGGGGCTTTAAAAGCTTCTGTAAATACTGACCAACTGATCTTCAGGAGCCCTTCTGAAAATAAATACTCAATTAATATTGTTCCCCCCTTTAATTACTGGGAAACTGAGGCAGAGATGGGCTGAAGGACATGCCAGAAGCAGCAGTGGGATTTGTTGTCAGTGGGATTACGGTGTTACAAGACAAAGAGCAATCAACGGGCTACCTTGAAACCATTTAGGTTTTGGGAGCTGCAGATCAAGCTCCCCCTAAGCACCACCATGAGGAAACACGTCCCTCATAAGCCACCCTCCACCTCCAGGAGCATGGCCAAAGTGGGATGGTCCCACTGTGGGCAGGGTTTCTGAGGTGTTTCCAGCAACGTCTGCTTCGCTGTTGTACAAAAACACTTAGATCTCATTACTGTCACAGTTTCTCTGATGTTCAGCCTAAATATCCCTTTTGTTGTCAGCAACCACTTCTTCTGGTTTGGTTTTTTTTTTGTTTGATTTTTTTAAACAAACAAAGAGAACATTTTTATATGTTTATCTCCTTCCAGGTCTGAGCACTTCATTGTCTGCTCTGCTCTTTGGTCAGTTCTTAATTCCACCAGCCCTCCCAAGCCAAGCTATCAGGAGGAAATGGCTTCTGAGATCAGCACTAATGTCATGGACAAACGAAACCTGAACTTCATTTGCACAGTAAGATGAAATTTATCAATATTTGATGCATTTCTCTGCCTGACTTTCAGAAGGGAGCTCCCTGTGGCAGAGGGAAGTACGAGCCAGCAGACTGCGACCTTCTGGGGGCAGAACAAGCAACTTAATCGTGTTCAGACTTAGTCAAGATTCAGAGTTATTTCCCATATCAGATTACTTTTTGCAGAACTACAGGAGGATGTTTTAGCCTCTTCACCTCCTGTTATGATTGACAACCAGTAGAGCTTGACGACGAAGATTAAACGCCCATCACACCCACACTGAAAGCCAAGGAAACATTTCTCTCCCTCTAATTCAGTCCCCAACACCACAACCATCCTTTGGACTTCCACATCCAAAATGTCCGTTTCTGCCTTGCTTGGAACACCTTGAAAATAGACTGTGATCAGACACAGAAGTGAACATCCCCCTTGCTCTCATCCCAAGGCTTCCTCCGTTCAAGGGCTCAGCAGGCTCCCCTCATGCTCCCAGATTCAGCCTTGATCTGTCAGTGCACCAACTCCTCAGAAATTCTCTGTGTAGAGGCACAGATGCCACTGACCACATACTTGTGTTTTAATGGACTAACATCACAGGGAACATGAAAACCACTTGGGGGTAAAGAAAAAGTCACTTAAAGTTCCTCTCTGCCTCCTCAGATCTCAAAAAAATCGCCTGTACTGTTTCCTGCCAACCCTCAGACCTCCCTGTGTGCCCTGCTCACACTGCTTTGATTAGACATCCCAAATCATCCTTCCTTAAAATCTTGTTCCTTTGAAAATAGGATGGCACTACAGGGCTTCACAGCTGTTGTGTCTCTACCCCTCCACGTTAGTTATGAAGTCAAAAAGACAGATTACTTTCCCAGCCTCTGGCCTTCATTGGGATGTGCCATTGCTCTTCCTTAAACACAGGGAGAAAACCTGGAGGAGATTGAAGCTGTGCAGGTACAAAAGAAATGGAAAAATAAAAGTCATGGTTTGCAGAGGAAGTCTTCAGTGCTAGGGAAGAGAACTTGAGCAGCCCCTCCATGCTCAGCAGTGAGAATATCACTGATTTCCTGTTCAGCCTCAGCTGCAGCCTTCCAGCAGGCAGGAGGGACACAGGGGACACACAGAGGGCCCCACACAGCTACAGGAGTTCAGAAACCAGCTACTAATGACTGACCTCACTTGTCCAGACACTGCTTCCCTCCCTGTGCAATGGAAAAAAATCAAGTCCTAAAGCATTTCTGCATTTTTGTAGTTTTTGTTTAAAAACCCCCACCCACCCAAACAAACAAGAAAACCACACATGCACAAACATTCACATGCAGACTGATTCCAGAGTACCGCCACTGTACATTGATTTAATTATAACATTTCCCACTGCTCTGTGGAGAAAGATCATCTGTGAAGAGTTGAGCAGGGTGCAAACATGTAAATCACTTGGCTTTCAGCTCACCACCTCAGAAGCTGGTTGCAAACATGAGGTGTTGACTCTCGTAAATGATTTGTGGTGTTGAACTTCATCATACAAAAGCAAGTGCAAATGACCATGAGACAAGCCAGGACAGAGAAGAGTCTTCTTCTGAATTTAAAAAGCTTTGGTCTGTAGTTCTGGGTTTGCTTTTCAACATGAAGTAAAAATAGTGAATATAACAAAAACTCAATGCAAAAAACCCTCAAAACTCACCAACAAAATCCTGCTCCAAACCCCCTCAATATCTATACAAAGCAACTGTTCAGATATCCATTGATTCTGTACCCAGTGGCAACATCCCAAAGCATTTTATAACACACTTTCACAGTTTCCTGGCAGCAAATAAAGGATGCCCAATTTTCCCTGTGCAAGACTATTTCCCTGACAGTCACAATAGATCCCATAACCTTGTCAGGAGGTTCTGGATGTCTGAATGTACCCCACCAAAGGCCACCTGCAGTTACCTCCTTGCTTCCCTGCCCTCCCTTGCTCAGATCCATCACAAAGGAAGGCCTGTGGTCACATCCACATTATTCCAACTGCAACTTGCCCCCCCTTGGAAAGACAAAACTCTACCTTTGGGCTCCAACAGGCGGTGGGTGAACTTAGTCATTGGAGTGCTTTATTGAAGCAAAAGTTCTGCAAAAGTGCTTTTTAAAACCACTTCACCACCGTGCAGCAATTTGGGGATATTTAGCCTAAGACACATAGCCAAAGCTCCAGTTACTGGGGTGGAACACACTTTGCCACAGTATATAATTAATAACCCATACACAGTCAACACACTTGTTTAACAACAAAAGACTCAGAGCCCACGTGCACCATTAGGAAGCAAGTGGGAGCAGAACATTATGCAGTGCCAGTCCAATTAAACTTAAAATCTATGGGAAAGGAGTAAAAAAGCATACAAATATTACAGCCAAGGAGACTAATAGCCCACAATCACAATTTTAGTCTGTGTCTCAGGCTGTCAAAGCACTGAGTAACTGTCCAATTAGTCAGAGGAAAGAATGGCTGTTGCACTCAGTGCGACTGAGAACGCTTCAACACCATCCCCCAGAGTTACTCCCTCTGTGCTCAGCAGCCTTTCCACATTGTACAATCCATCCATCACATACCTCAGACCTGTTCATTTTTCAACCCATTCTCTAATTTTAGTTTGTACCACTAAGTACTGCTCCCCTCCTCGGGCAGAGTTTGGATCCTGCTGTTTGTTTCTGCCTCTGTTCTCTTGCCGACTTGGTGACCCCACACAGAGCTGGTTGATTCCCCAAGAAATAAATTTGCAGGGCATGGGAACAGAGGAACCAGGAGGAAAATGCCAAGGAAGGAGGGGCTGAGCCACCAGAACATCTCTGGCTCCTGGGAGCTTGGCCCACCATCAGCTGTACAAGGCACAAAGGTCTCCATCTGCTTTTGGTCACCAGCTGAAAGCCCCAAACTGGGATCAGCATCTAAGCCTGGTCAGTCCGGTCGTAGCCACATCCTTCCGACATAAACATCCTCCTACCTTGCTGGCTGTGGTACAAATGCTGTGGCACTTTGCTCACTCACTAATGGCTTCCCCATGGCTCTCCCAGGGCAGAGGAGGCCACGCAGCTCCTGTAGGCACCCAAAGCTTTTGCTTTCACTTTTCACTCTCTCTACTTTGCCTTGCCTTAAAGGCTTTTCTGATTTTATGCATCTTAACCACTTTGAAAAACAGTATTTGCCATCATTATAACAGAGTGGAAAAGCTTTTGAAAGGCAGACAATGAGCTGGCTCTGCTCTCTGCAAAACCTCAATCAAGAGGGAAATGGCAGGCAATCTTTCACAGAACACAAAAGAAATGTTTCTAAGGGACCACAGTTTAATCTATGCCAAACACCTCTGAACAACTGGAAGAGTCACGTGCTGCTTTTCCATTTAACAGATACAATGGAGTTGTTATTCTGCCCCCGTACACTAAATTAACCCGTGTCACCGAAACGCCGAGGGAGCTCATTGCAGAGAGGCACTTGTAACACAGCCCACGGCAGGTAAAACTTCCATCTGAGGGTAAAGGAAAAGCAAAGGAGCTTTAAGGAAACAACCTGTGAGCGTTCAGAGAGAGGTGCACACTATTCTCCACTGCTCTATCAGTGTTTTCCACATAAGCTCTCAGGAGCACGGTATGACTGTAAAGAGCTATAAAAATACTTATGCTACACTCAGGCACTTCATGGAAGATTTGCTTATCAAAAGGAGAGATGTAGAGGTCACACAGGAGGATTTACTGTGTACAGAAAGCAGGTACCATCCTCTACACAGCCCTTCTTTGGCCTTCTCTTTGCCAGAGCACAGCCTTAGCACTGCCCCTTTTTTTTTGTTTGTTTGTTTTCTTTGAGATGGAAATGCTTCTTCAACACACTCTTAGGTTTTTCACCTGGCCATAGATCCTGTCCTTTGTGGCAAGGCTCAGAAACTCTATCAGCTGTGTTACAGATGTTCTGCAAAGAACAAATTACTGCCAGCACTGCCACCATTCAGTTACTACACAACCAATTCCTCCCCTAAAAGCCCTGACCTAAGAATGATGGATCCTTTAAAGCAGCAGAGAGCTGTCAGTGACCCACCACAGGTAACAGCACAGTGATGTGCAGGGCCCTGAACATCCCAGAGATGTATGGCCACGCAGAGACCCCCCTAGCCCTTTCACAAGGCAGGAGGAAACTAGGGATGCTCCAGGGAGTGGTTTTCTGGAACCACTCAGGTCTCAGGAGTGAAGCTTATTTCTTTGGGCAGCCCTTCAGGATGGATTTTGGTCACAACAAAGAAAACTGGCAGATTTTGAAAATGATCTGGCAAGTTTAACAGACAAATCCTCATCTAAAAAAAAAAAGAAAGAGAATGCAAGATCTTGCCTACACAAGACTTGAAGTTCTTTCAGTGGGTACACGTGCTTTGGATTTGTACATACCACGATTGTAAGTGATAGAAATAACAGGGTTTTTTCTGAGCTGACACACAGAGTCATCAGATCTGAGACTCTCACAGACACGTCTCGGGACATGATGCATTGCACACGCCTCACCTTTGTGTTCTGATTCAGAAACAACACCAAGGAGCTGACAGGAAACTTTGCAGGACTACAAATGCTCACCAACATCGTGGATAAACCGCTCAATCTTCGACTGCATCCCCCAGTATCTGAACTCCACTTTACACAGTTTGTATGCACACATGATGGGGTATTTCCCAGGGTTGTTCTTGTACTCTTGAATCCAATCTTCTGAGAGGGGCCCTCTTTTAGTCTTCACTGATTTATACAGCTTTGGATCCTCCTCAGCTTTGTATTCATGTGGAGGGATAGGATCCTTAACAATATCAATAGGATCTACAGAAAGAGAATGGAAACAGTAAGATGTTTTCTGTTCCTGAACAAAAGAAGAAAACATAATTTCTCATGAGTTATCTCTGTTTTACTGAGTACCAGAAGCATTACAGCACTTCAGTTTCTTTTTACTTACACTTAAACAACTGATATTTTAATTGTTTATACACTGCTGCTGGGCAGAGATCAGCTCTGCCAGAGGAACGAGCACACACAGTTCCTGCAAACAGAGGCTTTGCTCCAAATAGATGTTTCTGCCCACAGTGGCTGCAGATCCACCCTGGCAGCTCTGCACACTCTGTCTTTCCAGCTCCATAAAGATCTGTTGCACATTCCATCTTTCAGCTTTTCTAGTATCACTCACAGTGCTCCAGCTGTCTCATCCAAGACAGTTAAATACACCTGCCCTGTTATGGAATAGGCACTACCCACAGAATATCCATCAAATGAGGGTACTGGGAACTCCTCACCTGCTATTGTTAGACCAGATGTAGGCAGAAAGCTTAAGTCCTAATTATCAATCCAACCACGGAAAAGTGGAAACTGGGAGTGCAGTGAATGAACATACTTTAACAATCTGCAACCCCCACCCCAGAGCTCAGTAGAAGCATCTGAAGTTTGGATTGAAGGGCAGGATCGCACTTCCCAAGGAATGACAGCTCTGCTGACACCTCTCAGGGAGGCAGCATGACTCGAGCCTGTCTGTTCAGCACTGCAAGCCTGATCAGACAGGCTCAGGAATGAGGCCAGTCTACAAAACAAAGGAGTTTAAATCATGTAACACTCCAGTGAAACTGCTCAGGGCTATGGCCCTGTCCCACACGGCTCCAGCAGCCACACAGCCTCAGGATGTTCTTTCCCAGGGCTGCCAGGACTCAGCTCCAGCTTAACACTTCTCCGTCCTCAGCAGTTCCAGAGCAAGGGATGTTTCCATCCCAGGGACACTTCAGTCCTGCATGGCTGTCACTGCCAGCACTCTCTGTCACACAGCCCAGTCTCCAGCGAATGCCAAGGGCATGGATCAGGATAGAATGGCAGGACAGAGGAATTGCTACAACGCTTGTCAATCTCTGCCTTTTTATGATGTTCCCTTTTGCCTTTTCTCATAAAATCCTTACATTAACTCCATCTTCTAAAGCCAGCTGAGAAGCTGAGTATTAACCTGCATGAGGACAAGACTAAAAGGAGAGGGAGCAAATGCACCTTCCTGCTTCAGAAGTGCAGACAGGAATCATTTCCCTATCCACAAGGGAGCCTCACAAATATGCAGCAATATTTTTACAATCATACAGCAATATTTTCCTCTTCTCTGGTTATTTCTACTTGTTACCCCCAAATTTATTAGATGTCTTACTCCTCTCTGGAGCTGCATAAATAAGATGGGAAAAGCATCAGCTTCAATTTACAGACGGGGCATTCAAATTATTTCCATGTGATTTACATCAAGCCTAGAAGAGAACCCAGGTGTCCTCGCTTTACTTGATGTAACCCAACCCACAGTGACACCACGGGGGTGCAGGTTTGTGTTTAGCAGGGATGGAAAGGCAGATGGGACGCACCAAGCCAAAAAACAAACAAACAAACAAACAAAAGGCAGAATGAAAGAAAAAATAAAGGAAAAAGGCTATTTACCTAAAATAGTTTGCCTTTTTTCTGCAGGAGAAAGGTTGAACACGTTGCTATGGTCTCCTGGATCAGTTTTGTAGTAAGTCTCAATATCAATAGAGAACTTCTCCACGAAAGGACACGTGTACCTGAAAGCCAGAACAACAGCTTAGAGTAAATCAGCCTCAAATCCCAGCCAGCCTTCACTCATGTTTTACCTCAGATACTCTTAAAATACCGACTGGACAGATTAAAGAGATTGTTCTTTAATAACTCCTTAAGACTGGAGCTCACTGGTGTTCAGCAAGGAGATGAATTTTGGGCCTACTATACTAAAAAGTGATGTTATGAAACACATACTAATACCAGGACACCCTGGAAATGCTCCTGTGCAAGGAGAAAAGCAGAGCTCCTGTCTGAAAACTACAGCAGAATAAAATAGGGGCTGGTTCTGTGCAGCACAGGTTTCCTGGTCAACTGATTGACTCGTGGGCATTTCAAGGGAAGAGATAAAAACTGACTACAAGCGGACTTTAATCACTTGAAAGTCAGGCAGCTCCACTATATTCAGTCATTGGCAATGGCCCAATGGCAAACCCTGACTCCCCACCTTTCCCAGGACCGATGTCACTCAGAGAGACCAACTAAAACAGAACCAGGAAACTCTTCCAGGTTTTTCAATAAAAATATCCACTTAAACCCTTTTATTATGAAAGATGACAGCAACATGTAAATCTGTAAATCTGGCAAAGTGCAAATGCTCTAAACCAGAGCAACTGGCATAAAGGCTGTTTATTCCAGAGTATCTGAAGTCCTCCCAGGCAAAAATCAGCTGAAACAAGGAGGTCCCAGAGGGCTCCACAGAGCGTCTGGCTCTCTTCCCTCCTCAGGGTGAAAACCACAGGACGTAGGTTTCTTAGTTTCTAGTTAAATGACAGAAAGACAGTTCCCAGAAAAGAAGCCCCAGATTTATTTATATATTTATTAATATTTTTTCTTCCCCTGTAGAATGAACGAATCCTGCCTTCCTTGACAGTGTTCAGCGTGACATCTGCCCCAGCACCGGGTACATTTATAACTTCCCTGAGCTAGCAGATATCTGCAATGTTAAGCAGAACACGCAGTGCAGGATGCAAGACTAAATAAAAACCATTCAAGATTTCCCACGCTTTGATGGACAAAACAGCTCAACATTTTAGAGCAACGAGCCACAAACCCTCCAGTAATGTTTGCAGTCAGCCCAGGCAACGCTCGCGCTCCGGAGATTAAGCACTGCCGAAGAATTTTAGGACTTGACCCTGCTTTTTCTAAAGGATATTACTGGGGAGGAGAGGAGTGGCTCAGTTTTACCTTGTCCTTGTGTAAGGGTAAGCATTCCATGATTCCTCTTCGACTCGCAGAGCTGCCTTGGGCAGTATTGACCGGAACCAGCTGGGGATGTGCATCCCAATGTGATACACCTTGTGAGTGTACTGCCCGTTGCCTCCCGGCCCATCCACGTAGGGCCTGTTCTCCAGGATCTCCACCCCGCTGCCTTCCCCACATGTCTCCTCTCTGCTCTTTTTCTGAAAGGGAAAAGTCTCACACAGTTAATCTTTCCAGGTTGTTGTAACTACCAGGCTATCAAGGCACATGGACCGTGGGGGATGGTTTCTAGGACTCCTCTGAAACAGAGAACTGTAGCAGCACCTTGGCACTAAGGGTACCAAACCTAGAGATTATAAAGGAAAAATTTAGAGACTCATCTGGCCAATGCAAAAACAGAAAACCGATTTATTAGAAATCCTGTGAAAATTTTGATTTGGATACTGAGTTTGAATGGAGATCTACTGACACCTCAGTTCCTGCTCCTGTAACAGGTTTACACATCACACCCCAAAACCTGGCTCCAGCTGTGAATCACCCAACAGCACAAAAATCTTTTACATCAGCAGATGGCACAGCAAAAGGGAGTTTGTTCAGCCCGGCACGTTGCTGTGGTGGTTATCAGCGTGAGGAATCGTACACACACTTGGCACAGCATCATCTCAGGCTGGACACGAGGAGGAACTTCTTTGCTGGAAGGGTGGTCAGACATTGGAAGGGGCTGCCCGGGGAGGTGGTGGAGTCCCCATCCCTGGAGGTGTTCAAGAAAGAGCTGGATGTGGCACTCAGTGCTCTGCATCTGGTTGATGAGGGGGTGACTGGTCACAGGTTGGACTCGATGATCCTGGAGGTCTTTTCCAACTTAAATGATTGTATGATCACAGTGCTAAAGACTATTCTATGACCTAATCCCACAAGATTAGGGGGCTTGTTACATGTGATCTGGCCTGGCAGCAGCTCTCCAAGAGGAAACTCTGCTCTCCTAATTAAGATGTTTAGAAGAAACAACCCAAGTTTGCCAAAATGCACATTGCACCCCTTGGCAGCCTCCAGATTTTGGATTATTTGTGGGATTGTCCTTCACTGATAAACCTGGCAAAAATTCCTTCAATAAAAAAATACTAATTTCAGTGCTTCTAAGAAGAGCTAGAGGCAAACTAAATATTTATTAATTTCTAACACACTTCAGCAGATTGGATGATGTATAACCTTCATCATTTCCAAACAACAGACTCATACTGCATTTTGAGTTCATTGTTGGTATTCGAGAGCACGGTACTTTGAAAATTAAGGGGGGAAAAAAGGAATTTTATACCAAGAATCAACCGTAAAATGTAACACAATAACAACTTCTCATTTCTGGCATACAAACAATTCAAAGGATAACACGGTTTAACAGAAAATTATTAATAAGATGCAAGAGATCAGCTTCTCATCTTTTGAGAACAAGATGATAAGCCAACAGAGCTATTTAGAAGTAAATAGCTCTGTTTTTAAAGAGCTTTCAAGTCATTTAAAATTTAAACAGCCATAACCAACAAACCTAAACAGCTGACAATCTAAACAGTAAGTTTTTCCTCACTCTACAAACTGCAATAGAAAAAAAGAGAAAAAACAGAGAAGTACTTTTTTTTACGGTTTGTTTCTAACACTCAGCTGGCAGTTCATTAAAGCACACATCCTCTTCAAACAAATGACTGACTTTCAGTTCTTATATAAGCACTGACCAAGTCCTGTACAAATATTTATGACAATAACATTAAATAATCTTGATGACCCCAAAATCTGGTTAATTCAAAGGTCTCGGAAAAGGCAGTAGCCCAGCCAGCACAGTGAATGTGTCAGACAGAATAACAGTACAGCATCTGCTCTGAACAGTTCATACAAATTATGGAGATCTAGAGTTTTATTATATGGCAGAGGCACACGGAAATCATAAGCAAAGGGAACGTGAGTTCTCTTCATGCCAAGTTATCACAGTAGAATTGGACATCAGATGGATTTAAAACTCCGTTCTAGAGCCCAGTCTGTTCTGCAAGTCCTCATTTGGGATCAAAACATCCACACACAGAGCCAGCACTGACATTCTCCACTTGGCTCTTCCCTTCTCAGTCAGCTTTAACACAAATCTCTCTGCATGAAGATGAGCTGCCTGGTTCTCATCCCACACTAGAACCATGGTGACCTGCCATATCAGCCAAAATTTTTTTTTACACGAATACTTCCATAAGGAGCTTTTCCACATGACCTGCTAACACTGGGGTTCTCAGCCAGAGCTGTCTGATGATGGGAGATGTGAGGGTGGCACCGTGTTCTGGCCCCAAAACTTTGTGAGGAGACTAAGAAGGCAAGAACACAAGTCCTCTGAAACTCTTTGTGAAAGGCATTTCACATCCCACTTCTGATTCCTGATTTTATTTACTTCTGTGCACCTGCAGCAGACTGCAAACCCTATTCTGAGAGTAGGATGTGCTTCCTCCTTCAGCCTTTCCAGGTGACCAACTCCAGCCCACAGCCTCTGTCACCCAGTTTCCAACCTTAAGCAAATTTTGGCCCTACACATTCCTCCTACTTGTCACTTAATCCACATAAGATATGACAAGGGCAGCAAGAACATTTTCTTAGATAAACGTGAAATAAGAGCTGCAGCTCTACTGACAAAAAAAAAAAAAAAAAAAGATCAAAGATTATATCTCAAACTATCTTTAGAGCCAGGACTTTTGAGTCAGGCCAAATTTATACTCAAAACATAACACATTGCTGGGAAGGATAGTATGATCACAGAGAAACTCCACACAAAGTAAAGCCACACAAAGCTGCTTCCCAGCCCTTCACACCTTCATACTTAACCAGTTGGCTTGTTGAGAAGGCAACAAGTGAGGTAAGGAAGAGCCAAAAGAGTCGGGTTAGATGATGAACAGTACAATTACTGACCAGTCACAAAGACAAAAAAGATTTCTTTCTCATGTAACAAAAAATAAAGACATCAGCCACATGCACTTGAGAGACCAGGATGATACTCTGGGTGTAAGTGGTGCTGTGAAAGTGAAGCACTTCTGGAAGTGAAGAGCAATTTGCTTGTCAGCCATAAAGCCTTTTCATGCCTATTGTGACCCAGCCACAGCCTGGAGGGGGCTTGTTACAAGAAGTAGTCTGTAAACAACAATTAAAAAATAACCATTGATTAGGAAAGCATTTGGTATGAGAAGCGTCTGGCAAGGCCTCTCCAAAGAACAGCTGCTGGGGGGGAAAGATGTACAGGCATTTTGAGGTCAGTCTCCCAGGTTTCAGTCTCATAGACTCATGTGCCTGTGAGATGGAGAGACTTTATTCAGCAGATTACCTGTGTCGTTACTACTCACTACTGACTGACACAGCATCTTGCCTCTATACATATGTGAGGAATGGTCCCCAATGAAATCAGAGTAGCTGACAGCCTTTATACGCAGGTTATCTAAGCCATAATCACAGTAAACCATCTTATATTGTATTACAACAGGAAATCCAGTCATCCCTTTAGAAGTCCCTCTCTTGTGCTGATGACACTCCGTGTTCTGCACGGCCCCATCAATAGCTTTTCAGGACAGATGGTGACACAGATCCCTTCTAGCTAAACTAATAGCATTAAATTACTCATAACAGGGAACCCAGAGAAGCAGATGCACCATGATTAGCAAGAATGCCAGTTACTTAAAGGCTTCTATTAAAATAAATCTCTTGGCACAGCAGCATAGCATGGGACACAGCACATGACCTCAGCACAGCAATCATAGATGAATAATTCCCATGAATGTCATTTAACCACTGGGCAAGCCTAACCCCATTTATCATCTGCCCTTCACAACAGGAGCAAAGCAGCTGCAAACAAAGCCTTCCACTAGCAAAGGCAGGTTGGACAGTTCTCAGATCTTCCATCTCCTTTCCCAGTCAGAAATGTGCCTCCCCACCAGTTTACATCCTGCAAAGCCTTAGTCCAGCAAACAGCACAGCTGAATGGCACCAGGTGACTCAATGCAACTTGGATGTTGTTCTAGGGGGACACAGCTCCCTAAAGGAATGATGATGGATGGCAACAGAAACCCATACAACCTGAGGAGTCTTCCCACAGTTGGAGGAACAGCACTCACACCAGAATGCACAATGCTCGATGAAACAGTCAGGATGTGGCTTAGTGGATCAGCTGGAGAAATACAGAAGTTACCCTGTGTAAACTTGGCTTGTAATCTTTCGGTTTTGGTGAATCAGAAGAAAAAGCAGCCCCACAAACCAACTCGAAAGAACACCAAGAAGAATATTATCCCAAACCAGAATCCTTCTCCTTGTGTTCCAGCCCAGGCTGCACATGGGCTCAGGTGTATAAGCAGGGATTCTCTGCAAAGCCAACAGCAGCACTGCAAACAGCTCAAGGGTTTAGTTTCTCCTGAAGTTGTCTTTTTTTTTTATTGTAACTTACTCCTTTGAGCACTGCAATGACACTGCAGAGAACAGTAAAGTTTGCCTGGTGATAACGGGTGATCCAGGCATTGTTCTAGCTTTCAAAAATAGATTATAGCGATAATCTTACCTTGTTTACCACTGATTATTGTTTACAGTACAACCTCTCAATCTAAATAAGTGAGATAGTGGTTACAAAAGGCTGAGATGCTTTAGCTTCCCACTGAAGTTCTTACATCCCCACAGCAATGCAGTCACACGGCGGCCGACTCTGAGGGCCCACGAGAGTTTTGATTTGAGATTACTCCAATTATGGAGACTGACAGCACTTGACAGACCTATCATCCACAGATAATGAAGACACAAATCATTGTCTGGAAACAATAACCAAAAGATTTTTTTTTTTGGGTGGTGTTTTATCCTCCAGCTCCCAGTCAGAAATAGGGTATTTTGACAGTCCAGACAAATTCTTTCAGGGGAATGCATTAAAATAACACTGAACTCTTGGGATTTTTTTAGCCCACTTAGACACAGATACAGACACAAGAAGTTTCCAGCCAACTGATGGTTCCACTTAACAATGACAGCAATGACAGCAAAGGCATCTATGTAACCACGGAACAAGAACATGACAGTAAATATCCCCAGAGGATCCCTAACATACTTGCTCATATTGTGGCGAGGGAGGCTGAGAAAACATTCCCTATAACCAATTACTTTTTTTTTTTGTTATTGTTTTGGATGCTAAGGCTACCACAAATGCCAATTAAGTGTCCAGAAACAGATCTGTCCTTTGGGAACCAAAGCCTGCAGTGCCTCACGCAACGCACCAGACCACAGAAATGTCTGAAGCTGCTTAAGAAGGAGGACTCCTGTCATCACCGGACAGCTCGGAAGACCTGGTTTCACTAATCACACCTATTCTGTTCAGTTTTAGAAAGGAAGTACAAAGTCACTTAAGGTATAAATGGCTGAGTAACAAAATTTGGGCTGGGAGAGGAATTAACTCCTTGTTTTCAATCGCTTCCCTATGCCTAGGGAAAAATACTTCCAGCTATCTCCAGCTGTACATTACTTAGGCTGAGGGATATTTCACTCTTATAATTGATTTTCCTAGTGTTGCCTTCTTCCCATCACCCACAGCCTTCCTTGATGTGCACCTAAAAGCAGAAAGCCAATGACAGACACACTGGGAAATACCAAAAGGTCCTGGAATTAATACCTGATGTATTCTTACCACATTTTCCCAGCACAGCATTTCTGCACATGGATAACATGTCCAGTGAGGTTGTTCATGCTCATGGGTGTATCTGCCCTGCCCTCAGCTGTCTCTTGCTGTGTATGACTCAGCTCTGGGTTCTGTTAACCACCCCTTTCTGAGCATTTGAGCTGACATCTAATTCATTACGAGCAATCTGCTTTCACCACCACCAACCTTCTGCCTGCTGATGCAGATATCTGATAGACCAGGCCCCATTCTTGGGCAGGATTTACTGCAGGTAATCAAAAACCAGGTCTCTGACTACGAAAACAAAGATGTTGGTTTACCCTAAAAGTACAGTAGGGTCATAATTCCCAAGTTGGTTTTTGTTGTATTTTTCTTTTCTTTTCAAAACTTGTGTCAAAGACCTGAAACACTCAATAAAAACCAGATCAACAAAACCAGGGTGATACCTAAGCAAATAGCTCTGTTCCAAGTGAACAAGGGGAACAAGCTATGGTACTGTTCCATTCTTACAGGAGCCAAGATGCAGAACTTCCCATCACATCAAAACCAACATAATTTTATCAGTGCACAACACATTCTAAGAGCAAACAGGAAACTACATGAATTAAATTAAAAATAAAAATCACCCTTACTGTTACTAATGCAGGAGAGTGCTGAAGTGGAACAGCACACACAACTTCTTGCTCTCAAAGGTTTTTGTGCCCCAGTCAGCTGGGTCCTCTCCCATTAAAGTTGATGGAATCAACATGAGAGAACCATTTTGAAGGAGAAAATATCCTTAAGACACAGAGCTGCTGGCAGGGCTACAATCTAGTACTCAGATCTTTCAATCCCCATTTCAGCATCCTAACCACGATGCAAGGCTTTTTCATTGGGCCTGAGTAGGAACCTTTACCAGTAACCAGGGGAACAGTCCTCAAACAGAGAAGCTTCTCTACTCCTGCAGTAATCAAGCACAGCCTTAATGGTTATATTGGAAAGACAATCTTAAGGGTAGGCAGGAGCTCACCTTCAATAATGGGAACACTGCTGCCCCAGGAATGGGTTTAATCAGTACTTTTGAGCCCGCACTTTATAGGTACAATCAGAAACAATCCCCACCAAGTCAGACTGACACTCCTTCAACAACAAAACTGCTGCAGAACAGCAAGGGACTTGAGTCTTGCTCTTGTTACTCAAAGCCAGGCTTGCCCTACCTCACTGTGCACAGTCAAGTTAACGGGAAACCAACTCCAAGCCCTCCCACCAGTAAGGCTATTCCTGCCCTTTCAGCAGTTGTGGCCACCACAGGACCACGTGTTTGTTCACACCACGTGCACCACGTTGTGCATGCAGGCAACTCTACACTGCAACATCTGTTTCCATGGCAATGGGGCTGCATCAGCAATCCCTGGGTTTAGTTCAGGCCATCCTCACCCAGGCTCCTGCTCTGCACACCAGCAGCACACCAGTGATGTCACCAGTATCCATGGTGCCCACAGCTGAGCTGTCCCTGTGCCCTTTGTGCTCTCACATCCTTCACGGGTGACAATTACTTTAATCCAATTACTGCTGTTAAAAAAATAAAATAAAATACGTGAAGGGCCAGTGTCAATACTTATTTAGGGAAGGAAGGTTAGTTTGAGTCAACAAGATAATGATCAGAACATGAGGCTTTACAATAGCACTTTGACTCTGAGGCTCGTTGCATCAAACACACAGGAATGACCTGACACTCTGGGGAAAGAGGACAGAAATCTGTTCCTCATCAACGGCTTCATTAATAAAGGGAAAGGAGTAGCTGCTTTAACCATCTCCCTTCTAGGTTTGATCAATGGCTGGGCAATGTGCAGTGCTTCATTCCATGCAGACACTCTCCTGTCCCCCAAATGCTGATGCTTCACCAGCTGAACACCATTCTGATAGTAACCATAAAGGAATTATCACCTGTCTTCACAACACAGCACTGATCAGCTGCAATTTCCAGGAAATTTCCCCTTGGAGTCCCTCCCGGCTCTGGAGGGAGCTGCCATCTGATCACTGCAGCCTGTAGTAGGGATATTATGGAGGGGGATCTTCTCCCAAGTTTACCAAGCAAGAATTGGGATTATCACCCAGGAATTGCCAGCCTGTTGTCCCGTGCTTCAATAACTGTCTCCAAGGAGAAATTAGGCACACAAGGAGAAGAGAATGTCACCAGGAGGCTCTTCTTGCCAGAGAGAGGCACACGTAGAGCTGCAGAAGCAAAGCTGGGCGTGCAGAAGGCCCTGCAGAAGGAACCACTCTCACCCCAGGAAATGCATGTGACCTGTGCTCCATCTGCAGCTCCATCACTCTTGACTGCTATTTCTGCAATGTAAAACACATATTTTTTTTAAAAAAGCCCTGAAAGTTAAAGGCAGGACAGGCTGTCAGCAGCAGAGTCCCACAAGATGGAGCAGAAAAACGCACAGCATCAATTTGTACCAGTGTTGCACGAACTGCATTATTTAGAATCAGGGCCAGATATTAATGAAGCTGCTTGTACGAAAACAGGATATTTTGGGGACAATCAATTGTGCAGGATCATAAATAATTTACAGCATTAAGAGAACCGTTCTCATTGCCACTCATTAATCACTTCACCTTACAAAGATGCCCAGTCATACTCCTTTAGAGTCAGGGCTGGATGTGCCACAGGCACATGAATTAGGAATCACTTGATTATGGAGATACCTCAAACTTGTTTATGCCACATTCTCAATCTTTCAAAATGTCTTCTACACTTCCAGCTCAGTATTTCATCTACTTTAAGTATTTCCTTCCGTGTCTTTAAACTGATTTTTCACTGTATTAACTATTCCAGAGACACTGTGAATTACTGTCCCTGCTTTAGAAGAAGGCAAAGCGAGTATATTGCCCATTAGTATATTGTGAGTCAGAGACAGAATTTCAACTTGGGGTGTTTTGGATCAATTCTAATCCTCCCACTACATCCCTTAGATTTTAGGAACACATACAATTGTTCATTAACAATAGGTTGTATCCTAAAGTACCAGAGGACTGGCTTAAAGAAATCCCCATAGTTTTCTTAACACTTAATTCATTACTTGCCTTTGGGTATTTGAAAAAGTGAGAACCTAATCTCAGTCAACAGTCAAGATTTTGTCCACACATCAGAAGCCTTCTTTCACAAGAATAAAAAAAATAAAGACGGAAAAAGGATTTTTGACAGCCAGCAAAGCTCAGTAGGATTAGCAGTGCTGCATCCTGTATTAAAACCAGTGCAAATCTGAAGTTTAAAATAACGTTTGTGTTATAAACCTTATCTCAGCTTCATTCAATTTTGTTAAGAGAAAGAGAGCACATGGGAACTGTGGAGGCAACAGAAAGTTCACTGCCGTAACACCTATCTTTTTTGGAATACGGTATGGAATCACAGACAGTGTAAGAACTGTTCCAGAATAACCAAAGGCTTCAAAACCAGAAAAATGGAAATGTAGAAAAGGTGTTCTCTATTTTCTGCATGTTCTCCCCCAATGAAAACTTGTATGGGTGTCACTGCCACCTGCGCAAATGAGAACCCCCACATCTGGTAGCACTGAATGTACCTGTTACCTACCACCTTTGTTCTCAAAATATCTGTTAGATGTTCTCTAAACATCTGCAAGTGTCTTATTCTCCTCTTCCAGAAGGATGCAACTCTCATGATCACAAAGAAAAGCTTATGAAAACCAGAAGAAGGAGGAAAAAACCTAGAAGCCACAAGTTTTTTAATGCTGCAGTACGGAAATTGGGGGAAAAGCTTCAAACCTGGCTTTGCTTTTAGACTTGTGAGTCTTCCAGGGTCTCTGGAGCTGTCAGCAGTGTCACCTGCTTTTAAATTAAAGCATGTACATGTCTGTCCAGACGGCCAAGGCATCTGCACGTGAAAGAAAAATAATCAGCCACCCACTTCCTCAGTGTCCAGAGATGAAGGGTTAGTTTGCTTTCCCCCCATTCCATCAATCCTTCCCCATCTGCTGAGCCTGCCCGTGGCTGCCAAGTGGAGCTGAGGGTTTAAGGGACACGACTTCTGCCCCCGGGTATCAGGACAGGGCCTCTGGGATTACCATCACCAAGCAGGTTTTTAAGTCTGTTCTCAAAGGTGCTTCCAGAGAGCTGCACGGAAATGAAGGAGAAAACAGGACGGTGCAGGGATGTGGAGAGTGAGATGATGGACAAACCTTTGCAAAAGGAGGACAGCGATGGAAATCAGGATGCTCCATCAGCAATCAGGACAGGTGAGTACAGCACACTGCAGATGCTTGGAATGCACTCTGATTTTTCAGGGAAGGCAATAAATGCAAAGCCCTGGAGGACTGTAGAAGAAAGCTCATGTTAACAGATGAGAGGAGCCCTCAACTCCCAGGATCCTACCTGAGTCCAGCAGGCAGGAACAGATGAGTTATCTTCCATGGATTGCCTCAAACAGGGGCTGGAGGCCTTCCCCACTCACAGACCCTCAAACTGATGAACAACAAAGCATTAACTTTATTAACTGGGAAGGGTGACACCACATCCTAAAATAAGTCTCATCCTCAAAAGGTAATCACTGCGTCTAGAAGAATAATTTTAAAGCACACTTTGGAGGAAGTTCACAAATACTCAGAGAAATCTGCGTGGATGAAATGAGGACCAGAATTATTTACAGCAGACAAGTAAGCTATGCACACTGATATAAAAATAAGTTTTAATAACAAGAGGAATTCTCTTGTCTTATGAAAGGGTCAGAAAGGCAATGGTCTCTCAGAATCTCATGGCACATAGAACCACAGTAACGAACGTTATTAAGATGATAAATGGCCTGACCTTTGGCTAATAAGATCTTGATCTTTCTGACAAATGCATTCAGATCTCGTATTCCAGGCTTTTATGAAACAGAGACATAACGTGTGCATTGTTTCTGGAGTGAGGGGGAGGTGCACACAAAGGAAGGTTCCCCGAACACACAAGAAAAGGATGCCAGCGGTCCAGGAAAGGATAGCTGCCGAGACAGAAATATGCAGGACTCTTAGAAGAGGAAGAACGAAGAGATCCTTTAATAAGATCTCCCTGATGTGTAACACAGATCCTGCCCCTTTGTGCCCAACAGGCTTCACCTCGCAGAGACTGAAATAGCCCACACGCCTTTGACATGATGAGTCTGAGAAGACACCCAGGACAGAGTCCCTGGCTCAAAACTTCTGCAGGAAGAAAGAAATCCCTACAGATGGTTACAGTTGTCCCCTCCATAAATGCTTTGTGCTTCATGAACCTCATTCCAGTGCTCAACTCCCGTTCCTCTCCGCTTAGGACAAGAGGCTGCAGCTTCACCACACCAAACCGCAGCTCTCCAGTCCCAAGGAGAACTCTCCAGGTCAGGTTTATCAAGAAATGCCTCACCCTCGGAAGCAGGACAGGCTTTTACCTGTGCATACAGATTTGAGGAAAAAGTTATATCAAAAGAGGTACAAAGAGTGATTTCACTGTTTTGAAATATTTTGCCTGGTTTTTTGCACAAGAATAAAAAAACAGGTCACAGTAGGAAGGAAGATCACTGGTTCTGAGCTCAGATATAAAAACTAGTATGTTTTAATTTGGGCATCAAAAGAGATAAAAAAGCAGGAACGATGCAAGAAGGCCCTTGTGCCTGTGGAAAAGCTAAAATCCAACAGCTCTGCAGCAAACACAGCAAGGGCTCTCAACCTGGAGACGCTGACAACAGTGTGTGAGGTGTGAATATTGAGAGCCTAAAATTTCACAGAGAAAACCACTTCAGTTCAGATCTGCTAGGCTTCAAGCAAGTCAAGGGTACATTAAGCCCTTGCTGTAATGTAAAATTAACTTATTTAAGGGAAGAATTTAAGCACTGCTTAAAGTACTGAAACCACTGGCTCTGTAGATAATATTTCAGAAGCCAGCAGAAAGCAACTTATGAGACTTTTTGCTCTCTCACCTCAATTTAAAAAAAAAAACCAAAAATCAAATTAAAAAATAAAACAGTAGGCCACTCTTTTCACAGCTTTATATACGAGCCTGGAGAACTTGAGGTATAAGAGGAATTACAGAGCAACATGGGCACACACACAATGATTTATTGCATGTCTCGCCTGCCCAGTGGCGCAGAGAACCAAGAGAGATGCCGGGTTATCCACCGCACAATTTTAATTCTCCCATCCAGTAAACACAGCAAATATGAGTACAGCCTGTTCCCATTTAATGGAAGGATCCTTCGCTACTTGGGCATGATGCTGCTTACATCGAATCTGGTGGAAATTTCTGTTAAGACTTCTAAGAAGAAGGAGGGAGTGTTCTCTTGTGAAAGGAGATGATGGACCCTTCCACTGTAAAGCAAAACCTTCCATGAACATGCCTTTGAAAATCGAGCACAGCTTGAGCGTGAACATCCCTGCCCACATGGCTTTGGGGCACCACTTCCACCAGAAGGGCTCAGGTGAAAAGGGCCTTTTGGAAAACTTCCATTTGGATGATGCTGAAAATCTAGGAAAATTTATACCTGGATCAAAAAAAAACCAGGGAGCTTTATACCAAATGGTTTGGAGATTAATGGGAATCTTCACTCAGGAGCTCGAAGTTAAACAAGTGATCAACCTCAAGTATGTGTTTGAGGCTCCCCAAAAACCCTTGAGGAATAACTGTGACATCTTTTACACTGCTGGAGAAGTGCTTCTTCCAGGACCCAGCTGCCTGGTGTCTCCAGCAATAACACCCCCATACTGTACACAACAAATGTCTTTGAAATGAATCTCTTGCTTTTAAGAATTGCTCCTCTCCCCAGGAACTACCTTAAATCATCCTGTTCTACGTTTCAGCCCAAGATTTCTACGAAATGCCTCTCCACTACTGTTTTATACAGATATTTCAGCTTGTTCCCCTAAGGGGGTTCAACAAACAGAACTTCCTTCTCCTGTGGCCTCTTCAGGTGTTTCAGAGGAAAAATAAAAAAGACAGACACGAAGAACTTTCTCATTCTCTGTAAAGGATGGAAGCCACGCTCCCCACTGCTCCCTCCCCAGTGCCTGTCTCAAAGACAAACCCTCCACTTTCAAATCACACTGAATATAAAAGACATTCGACACCCTGGTCTGGGAAAAGCTCCCATTGAAACTAGCAGGAATCCTTCCACCAATTTCAGGAACAACTGAAGCAAATTGCTACCAAACTCCAAACTCTACCCTAAGTGGGCTTTCTGGTTTTGTTATTGCTTTTTGTTTCTTTCAAATTTGAGCTGATATTAGTATTCTCCAGGAAAAGCACAGCTAACTTTCCCTCTTGTACTACTTGTACGAGTAACACGAGAAAGTCATTTGCTTGTCTTGCACTTCTCCAGTTCCATTGGACCTTGGGCTCCAGGCAGTGGTTCCAGCTCAGCTCCCTCCTCCAGGTAAGTGGGAGGAGATCAGAGACTTGACTTGCAGCAGCTGTTGCACCTGATCTAAGAGCAAACCTTATTTTGCTGCTTATCAATGCAGTAGAAAAATCAGAGCAGGGCTGGATGGCAATCTGCAGCTGTAGTTTCTCAAGTGGTTTCCTGGGCTGGTGAACTTGCCCTTGCATGGAACCCAGATGGCTCAGCATGTCCTTTTGACGTTCAGATATGGCCAAAATCACTGTCAAGTAACAGAGCAGAACCCAGGGTTCCGCTTTAATGAAATAAAAATAAGCAATTTAACTCCTGAAATCAAAAAGCAAATTCATCACCCCAGAGACACTCCCCAGTTAAGGATTCATCCTCTGTTAAATCAGGTGGGCGGCTCCTCCCTAATCAAATCACTCTCCCCTCGCTCCACTGCTCCTGACAAGTTCTGCACAGCCAACACTCTGCTGCCATCCACCAGCTCTTCATTCAAAGCCGCTGAGCCAGATTAGGAAGGCAAAGTTGTTAACAAATTAATTACACAGATATTCAAAGCAGCTAGAGCGCCAGGGAGAGGTACAGAAAAATGAAACCACCTAAGAGAAGTGTTTACTTGCTCATGCCAACGTTTAACATTTACGTTAAACACACAAAGACAAGATATTTGTGTCAGAAAAAGGAATTTGACGGTTATTACCAGAAAACACACAACATGCATTGTTGTAACAGTCAAGTCCAAGTGCATGAATCCTTAAGGAATTCCACAGTTGGATGGCTGAGAGAGAAATGGGGGAGTTGTGCTTTTGCTTTGGGGTTTGCTTTTTTCCTTAACTCACTTCAGGTTTTAAGCCAAAGCAGATTTTTCTAGCATCGCTTCAAAAAAGCAGAGTTCTCCTGCAAACTCAATATTAGATGTGTTCGTTGCTGGATGAGCAAAATTAAATTTTATTTAAAGCGTGGGACAATGAAATAACACTTCAGATTCATTTCCTTTTAAAACTGCTCCTGGTTGGATTTCAAACATTGGGAGAATATGGGCACAGAGGATTTCAGTTACAAACCCCCAACATTTTAATTAACTGCTTTATTGAAGAGAGGGAATTCAACAAAAATTCCCATCAGTATTCAGAAGGCTGTTAAAAATAATCTACATTTTATGCCTAAACTGATTAGTATCTGTTTCACGGTGGTATGAAAGCACAGAAATATTACATCTAGATTTTTCCCACCCTGTATTCAAAATTATGCCTTACTCTCTCAAACCTATATTAGACTGTTCCTTCCCAAGAAAAGAATATAATCCTTCAGTTTGCTGCTGGAATTGGCGTGACCAGTAACCACAGCCCACCTGGGAAGCCGTGGCTGCTTCCACAGGTGGGTCAAACAAAGGTTCTCTAATTTAAGAGGAAGCAAGTCATAAACTGAAGTTCATGACTATCCCTTCTTCTCCCCTGTAAGCACATGGCAAACCTCAAAGCTAAAATAAGGAATTCTACAGCAAGACTTCCCCGTTCCACACGTGGCCCCATGTCAGCCTTTGCTCCCCTGCAGGGCCCAAAATGTCACTGACCTGTATCATGTACAGCTGGGCGATCCGATATTCCTCCACACTCATCGGAAGGGGGATCCGATATTCCTTTATGAGCATTTTGGACACAAAAACCTTTTGTCCGCTCAGAAACACAATCCAGAAGCTTTTAGTAAAGGCTCCCTAAATAATGGCAAGGAAATGCATCGAGGATCCCTGAAAGAGAGAGAGAGAAAGGGGATAAAAGAAGAGAGAAGCAGTTATTTTCCATTCTTAGTGCAGAATATCCTCTTAGAAAAACAAAACCAACAAACATTAATTTTTGTAATAGGTGCGAAGAGAGAAGAATCCCTGGAGTGCTACCAGACCCTTGGTATCAAATTGAACAGAATCTTTGAGAAGAATTTTGATTTGCTTCAAGGGACACCATCAAAGCTATTATCCTCCTGACCTTTGCCACTGTATCAATCAGACTTTCATATGCAGCAGCACCTCCATGGAAGGGATGTGACAAAGGCTCCAAATGAATAGCCAGACCTTCTGCTGCCAGACAATCTAGTCTCTCTCCACTGTCAGCAACACACCAGAGATGCATCCACTCAAAAGGCATCAGGTTTTATCCTCTAGATTCATTCAGCAGCAAGAAAAGGCAATAATTAGGCTTGCCCAGCCCTCAGTAGCACCATGACAAAGGAAGTCATTTGGATTCTAACAATAAAGACACCAGAAATGTACTTTTCTTCCCTGCTTTACTCTGGGCGGGATCCCTTCTCCTGGACCTTCAAACCCATGCAAGATCCTCCTGCCACTGGTGTCAACGCCAGGCTCATTTTTACACTCCCACTGCATGAGAATACAGTCAAATTGCAACACAAAATAATCCCATCACACCCCACCTCAAGGCAATTTATTGCTGAACAATTCAGGGAATACAGCATTTACTACACCACAGAGCAAAGCAGGATCTTTCCAAATATTTTCAAGACTCTCTATAGGCTATGGATAAAGACAATAACATCATGTAAGGAAGGGGGTGGGGGTGAAAGGATGACTGGTGAGGGAGAGAGGACACCAGAAGCAAAGTGTCTGTTACCAGGCCAAGTCAGCCTCAGCAGGATCTGGTGACCACTCTCACAGCACATAAAGCATTTGCCTGGTTCCTTCTCATGACCAAAATCCACCTTTCTGCTGCGCCTGCTTAGTGGAAGTCTTCAGATAGAGCTGCTGGAGCAAAACCAGCCCCAAACTCTACAACTGGTGAAAAAACTCAACAGAATAAACCCAACCCATTGATCCAGTGGATTAAACCGTGCTGTGGGAACCAGGAAACCACACCACTATCAACAGCCTTTAGTGCCAGTCAGTGTTTGCACAACACTTCACCAACCTTTTACGAGGTTTAGAGCGGTTAAAACACATGCCCATGGTCAGAGGGCAAGTGGGGACAAGCCCCAGTGTTTGTAACCCAAGTTTACTGCAACATCTCCCCGGTGGGGACATGTGGGGACACTGCCCACAGCATCCCAGCCAAGGCTTTCCTGACCCAGGCCTGTGCCACGGTGCTCCCAGCTCGCTTCCCTTTGATTGCCACAGTTCTAATTTGGCACTAAAGCAAATCCATCCCAGACTGACTCTTGTGGTGCTGCGTCAGCTAAACAATTTCTTCTCAAATTCAATTCTCTGTTGCATTTCAGTGCTGTCAGAGCAATTTGTGCATGTGGAGGGGGGGCACAAGGACTGTGCTTTCCCAACGTTGCTGTGCCTATGTGCATCCACAGGCACGTGCAGGATTTCCTCCATCAAACTAATCCTCCAGAACAGGTGGAGATAATCCCATTAAGTGGGTTTTAATTAGTGTCACGGCAAAGAACAACAGTTACCACCAGAGGAGGGACCTAAAACACCAGATCAGCAATGGGACAGCAAAAGAATCCCAACTTTTTGAGCTAATGGCACTGGGAGACTCGGCTACACGTCTGGAGTAGTTTGTTATGCTTTAGAGATCTTTGAAAATTAGATTTAAAAGCTTCTCCCTCTGTTCCCCAAATGCTCTGACAGTGATTCTGCTCCACCATCAGGACATCAGTCACGTCTGCCTCTGCTGCTTGCTAAAAACAGGATATTTCCATCGATTGGAAGAGATGAATAAAACGAAAAATAGAACCTAAAAAGCAATAAAATGGCAGGAAACCAGTACCAAGATGGAAAAAATGTGTTTATAATGAAGTGCCAGTCAGGTAATAATTCAGATGGCTGAGACACAAGAAGGTTTATTTTATTACAGACTAAAAATCCCAACATTTTGGCCCCAAGCAGGCACAGCAGCAGCCTCACAGTGCCCAGCGTGTCTGGTCACAGCAGTGGCTCCTGCTCAGCTTTTATAGGAGCTGAGGATTTGCTGGGATCTTCTCCTACAGGTTTATTCCCTGTGATTGGTGATTAAAAGCAGAGTTTGGGCTCACCCCCAGGTCTCTGAGCAGCAGGAGGTCCTGATGATGTGCCCATTAGAAAAGGTCATGCTCCCAAAAACCTCCTCCAGCAGTCACCCACTCCAGTGACTGCAACCAGTCCTCCGAAGCTGGGTAGAAAACAACCCTGGAAACACACTGAGCAAGAACAAAATCCCAACCTCAAACCAAGAGGGTCAGCAGGGAAAGGCTGGGAGCAGCAGCCTGACCTTAAGGGAAGCACAGAGAACAAACCTGACTTGTCTGGTTTTTAGTTAGACTGGTCAAAAAAAAAAAAAAAAATCAAAGTAGGTTTGCAGTTTGGGCTGCCTTTGAGCTGAAAATGATATGTCCTAACCCTTCCAAAAGCAGTGGAGTCCTGGTGGCAAACCATGAAAGACAAACAGCTTTTCACCAGGTTCAGCCTGGGGGAACACCATTCCAAATGGGACAGAGGTGACAAAACCACCCTGAGGACAGCAGTCTCCTTCTGAAGTCTTGGGACTTCATCGACAAAGTTCACCAAGACCAAACAAAACACAGAAGTTTGTCTGCAGACATGACAGAGAAAAGAGAAAGCCCTTCTGGAAGCCAGGGAGCCACCACAGCTTAGGAAGACGGGTGTCAAAACACCAGCTGTGTCCCTGGCACTTTCCCACAGCCAGGACATTGCTTCGAGCAGCCAGAGGTGTTTGAGATGCTCCACGCGCTGGGATTAGCAAGCAGCCAGTGTTTCACCACTGGATTTTGGCTACACAGCTGCAGGACTTCCCATGGGTTTGCCAAACAACTGGGACCAGTGGCATCCAGAGGCTGTTTGCAAACCTCAGCCTGCAGGCAGCTTCCCAGCAAGAGGAAAACAGCAGTGACGCAGGACCTTTCCAGACTGGCTGCTATTCCTGCTATAGCCAAGTGGCACATTTGTACAGCCCGTTATTCAATTTATACCCAGAGCTGTAGTAACTGCGAGAACCAGCCACATCATTTTATCCCTCAATTATTTTAAAATCAGGTTCTCAAAGCATCATAATTACGCTGCAGAGTCAATATCCTGCTGCGATGAGTCAGGTCCACCTCGGAGCCATTGCTCCAGGCTGTCTGAAGGCTCAGCACAGCCTGCTGCATCTACTGCCAGTTTTAACAGTTTACCTCACAACAACAAACTTCCCAAAAAAAGGGCCCTTGCTTTAAAAGCAAGGGAGGAGTATCAGGATCTGCAGAAGCTAAACAGATCAAGAGACCCAGCAGAATCTCTCCATTTAGCCCATGAACTTGGTGTTCACTTTGGGAGCACGAGGGCAGCCTCCCTGGTACTAAAGGAGGGAGCAGAGGACTGATGACAACTGACAGCTTGTAATTAAGGAGTAAGAATCAGCGTGTGAAAGGTGGTTCAGCTGTGCTCCTGGACTGCTGGAGGCCAAACCGCAGCCAGGCTTCCCAGGCTGGCCCTGAGGGGATGGAAACTGAGTATACAGCAGAAATCCCAGCTCCAGGGCAGGAGAACCACTCAGTGTGTGGGTTCAGGCTACAAAAGCGTTGTTACAGCTCTCCCAGCTGTCACCTCAATGACTAATTTTTGACCAGCCTCACGTTTTCCGTGCTCAGGTTGCTGAGCACAGGCTTTTCAGGGCTGCAGTGAGGAGCAGGAACCCACCCCGTGCCATGGCTGTAATAGCCCATTTTCAACAGAGAAGAAAAAGCCTGAGACACAGAGAGCAACTATAATGAGCTTTTCCCAGCCTCATGCAGGAGGTTCATTTTACACTATTATAAAGTTAAAATGAAAACCCATCATGGAGGGTCACACAGCAGCCAGGAGCAGAGGCAGGTACCAGCCTCAGGTCTCAGGTTCTGATCACACACTGCCTGCAGAAGTTGAGAAAAACCTCCTGGATGAAAGAACAAACTCCTGATCAATACTCTTGAGTCAGCTGTTGAACAATTTTCCTGGCAATATTGTCCCATAACTGAGAAATGAAAGATAATTAACAACCAACTGTAAGAAAACCAAGCCAAATACTTTGTGGCAAAAGGATGAGCAAAGGCATTACCTGGAGACCTCACCTACCTCCCTAAAGACCTTCCTTAGGTCCTCAACATCACCTTTATCCCCCAAGAAGATGCCTCCCTGAAGAAAGGGATATCAAAGAGACGTTAGCTCTTGGTCCCAAGTGTATCAAACACTTGGACTTTGGGAAGCAACACCAGACTTAGAAATCCAGCCACCTTCCCTCTCCTGCAGAGTTCCCTGGAGGAGGAAGCAGTGCCCTCCCACAACTGCAAGCGCTGCATCCATACTGCACCTGCATTTATTTATGCCTTTAGACGCAGCAGCATAAATGTGAAACAGATTCCTGGGACCCAAGTCAGCAGTTTTTAACAGCAGCCTCACCTCTCACACCGTGATTAATGCGGCAGTTTTGCTCCTGGCCCAGAGCAGTCTGGCTCAGCTTTATCTACCCACAGTAGCTCTGCTGCAAAGACCATTTCCTTTATCTGTCACTCTGATCCCATCTGTCCACGGCGTCCCTGCCTCTCAGGAGTTTTCCATCAGTATCTACAGAATGTGGCTGTCAAACCCTGCTCCAGCACACACAGCCTGTGATCCATCACACGGACCCACAACTGTCCTGCCCATGTCCCACTGCCATCTCATTGGGAAGGACCACAGGACAGAGAGCCACTTCTTGGTTTGTGAATGCATGAGCATTAGCACAGTATCACAAACGGACCACAGTTATCTCCATGAATACCTCATGAATGACCACCAAAGAGAAAACACAATTTATGAGGCTTTTCCAAGACGAATAGCGAGTGCTCGTATTTTACCATCCCCTTCTCTCCCCTCTTCTCTCAGCCCTGCCAAAGTGTTCTCTCCAGTGGGATTGTTTTAAGCCACTGAAAGGTTAAAAAGCCCCAACATTTCTATTTAGCAGCTTTTTGGCCACCATTATTTGCCATAACACTCATCACTACATTCAAAACTGTCTCACACACACATGCACGTGCGATAAACTGATGAGACAGAAGAGCTTTTTAGAATTAGCAGTTCTCTGTTTTCATAGTGTGGGTCGTACCTAGTAACTGACAGCTAAGCAGATTTAAAAACTCATCAGGCCTTGGGGAAAAAAAAAAATAGATCAAAAGTTAAATCTCCTTAAAAGTGCACAGTTCACACGCTCACAGCTCCAAGGCCACTGTGTCAGTAAGTGACGTTCGGTGCAGTCGTAGATCCTAATCACACATCTCATCTGTCACAGCTCCTTCAGGGAGACATCTCCATGCAGATGCTTACACAGCTGAGTTTCACGACCGAGCTTAGATCCCATCTGACAGTGAATCAGCAGCTAATGAATGTGTGCCCACATCGCAGAACCCCAACAGCCCTCCCAGCGCTGCAGCAGCTGGAGCTGGGGAGCTCCCCGTGCCTGCCTCCATGGGCTGGCCACTGCCACACAGCCAGGGAAAAAGGAAGAGGAAAACACAACGTATGGGGAAATCAGCCTTCCCCAGGTGTAAAGCTCTCAAAGGCACTGTGAGGGGCTGAGGATAAGCAGTGCTCGGTGAGACAGGGCGAACAAGTCGCATTTACTGTACTTGGTCTTTTCTCCATTATTAGATACAATTTGACGTCACTTACAGAATTTAAGAGCTCACTGTAAAGCAGACGTTTATTCCAAGTGAAGGATGGAAGCAGTCCAAATGCAATACAGCGACACTGGAGCTATTAAATCTTGTTATAGTTCACTGGGCAGCCAAACACTGGCTCGAAGCAACGTGAGGGGGCCAGGGGGGGAAGTGACACCACAGCAAAGTGTGCACACACCCACCGCCTTTTCTCCTTAAATATTCTAGGATATTGTAACTGTTTCTTTGTACTTGCCATTCCTATCACTGCTTTAACATCTTGGAGAGGAAAACTTGACTGCCTTCCATCTGCTTTGTAACCGATGCTGTGCAAAGCCAGCCGAGCCCTTTCCACGCACACACCAACGGGATCAGGTGAAGTCCATCAGCTGAACTTTGGTTGGAAAATTAACATTTCAAGTCCTGCCGTGCCTGGAGGTTATGCAGTAATGAACTAATAAAGAAGCCATTAAAAGGACTAATAAGCACACTCAAGTCACAGATGAGTTCGGAGGGAAAGACAAACCAGCCTCTAATCCTTTTGCTGATACTGGGGATAAAGATGAATATTAAAAAGCACCTGACATGGAAGGTTAAATATTTCCGAGTCGTCTGCACAAAGGGAGCAGCCATAAACCCCTAAGTCCCGTGGCCTCACTGCAGAGCCAGAAGAGCTAAAGCAACTGTGCTTTTAATGGGGCTGCTCTTAGTCCAAGTCTCTCAGCATCACACCCTGAAAACAAGCAACAATTACACACACATATATAAATATAGATCTGCAATGTATATATATAGACAAATATATATAAGCATATATATATATACACACAGAGGGAAACAAAAATAAAATGTGGAGAGGGCAGAGTGGTGGCTGAAAACAGAATGAAAATTGCTGGCAGCTCATTAAATTACTGTAAAGAAAAATCTATGCAATGCCACAGGCAAAGAGCAGGGACAGGAGTTTCCTTTTGCTGATGCCACATCCTTCAGCTGAAGGGCCACTGTCACGCAGGAGCAGCACACTGTGGGCAGCAGTGGCAGGGAGGTGGGAGGCTGGCCAAGTTTAAAAAACAAAATAAACATATCTAATTTCCAAGGTAGCCTCCCTGGGAGGTTATTGCATTTACAATTCACAGCTCCGGGTGCTACAATCCCTCTTCCTGACGGAACTCGGGAGAGGGAGCAGAAGGGAGCTTGGTGCAGGTCCCACAGGTTGGGCAAGGCTTCACTTCTATTAAGTAGTAAAATGCCAGCAACAAATCCAACTAGGCTCTTAATGTCCATGCCCTGACCTCCCCTGTTCTTTCTTTCTCTCTGTCAGTTGCTGCACTGGAAATTACATTTTTTTATTACAATGACAAGAGCAGAAAGTCATGAAAACTCCCACTCTTTCATCTTGCCAGTCACTAAGCATGAAAATAAGAAACTGAGAGCAGCGAGGCTGAAGTCCAAAACTCTACAAAGTGCTGGTGACCAGCTCACCCAGACGGTCCCCAGGTACCCAGCAGAGCACAAACCCTGCCCAGACCCAGAAGACAAATGGCCTTATAGCTAAAAATCATCAGGAAACAGGACTACTTATCTTTTAAAAAAGAAAACATTATGAAGAAAAATACTTCAAGCTACAAAAACAAGGAATGTCTCCAGACTGTTTACAGACATAAAAGGCTTTTGCTGTCTAACTTCAGTTATCCTCACCATGGTTCAAGCCCCTCCCTTGTGCTGATCTCAGGAGACCCAGCAAATGGTTCATTAACTGTGCTCTTCCTCAGTTCCTCGTTTTTATGTTCAAAGACACATGCGATGCCTCTTTTCCTTGCCTGTCTATAACCCTTCTCCCCTCAATCCACACTTGTAAGACTGCTGTGAGCCACAGCATTCCTAAGGAGAACTCCAAGTCTTTCCTCTGACTCTTGTTCACACCCCTCCACACGATATTTGCCAACAGCATAAGGCAGTTGAGGCCACTCGCTCAGTCCTAAACCCATCGCAGCTGCAATCTCACCTCCCACAGAACGGCAACCACACAACTCATTCCCCATTTTATAGCTTAATCATGGCCCTTTACACTCATCTTTTCCAACTTACAGCCCGTTTCAGACTGTTTCTCAAGCTTAATTTGAATTTTTATCTCCAAATACTCGCAGATCTACTAAACTTGCTTCTGAGCCACAAAAACGCAATTTTAGGATTTGAGTCGAGATTGGACAGACCCTGGATTGCTTCCTCAGTAACTCCCTACTCCAACTGAAAAGGACATCAACAGCCACTCCACTTTTTCAGTAGTTACAGTCCTGGCAGTAATAACATTTGATTACCTTGCTTCGGCAAGTATCATGTGGAAAAGGAAACAAGCATTCAAAGCTGCTTTGGAAAGACAATTTCGCCGAGGAAAATACTGTGTGATTGCAAAGGCAGTGTTAGAGCACCCTAATACTTCACCCCGGTTTCATTAGGCTGAGATTTGCCTTTCCTGAGGGCAAAGCAGGGATGGAGAAAATAAGTCCCACTCCATCAGAAGAAACTTGGGAGTGACACCTGAAATTCTTACATGGGAAGCGAGACAGACACGGCCGTGAGGGCCATGAAAAATGGTGCAACCGAGAGGCCATTTTGCACAAGAGCAGGAGATGTTTAATGTCTCTGCTGCGTCTTTCATCCATAACACCAACGGATTAACAAGGTTTCTGCAGCTGGGTAATTTCTTTGGAGTTCTGATCTTGGAAACAATTACACTAAATATTTCATAAGCGCCTTCGAAAGTTTAGTTTCTTTTTTAATAAAGAAAAAAGAATTGCTCGCCGCTCTCGGACTGCAGCAGGGTAATGAAAGTGCACAGCTAATCAATAACCACTTTCTGTTCATTATTCAGCACATTTTGGGCTGGGGTTATTTCTTTCCCCTCTACCATTTCACATCCCACATACGGAATGAGTTTTTAAACCATCAGATATCACTGTTTTTGCAAATTATCCTTTATGTTAAGGATAACATGGAGCATCCAGCCTCTGAATACCACCAACATCAGTTAGAGCGTTCCAGGGTGTTTTCACAGCTGAGCCAGCCAAGGCAGAGGAGGCCAAAGTGAATAACATGCCAGCCCAGTTCAGTTTCTTCTTTAGTCTGGTGACAAATGGCTGTGTAATTTCTGTCCCTCGCACCTTTTTAAGAAGTCTAAAGAAGGGTAAAGTTTTTGTTTCAAGTCACTTGGACAGCCCCAGCTCCAGGCTCCTCCCTAGGGAGCTGCTGCTGGGACCAGACCCTTTGCTTTGCCCCAGATCCAGCTCCTGCACTGGAGCCCCAGCAGCATGTCCTCAACACTCAGCACTTTTGCACATGTTGCCAAACCAGGATGCAATGGCCACTTCAGGCAGTGAGAGACTCCCAGGGATACTGCCAATGTTATCCACATCCCAGTTCCCACCTGCTCTGGGAAACCCCAACACATTCACTTCCCACTCCCCCCTGCCTCCAAAAAAAACCCCACCCAAAGGACACACAGTGACCACTTAAAGTAGAACTGAAGCTGGAAACTGAATCAAAGACTTGGGAAGGAGAAAGGCACATGGATGAATCCATCAGACCACTCTTGCTTTCCACAAAGCAGCCACCACAAGAGACATTTCTGCCTTGAAGGAAATCAAACCCTTAAGATGAGAGTGGAGTTGAATGGAAACCTGCCTGAGACATCAAAGTGCCCACTGCAACCCCCAAATCCCGTAAGACCTTGATTTATTAGTTTAGCTAGAGACTTGGAAAAAACTCACTATTTATTGGTGCCTTTGTTTTTTTCTAAATAACCAAGTTTCCGTGGCAAAGAAATGGGAGTGGACAGTCTGTTACACACACGCAGTGCAGGAGGCAAAGGGAACATGTACTCTGCAGTTAGACACAGGTTGGAGTGACAAAAGACAAGATATAGAATGCCCTGCCATGTGGTATTGGAAGGAGAAAGAAAAGTCACATTATATCTATACCTTCAATGCAAACCCCCTGGAAATGAAAGTTTTTAAAGCATCCACAACAGATACCTGCAAAGTATTTAAAGTCCAATAAAAAACCCCAAGCAAACATATTTGGTTTCAGCTTCCTGCTATTTTTTTTTTCTTTTTTAATCACCTCTTCAATTCCTTCTCAGAATATACCAACCACCTTCTGTACCACCCCAGCCATTCCATCATCTTCAGAATCCCCACAACCCAGAGAAGAAACCTCAAGGACCTCAAGGCAGAGGACACCTGGAGTGAAGTCAGTCCTAATAAAACATCTGGGTGCTGAGACAGACTCAGGCTGGAGGAGGCTGATTACAGAGCCCAAAGTGCCACTGTCACTGCCAGAGGGAACCTCTGCATGTTTTACTTCTGTTCAAGCTTTCCTGAGCACAAAGCACGGCGTGTTTCTACATAATATTTCTAAACCCTTCTCCAGATTAAACTGGGGGCCAGCTGTGCACTCTTGCATTTGTTTGGTTTTCTTGACGTGCATTTTAATTATTTCCAACATTTTGCAGACTCGGTGTGAAACAAAGATGTGATCTAACAGGGACAAGAAATGGCACCTGGAAAGGAACACGAACACCCACAGCCAGCCTGGACACCCCCAGCTGAACATCCACAAATCCCATCAGGGCAGGCTCCAAAAAAAGTAGTAATAACTGATGAGTTTGCCACAAGCCAAGGACAGGAGCAGTGCCTAAGAGAGAAATGCAGGTACTGGCAAGAAAAGAAGAAACAGCACTATGTGACTGAGTAACCCAGCCTGACTAAGCACACAAACCCAGCAGCAGCAGGGCACTCCTTGCAGCAGCTCCCAGTGCTTGAGAGATGCATTAAAGCTCTGCCCTGGTCTCAGGGACAACCATCATTATCCCTCATTTGGGGGAAACTAAGATATATAGAGAAAAATTATCTGGTCCAACACCCAAGAGAGAATCAGTGACGGAGCAGATTCAAGAGGTTCTAGGTCCAACTTTTGCTACAAAACACTGTTTTGTTTTTTTTTGCAAATAGAGGAAGGAGTGGAGTAGCTCAAGGAAATTCAGTTGCCCTGATAACTAGCCCCATTCTGCAAGAAAAAGAGGTGAAATTTCTTTTTTCTTCTTACCAGCTACCTCCCAGACTATCAGTAATTTCTACAGAAAATAAAATAATTCTGGAAAATACCGAATTCCTCCGAGAGCTCAGAGGTTCTCTGCACAAATCCCACCCCAACTCCTGTGGCTCACAGCCATACCCTTTTCCTGCTGGAAAGCACCTGGAAGCTTCAAGAACTTTTCTGTTTTTTTGAAGTCTGGGTAGATCCAGGTTTGATTGATGCAGTAAACTGAATAAAGAACTGGCAGAGCTGTCACCACGTGTGGCCTCATGACACTCCATGCCTACAACCAAACATTCACCCCTCCCTCTTCTAGAAGGGCTACAGATCTTCTGTTTCTACAACTGACAAGGAAAGAAACTACTCAAGATCCAAAGATGCTCAAACCCTCACAGTAGTATCCTCCAAACCTCATGCAAATAATCCTTGCTGGGGAAAATATTCTCAGCTGTAATTAAGTTGTGCTCTGAACCCAATATTTGCATTAATATCTTGGGAATCATGAACCAAACTCACTTGTCAGCTGTCAAATCCACAAGACAAAAGCGAAACAAAACCTTTGGCCTTTTATTCTGATCCATTTTGCTCCAGAACCCCTCCCACGGCCTCTCCCACTGCCACTGGTTTCGGAAAGCCATGATCTGGCTTCACTGAGACTCCTCTCCAGGAAACAATTCTCTTTCCTACAGAAAATTTCGAGATGTAACAAAGCATTTAACACAGCCATAGAGTACATATTGTGGCTTCAGCCCAGCAAGGCTGAAAGAGAGCTTGCCCAAGGGCAGATTTCTCATCCTTCTTGAGGATTTATGGTTTTATTCCTCAAATTAAACGGGATTTCAACTGCCTTCTCCAACTACAAATGCAACTTTACAAGTAAATCAGTGTGTCCTGAATCAAGGCCATGTCATTCTGCACATATGGGTCATAAGAAAGCAATTTAATGGCAATCAAAACAAAAGAAACAAAATCTGTTTCCTGATCTCCGAGGCCTGTTCAAATAAACCTCTTTCCTCCGCTCCTCAACAAATACCCGAATTGTTTCGGGGATATTCTTTTTTGAAGTGTCCCTTACAAGAAAGTGTTACAAAAGCGAGTTCCCAAGGGGTTATGGCACAACATTTTTATTTCGTTAGATGCACCATAGGATGGAAACCTTGTTCCAGCCTGGCACCAGCTGAGGGAGCAAAGCCCAGATCAGAGAGTGTCAAACTCCATCAGTTCAGATTTCAGGGATGGAGCGGAGCAGTTCCCTGGCCTGGCTTTCCACTTCTCATTATGGGCCTGGCCAGTTGTTTCACACCTCGGGAATTCCTCCATCCCCACTGATCCAGCTCTGCCTGTCAGCTGTTGGACGGCAGGAGCTCTGCACAGCCCCACACGCCCTTCGTTAAAGGGCATTACAGCTGTATTTATACCTGACACAAATCTGCTTTGTAAACAGCGACCTGATTCAGGACCGGGACTTCCTGCGACGGCCACAGAGCACACGTGTCTGATGGCCCTGACCCACAGCACCAGCCCTGCCAGACCACCACAGGAGATGCCGCCCCCGAAGCCTCTGGAACCAGCAGGTGGGAAGTCAAAGCCGCCAAAAGCTGGAGGTTTTGGCACATCCACAACATCCAACAGTGCCCTGCAGACAGAGGAGCCAAAGGGCTTCAACGTTTCAACTCGATCACGACATGGCATGAAGAAAAGGACAATCAGACTGGCCAATAAAAGTTACCTGCAGTTTACAAGCAAAGCAAGTGTCTGAGGGACAGGAAACTTTGGATAGTTGAGTCCAAAATTCACTGCAAATTCTGGCTCAAAGTAGAAACAATCAGTAGCTGAACCGAAAATAATATCCAAGTTCTCACTCTGCAGGCACCAGAGCCTGCTTTCTCATCTCGTTTCTATTCTTCTATTTGTTGCCAATTCAAAGCATGAGGACCAAAAAAATACTTCTTAGAAGTATTAAGCTCTTCTATATGAAGTTAGTGCGATCCACTGAGCCCATATATTGCTGCTAAAGCACATAGGAAGCAGTCATGACATAACCCCAATTAATTCTGAACCAGGTCACTACAGTCAAAGAAGTGTTTTTCAAAATGTTAATTAATTTTTAAAAGAATGTATTAGAGGGGGTTCTCAGTTAAAAGAAGACTTTGAGGAGACAAGCTAGAGGAGGATTGTCCATTTTATTAAAACAGCAATTTAACAGCTATTCAACATGTAATAACTTCTCATTAAAAATCAACCCTCCCCCTTTTCCAGCAGATTAGCCACCCATTTGTCAGACACAATACAGCTTCATCAGCCTAAAACTTCAATTTCTGCTCTTCAACAGATGTGCTTTTATTTTGCTTCTGTCAGTAAGCGAAAATCCTGACTGACAGCAAAGTCCAGAAATCAATAACACAAATAGTGCCTTAGTGTTTCACGAGTTCCAGACGGTATTTTGATGCAGCATTCCCAGCAATTCCTGCTGTGACATCACGTTCAGCCAACTGCTGCCAAGAGCCAGGCAGGAAACCCTGGGATCTACCTGAGCAACACTGCCCGAACGCGTGGCAAAGGCTCATCCATGAGTTGTGCCTTGTCTGGAGCAGCCCACAAATTGTGCCTTTTCCACCCCAGGACTACCCAGCAGCACCCAGATAGCACTCCAAGGATTACCTGGCCCACCTGGAAGTGCAGGGTGTCGTTGAAAAGATGATATACAGCAATTCCCAGTACTGGTTCCCAGTACAACCTTGAGTTTTCAGTTTAAGCTTCATCCTCACAGTGTAAGACACGAGCAGACACATTGTTCCCGATGGAGATGTTCAACCTGTGCTGAGGCTCCACAGACCTGACCAGGAGCAGGTGGGAGCTTGGGCAGGACAGCAGGGCCAGGTCCTGGGGCTGGGCACCAGCAATGTGCAACCCTCAACACCTCTGAATAAATGTACACCAGATCTTATGAACACAGCAGAGATGCTGAAGCTCCTGAAAGGGCAACCCTAAAATAAGTATATAAACAAAACAAGTAGAGCCCTATGACTCCAGCAGGGAAGTTTGAGCACTACTGAGTGGAGAAGGCACCACACGAGAGCAAAAAGGCAGCTCCGTGTTTGCCTCAGTGCTGCAACCTCAGAGCTCATCCCACATTGGCTCTGCATGGATTTCACTGCAGGATCCGAGCTCTAGGAAGTCCATATTAAAAGATGACAGAAGCTGATAGAGGTTGCAACTAAGGCTAAGACCACCCAAAATCCACAGCAAACAAAAACATTCCAGTCTATCAGTGATCTGCAAGGACCACCCAAGGTCCCCCTATGCCACATGCACAGGCTTAGAGAAAAAGGGACACCTTTCCTCCAGCTCCTGCTGCTGCTGCAAGCTTGGGAAACGAATCCAGGCACCAGCAGAAGGGGAAGTTCAGGATACATACAGCATTGGTTTCCAAGAGAATATTTATCATGTCACGTGAGACCAACATTTTTAGCCAACTTGGGAGAAAACAGACAAGCTGCAAAGCTGCCCTAAAAATACCAGTCATGGTAATTACAAGGGAGAAGTGCAGACCACAAGCAATGGCAGCACTAACAATCCACACTTTTAGTGACGACCTGCACTTTTTTTTTTAATTACACAGATCACTTCTAGAAGATTGTCTCAGTTGTTCAGGTGTGCAATTTATGTGTTGAGTTTTTTTTTTTTTTTTTTAAAAAAAAGGCACCAATTGTGGAAATCCAGGACTTTATCCTCTCTGTTCTCCCAGTAAAACATATGCTTCTGCCAAGACCAGATGTCCCTCCTTCCTCAGGACAGCACTACTCAGCTTTAGCATTTTTAATAAAATTGATAAAGATCAAAGCCACGTGCTGGTGACAGTGGCTCTTCCCAAGGCACGAGCCAGAACATAAACCAGCTCCAGCTCGATGAGTAACTGCAGGGCTTGCAGGAGTCAACAGTTGTAATAGAAAACTTATTTTTGTCATCAAAATCAGCAAGGGTGACTCACAACGGGCTCAGGGAGCCTCGTTGATGAGTTTCATTGTTATTCAGTCACTTTTCACCCTTAATTTTCAAAAATACCCTGAGTGACAATAATGGCAAGAGAGTATAATAGCCATAATTAGCTAAAGGGAGAGAAAACTTCCAAGTTCCAAACTAAGCAGCACTGCTGCTTCTAAAACTGCACCAGAAATGAGGGATGCAGTCGATCACTGAAATTAGAAAAGTCTATGGAAATTGGCCATTCTCTTCTGCAGATTCAGCAACAACATCCCGACAGCCCCATCAGGAGAAAGAACTCGAGCAGGGGTTGTTCAGAGCCACAGCTTGGAAGATGATTTACTGCTAAATACATCAGAAGCATCTCCCACTGACAAAACAAATAGGCCTGACTGTATCAAAACCAAGCAAATCATTGCCTTCTCAAGCACAGGTTAATGCATTTTTTTCCCAGCGATGATAAAGAGGACAAAAGGACAATGTCAGGCTTTGAAAAGGAGCTGCCAACAAAGTGATGGCTCAAGAATTAGATTTTGGAAAGTCTACCTTGCATTTTACACCCCTGAAGCCACTCCCAAAGCACCGGCAACACTGAGAAATACACGTGAAACTCGCTCTGTTGACTCGGTCGATGCAAGGAGCGATGCAGAGGAGTGAACTTGTTAAGCCAGAGGTCAAATTTAGGACAACCATGACTGCTCTTCAAAACACTAAAGTTGGCTGAAACCTTTATTTAGGACTAACGTCCAGCAGCTTTCCTCTGAACAGGGGATCACATGGAAGCTATTTTCTTTGTGGAGTTTATTTTGAGCTGGAAATATTTTCCACTTCCACAGACAGGCAGGACTGTAACTACTCCATGCTACAGAATAATGACTGAATTTTTGAAGCCTGACACAGGGGAAAGTAGAGAAAGCTGCATTTTCCTCCTTACAGTGTTTATTCCTGCAGAAGTTTACTCTCTCAAAATAAGGTCATGTGCTCCTTCAGCGCAAAAGGACCCAACTAAGCAGAGCACAGGTTCTGTCCCATCCATCATCCCAGGAGATAATCAGATTAGCCAAGCAGTTACAAACTGGCCATATCTGAAGGAGAAGGAAGTAATTTCCTCATATTCCTCTCCCTGGCAATCACTCCCAAGATTTTCAAAACAGCAGTGTCAGCCTCCCAAACCCTTCCCAGTACTGATCTCCTCTGGGATTCAGAGACAAACCTCTCTGGAAGTCCTGGGTTAGCTTGTCACATTTATTGGAGAAAATGGTTTGCTAAGAGGATGTGGTAAAAGCATGCATTAATACCTGCAGCTTTATCCACACCTCCAGCCACGTTCTCCAAGAGCATTCTTGGGATTGGCTACAAAAACCCTCCTGGGAGAGCCTCTTCCACTCTCTTCACCCAAACCAACATGTGCTGGGTGCAGCTCAAGGGGGGATCCCAGGACAAGGACAAAGCAGACGATTTACTGTGTTCTTGTGTCCACCTCAAGTGGTCCAACACCTCTCACTTCTGAAATGCTGCCAGACCAAGGGCAGTGGGAGCTCCCAGAAGAAAGCCATGGAGCATAAGGAGGTTTTAAAAGTCCCACATGAAAGAACAGAGTGAACTGCAAAGTGTAGTATTTGCACCAAAGGCAACTGTCTCCAAAATCCTACCTCAGCCCCTTGTTTAGAGTTTGGGGTGCCCTGGGACCAAAGCCTAAGTTATCACTTAAGTTTTAAAATGGAATAGGATTAGTTAACTGAATTCCTTTATACCTTTAGAGTTCAGTTCTTACACCCCAAGACACATCACTGGCACTGGACAGTCTTTGGAAGAAGCTCCCTGAGCCAGTAGAGCAGATGAACACAAAGTTATGGTAACAGCAAGAACAACCCTCTTACAGCTCCTCAGCTCTGAAGGTGATTGCAGTATTCCCAGATCAAAAGCCTTGTTCAACACAGGACCACCAGCTAGACAATATTTTTGCTGTGAGTGGTAAGTTGCTGCTTGCTGGAACACAAGGTGCCCCTTTTTCCCCCCTAAGACACCACTAATCCTGCAGGCAGGGCTAAAACTCCTCTGCTGCCCAGCCTGGCGTCGTCAGTCTTGAGAAATACTGGAAACCAGAGTGCTCTGATTCACACTAAGGACAGCTGAAAGAAGCGTCAGCAGTTTTTATTTTTAAATGCATGGAGCTCTGTGACCCGGGCCAGGAACAGTCCCAGTTCCCTTTGATGCTTTAGCACTTTAGTAGGAATTCTTCTGAAAAAGGTGGCAGACACAAACTTTCACTCAATAGTGCCCTTCTTGGGGTCAGTCACAGAAGCCCCTCTATTCCTTCAGCCCCCAAACCAACCTTCCCAACCCTGGGACAGCTCCCATCTTGCATCACATCCCAGGGGACTGGTGATGGAAAGGTCCATCCTCAAGCCTGTCTGGAAACACCAGTTTCTGCAGCTTTTTGGCTCAGTCTTCTCACCTTCAGAGGATGGAGAAGTCACCTCTGGTTGCCATGCCTGTAACTGGCACCCCAGTTCATGCCAAACTCCCTCTGCCCTGTCCTGAGGCACAAAATTAGCACAAGTTAAGCAAGACAGAGAGTGACTGTGCTGCAGTCAGGAGGGTCACACACACCACTTAAACCCATGACATTCCCACAGAAACCACAGCGGGAAAGAGAAAAGCCCCAAAAAGCTGCCAAGATAAAATACACAAGGGGAGATCAGTTGTTCTGCTGGAAAAAATCCAGCAAGTTCCTCCCCAGTTCTGCAGCAGCTCAGGGGTAACACAAGTAACACCAAACTGAAACCAATAAAGCTTTTTTTCCCAGACCCCTCAGGCTGCCTGATGGGAATAACCACACATTTCCAGTGGGGATATTTCAGAAAACAAAGCTGTTGGACATTACAAGTAACTCTCTTCTCTGCTTACTTACAGGGGTGTTCTGATGGTTTCTGTCACTAAACACTAAGCAACTTTGAGTGGATAAAGCCTTTCAGAACATACATTTTCCTCGTTAGCTGGATCAATTAAGCAAATAAATACTGGAATGTGCAAAAAAAGGCATTTTATTCCTTCAGTTAAACAAACTTTCCTGTAGAGAAAAAAAACACTCAACAAAAACACCACATTACCACCAAGAGTACACAAATTCAGCTCTGAGCTGTGCTCCCAGCACCAAAAAAAAAAAAAAAAAAAAAAAAAAAAAAAAAAAAAAAAAAATAAAAATTTCC
>VXAY01007103.1:3001446-3019095 GCA_013399855.1 Oxyruncus cristatus | reverse complement strand
CAAAGAAAGGAAAAAGGATGAATAAAAAGAAAAAAGCCAAGAATGCTAAGCAATGGCTTTTAAATTACTCGGGATGCTCTGCTCTTGCTCTGGAAAACTGGTGATATTCCAGTGCTTGGCAGGAGCAGGGCAGCTCTACCCGGAGAGAGGCAAACATGCACGGAAGGAGGTTGGTTGTTACAAACTGAATCATTCAGTGAGATGCCTGATCCACCCCCAAGCCCCTTCCAGCCAGAGGAATAACATCCACAGCCTGCCTGGTGCTGAGCTCAACCGACTGCACAGCACAGAGCCTTCCCCAAGAGCCAAGCCAAAATCCAGGAGGTTTGGAAGCGAATCTGCACATGAACACTCTTCAAAAGGTCAGACGTGTTTGGTTCAGGCTCATTAGCTCAAAGAACAACACATTTTAATGTGACTGTCGCCAGGACTGTGCAGGAATTCCCGGGACAAGCACCGTCTCCACGCGCCTGCACACCAGGACACGCAGCTGCCCGTGCCTGCGGTGCTGAGACGCTGCTCAAATTAACACCCCCTGCTCCAGGCACACTTAAATCACGTGGAAATTACACACCACTGCACCTCTGCTGTTCCCTCAGCTCACCCAAGTCTCCATCCCAGCTGTGATTAAATGGGGAGCTACAGGAGCAGGAATGCTTCTCACTCCCCTGTTCCGGTTGGGATGTTACGAGCCCAACTTCCCTGTTTTTCCCTTTGGAAAACCACCACCAGCACCTTTCAGGAGGAGCACATGACTTTCTGCTTAGGGGAAAAAAAAAAACCCACATGATTATTTTTCAGGTCTTGAAAAATACTTCAGTCTGATGGATGTTTTTTTCTGGAATTAGCTTCTAAATATAAACTCCACCTACCACGCCATCAAAAGCAGAGCTACAGACACTAACAAGTCAATACATTAAATGGTTTATCTTGTTACTGGTTTTACAGCTACTTAATAATGAGTTCTGATAACTGTATATGTTTATTATTGTAAAAGAGTCTTTAAAAAAAAATACAATCTGTAATAGCGCAACCTTTCCCTTCAGCTGCACAAAAACCTCTGCGCTCCAATCAATAGCGTCAGGAGCAAGAAACTAAAAAAAGATCAGCAGAAGCCACGAAAAACAGTAAATTACATCCTCAAAACAGCTCTACTGCCACCGTATTTTATAGAAATTCTGTTTAAAATTCACACGTGGCAAAAAAATCAGATATACACCAAAAAAAAAAGCAAATCTGGAAAGGAGGTAGAGCAAATGAGTTGCGTTCTCTGAGACAAGCGGGATAAGAAAAGCAGAGTGGTAGACTAGAATCTGACCTTTAAGGGTCAGTCACATTTTCCATGTGCTGCTAAATATCTCTTGCAAAAGGAAGGGGGGGGGGGGGGGGGGAGAGAATTAATTCATTAAAAAACCCCCCGTCAGCGTTTACACGAAGTAACCAGCGAGAAATTCTTATTTTACAAAACAGATCAAATCTCCCGTTGCTTATCTGGACAAGAAGAAAGTTTAGCCTCACTCCACCAATATTTTGGTGTTTGGAGGTTTTACACATCTCGGAGCCTGAAAACAGACAGGCACTTCCATCCCACTGAGTAACAAGCATTCCTCCCTCTCCCAGTCCAGAGGCACTGAAGGGCATCACAGCAGTGGAGTTCACAGAGCACCAGAGGAGCGTAAGCCTTTCTTTAGCCAGTAAAAACAAAATGCAAAACAAAGCTACAAATATAAACTCAACCTGGCCTGTGAGCCCACTGCTTAGGGAACAAGTTATTTGCTCTTAAACTTTACTGATTTTCCTGAACAAGATGCTCGCATATGGAATCAAAGTTGCTGCCACCTTAATACCTGGACACAGGAGCCACAGGTTTATTCCACAGAGCCCCCACCTCTCCAGCATCTCCATCCAGTAAGGAACTCAAAATTTATTAAGAATAGATGGTCATCAGGATTCTACATTAAACCAACCAAAAAAAAAAATTTAGATAAATGTACTACAGCCTAGCGAAAAAAAAAGATTTAAAAAACCCCAAACTCCTCTGCTTTTGCTGTTGCACCTTTCACAAAAGCTTGGAACCTCTGCAGGAGCTGCCTCACCAGCACATCCCAGGGTTTACTTACTGTTTATTCCCAAGCAAATTTCAAGCCACCACCCTTTCCCAGAGCTGGCTGAGAAGGTAACCCTGTACCTGCCCACCTTCAGCTGCATTCCCAAGCAATCCCAAGTGTTCCCAGGCTCCAGGTCCTGTGAAAGGTGCCAGTCACCAGCCCTCCTCCTCCACAAATGCTGCTTATCTCACCCACAGCAAAGATTTCCTTCTTTTCTGGTCTAAGGCTACTTCCAATCAGAGGCAGGAAGATGAAAGGAAAGCAGATCCAGCAGCATGGTTGGAAGTAGAAGTAATTAGGATGTTGGAAACCAAATCAAAACAGAAGATACAGCTTTTAAGGAGTCCCCCTCTATTAATCTCAGCCTGAGAGGGTGATAAAAATGTTTCTATTTCAATGATGATCTTTGAAGAAAAAACTCAGTAGTTGGTCTAGAGAAAACAAATAACTCTCAAACTGAACAACTAAGCAGTACTCCCATTTATTCCCATTTCCTCAGCTATGCCAGGTGAGATTACCTCCACTGTATGTTTCCCTGCACAGCTCAAAAATCAGAAATATCCGTAATCTAAACCTAAAAGAGGGATTTGAGACACTGGAGCCAAGTGATGCTCCCCATGAAGAGCAAATACAGCAATACTGTCATTCTCTTTGAACAACTGTCAGTTTAGAGTTGTTTTTTTCCAGGGACTTTTATTTGAGGGTACACTTTTTTTCTTTTTACCTTTCTGCCAGCTTCCCCAGAAGAAAACAAAACAAGCCTCTATGACTAATCCTCAGCTTTGCCAGCTGACAAGAACCACTGCATTACCACAGCACGTTTAAAATAAAAAGAAAATTACAATTTCTCTTTTGGGGGGGAGGGGAAAATGTGAAGCACTCGCTGGTGCTCTGCCTTCCCCTCATCCCTGAGGCATCGCCCTGCTCTGAGATCCCTGGGGGTCCACGGCTGCTGCTGCTGCTGCTCCCTTTGCTTCAGGGAGGCCTCTACGGTTTGGTGATGCACTGATGGGGCAGAAAAAACACATCAGGGCAGAGGGAGAAGTGTCTCTTCCACACAGAACCGGTGTGAGAAGTTGCCATGGAGAAAAGGGAACTTGGGGTACCCGGTGCCGAGAGACGCCACAGCAAAGCCAGAGGAAATACGGAAGCAAACGGATTTAAGCGCTCCCACAAACCTGAAGCTTCCAGACAAGAAATGACCAGTAATTACTAATAATATAATTTTCATGCAGCACTCATCAGCACGAACCAGGTCTGTCCTCACAACAAAGAGGAACAACAAAAGCCACAAACAGTTACTGAATTAGCTTATTAAGATCTCTGGGATTTTTTTTTTTTGAACCTTCATAACCATCAAAATTGGTCTGAATGTACAAACATGATTACAACAAAAAGGCCCAGATGTTTTCTGGACACAGCAACATCACAGTGCAGAGAGCACACCCCGAGGAAGCTCTTTCAAGGGAATGAAGGCAGCTCCCTTGGAGTCACTGCCCATCCTGCAATGCTGCCCCTTTGCAGGAAGGACCACTGTGCAGGAGGAATTTTGGAAGCTGTCAAACATTCCAGTGTTAAACATGCTTCTCTTTAAAAGAGCACCCACTTACCAAACAGCAGGGGTGGCTCAGCAGACCGTCCAGATCGCAGCTCACACAAAAAAACCCCCCCAAAAATTAACAGCGCAGTTATTAAGAGGTGCCAATTGAGAGCCCAAAGACTGTAGCTAATTTTCCTCCTGTGCCTGTCTCTATTCCCATCAAATTACAGCCCTGTAAGGCAGAAATCCCAACCACCACAACCAGATGCTCTCCTTGTTAAGAGCCAGGCAGAGGCAACACTGCCTACAGACCAAAGCAGACCCATCTGTGCCAAAAATTTAACCTCCAGGATGGAAAGATCAGAAGGCCTCCACTGATGGGGAAGGTGGTCCTGAAGAGAAGAGAGGTGCAGCAGGACAGAGGAGATTTCATCCAGCTCTGCAGAGCCTTTCCCACTGCATCTTGCCAGGAGCTGGGGTACCAGGACAGGCCAGGAGCCCTTTGGAGGCCACCGTCCCAGCCGGCAGGAGCAGAGCCAAACCAGGACACGGCTCATTCCACAGACATTTTTAGCAGGGAGAAGGGAAGAGCGCGGTGGCCGTCCTGTATTACTGCACCCACTCAGCTCCCAGGACTTCCAACTCCATAATGACATGGTTCCTGGAAGAGCACTTCTAACTGAATTAGAGGACATCTCGTGAGCACGCCCTTGGCAGCATGACGCCCATGATGTGGAAAGACTCCTGACTGCACGATCCAGGCCCTCCCTAATTCAGTTACATGCCCTTTTTAGCAGGGGTGAGAGGTAGGTGTTTTAAAAGCACCCTGCTCTTCAGTTTGTTTTGTGCGTGAGGAGGTTTTTTTAGGTTTTTTTTCCTTTGTTTCTCCCTCATTTCCTTTAAATAGTAAAACAAATGGCTGTTCTTCCTCTTGGACCAATATTGGTTGTGCTGCTGAGAAAGCTCTTATAGCAGAGCAATACTCAACTCAATTAAAGATGAGGCATGGACTCGGTTTTCTTTTGAGCACAAAGGACAGAGACTCTCAAGAAGCTTCACCCTCCACTAACCAGGTCTGGCATTGCCCAGACACGCTTGCTTAAGGAATTTTTATGCAGTGGAAGAAGAGATTTTCTACAGCAACAAATACTTTATACAGTTGTCCAAACTCAAAAACCCATCTGACAGGAGATTCAGCCCATCCTTGGAATCATTCGTGCTCTGAACCATGTCCTTAAAAGGAGAGCCAGTTATTCTTTTGCATTAAAAAAAAGCTGTGTTATACTGTTTGTTTCTGATGGAACAGGGAGACAGACACCAGGAGGAAACAAGCTGCGTCTGAAGAGCAGAATTCCTGGCAGATGGGTCAAGAGCAGCAGCTGTGTTCACAGAAAACACACACGTCTTTACATACTTGGGGCTGCCATGTGGAAAACATCACAAGAGACACTTTACAGCAAAGGGAAAAGGGACCATTTTTGACAACAGGTGCCAGGATACTGCTCTCCTGAACCTCTCCAGAGGATGCTGCAGACGGATGTGTCATCGGGCAGGGAAAAGGTCAACATTAATAATGAAGCTGTTCCAGTTCGTGACAGTCCCAGAAATATCATGTAGAGATACTTATCTTTACTGCAGTGTGATCAGCACATGCGTGAGAACAGCCCTCACCTGCCTGAGACCACACTGAGCCACCACTGCTCCCAACTTCCTTGGCTGCACCGTGTCCCTGAGCTGTTCTCCCTGAGCACATCAGGGCCATGTTCCTCCCATTACCTACACAAGGCATGAGAACCAAAAAGCGACACGTTCTGGCCTCTATCATTGATGTGAAGCAGGTGCCCAGCACAGGGATGACCAAGGAAGACTAAACCTGAGCAGCCAGAGCCCAACACGACTGAAATCGGAGTTCACGCTGCATATACAAACAGCCTGGGTTTACAGTGCTTATCACACACCACTTTGTGCAACAAAGTCAAAAAGCAGCTCCACAGCTTCTCTCCAAGTCAGCCAGGAAAAGGGCTGCTGGATTTACTAAACTGTGTCACGGAAAGAGCTACAGATGCCTTATCATGGCTGAAATGTTACAGAGATAAGGGCCGCGCGTCGGCCGCCTCCTGGAAACGCAGCTAAGGGCACTTTTATGCTTATTCTGCACTGTATTAAATCTTTTATGCCAACAGAAGTTCCAGACAGCCAGCAGAAAATGAGCATCAACATTACCACCACATACTTTGAACTGCCCTGGCCTCAGCAGCCTCTCCTTTCAAGATGTTGTAAGTGGATTATTTTCCCCAGGTAGGGCCAGGGAGACCCAGAAATCATTACAAGCAGAACAAGTAATGAGTTCACCAAATCCCTTATGCCAGTTTCACTTAAAATGCTGCCCAAAACATACCAGGTAGCAACAGTAATTAAATCAGCAACAACATTTGCTCCCAGAACTTTTCCCATTGAAGGGCCGGAAAGTACTTGAAGCCTTTGTGAGGCAACTGTGTAGGTGTAGCTTTGCTCTCTCCTCCTGGCGAGGACAGGGAGGCAGTTCTTCATCTCCACAGGAGCACTACACACGTCAACAAGCTCTTTGGTTTTTCTCCCTTATAGCTCAGGGATACAGGGGAACATGAAGTGTGATGGGAACATCTGGTCAACACACACAGGAGGGCTGCAATAAGAGGAAGAAGAACATTAGAGAGAATTGTGTCAAAGACAGAGCCAGTCCTATCAGCTTTTCACAAATGAGTGCATTAAGCATTACCCCGAAAAATCAGCCTGTTGTAGAGAAGAAAGTACACCAGCAGTAGCAGGATAATTCAGCAGCATTGAATAGGTTGTCCAGAGAAGTTGTGGATGCCCCATCCCTGGAAGTGTTCCAGGCCAGGTTGTAGGGGGCTTGGAGCAACCTGGTCTAGTGGAAGGTGTCAAGGGGGTTGGCACTGGATGATCTCTAAGGTCCCTTGCAACCCAGACCATTCTATGATTCTGTGATTGTAAAGGAAAATAAATCATTGTTTCTACTGCAGGTGACCTCAGCACCATTTCCAAAAACTACCCTACTGAAAGCACCTCTTCAGCCTGGTAAGATCAGCAGAATTTGGGAGGGGATCGTCTCTGGGTGCCCAGCTGAACCTGACTGCAATAAAAATACACCCTTACCCTCAGTGGGGCCAGCAACCAAAGGGCTGACAAGCAGGAAAGCTGTTCCCTTCATCACACATTCAACAGGGTCATCTCTTCCTGATTGTTATTCCAAGGACTCGGTCCTTCAACTATTTGCTATTTATGCACATAGTTAATCTGAGCACTCCTTGTACTTGTGAGCACTCCCGAGCCTACAGATAGGGCTGGCCCTATTCATAAATAGCAGAGCTCCAACAGAGAAAGATCCCAGCGTTAGCCAGAGCTATTGAGAGAAGGGAAATCAGCCAGCAGGTACAGGGAGAAAACCTGAGTGTGTGTGTTACATATTTAAATGACGCCCACATTTCCCCAAAGCCTCCTTGGTCCGGGCGGGTTCTTTGGGTGTTTTTTCGCTTGCAAGTTGCAATTGCAAAGGTAAAATTCTTACAAAAAAGATCAAGCAGCTGTTTCTGTCACAGTGGGGGTGAAAGAGGGTAGGGAGAGGATGAATACCATATGATTAATATCCAAGCTTACTGTGGAACAACAAGAAAGTCTAGGGCTAAAAGGAGAAGGAAAGTCAAACTAGGGGGAAAAAACCCACAGAACCACACCCACACACAATCCATGGAGTTTAGATACCTAACATATTGTCACAGAGGACAGATTGCCCAAAAGAAAGTCCCCAGAGCTGAGGAGGGACCAATGTAGGGTGTGATGTTCTCACACTGAGGAGCTCCAAGAGAAACGTGAGGGGCTTCACGCTTCCTCCACACCTGCTCCTGGCTGGAGGCTGGAAAACACATGGCTCCTGCTAATAAATCCCCTAATTTATTAAGATAACTTCTCAGCATAGGAAAAAAAAAAAAGCCATACCCACTGGAAACCACACTCAGTGAACTCAGCAACTAATAAATACAAAGACGACTCAAGAAATTTATGTTAATTTCTTACCTCATTAACTGAAATATAAACCAGCACATTTTTCCTCTTCCCCTCCCCACAACTGACATACTGCATTACGGCTTCACTGCTGTTCCCAGGATTTCTCCCCACCTCAGTCCAAGAATTAACTTGTCCCTTTAAGCCCCAACATGTGAAACCATGCCCAGACAGAGCTGTCCTGAACTTGAGATCACAAATTCTAGATAGGCAGCACAATCCTATTTTGTGCTGCTTCAGGAGAAAAAACAAGAGTGAAAACCAAACTCTTTCTTTAGAGAAACCCTTTTTTTTGTTCCATCAACCGCTTGGACTAAAATCAGTTTTGCACGGCCAGGCTTTGGCAACCCCCCTCTCTTGCTGGAAGCCAACTGATCCACCTGCACTGCACCGCAGGCACTTTTCTTCCAAAGGCACCCACTCCCCATTTTTATCCTCTGCTGGCCATGACAACCTCTCTCCAGGCTAAAAAAAAAAATGCATAAAATAGTTACAGGTTGAAGAACATGCAGTAACAGCAAAATAAAACTAGCATTTCTGACATTATTGTGCTGGTGAGTCATCAATTAATTCTTGTTTGTCAGCTCCTATAAGGGCCAAGATCCTCAAAGGCAGCCGAGGCCAACTGAGATGGCAGCCAGGCTTGGGCCCAGATGCCCAGAGCCAAAATGCCTTTTCCCCCTTTAACTGTTGGCTGCCAACAAAAGCAGGAAGGGATCAGAGAGGAACTGTAAGTGACAACATCCTCCCCTCCAGCCTCTCTCCCAACTGCAAACGCCAGCAATATTTTAGCCAAGCCCAACTCTGCCCAGCAGTTCTGCCCCTCCAGGGAAGCGGCTCTTCCACCATGAAAACCCAAGGTTTAGTTTCTGTCCCTGGTGCAGTTTTACTCCAGACTCCAGCCAGGAGCCCTCTCTGCAAGTGGCAGGTCTCACAGATGCCCAGACCCCACATAACAGCAGCAGTGCATCAAAAAGCACCATCACACCAACATGGAACACACCAGGGATACGCAACACGACTCGCTTCAAGCTGAGGCAGAAGATGTTCAGCGAATTTGTTTGCATGGTTTGTCCTTCATTAAGATCCTGTTGGCTGGGATGCAGAGGGGAAAATCAGGGATGTATTTGTACTAATGGCAGGGACCACATCATAATTTGCAGTCTCTATGCCCGAGGCTCACATGTATCGAACACTTGCTTTATTTTCTTTATTCTCACTTGTCAGTTTTTCTTTCTTATGGCAACCCACTGTGCCTTTCATATACTTCCACCTTCTCCCCTACCACGAGCTCTGTTTGAACAAGGTTTTGCAGAACAGAAAAGATCTGTCCCCTGCTGGAACCAGCCAGACCTGACTTTTTGCCTAAGGAAACAGCCCTCAAATATAATAGTGACCCTCCACAGCTCAGAGCTCCAATAGCTGGGGATCGATAACACCAAAAAAAACAAGTCAGCAGGGACCAAGAGTCAAGTTTCTAATCCCTAAAAACAGCTTCCACAAACCCCTGTCGCTTTGCAAATTTAGATCAGCTAAAAAAGAACCACCACAAGGGGAATGGAGCTTGTTCAGTGGCCAACACGGCTTTCTCCAAGTGGGAACAGAGGTGAAGTGTACAGAAGTCCCAGTAAGGAAGTGGAAGTCCTTTGATGTTTTAAGTGCCTTAATGCTTTCGGAAAACCGGGCTTGACTACATCGGTGATCCAATATTCTACACAAAAATTGGGTTTCTGGTGCTTAAAATCTTATAATTCAACGAAAATTCAAGCCACGGGATAGACTTGGAGCAATAAAACCTCACACTGAGCAGCTTGAGTTTTCCTTTGCTAATTATCAGAAGCTAGTGTTGGCAAGGAATATTACATGCCTATCCAACGGATACCATAAAAAACTGCTCACTTGTACACATTTTGAAAGGGCAACCCCTTCTGCCTTGCCTCTCCTTCACTGTTATATTTAAATACATTAATATTTTAATCTCCCGAAAGCACAAGCAATTTATCTCTTCTTTAAAAATAAATAAGGTGGGGAATGTGATCGTATTTAGAAAGCAGTACCTAGAGATACATTTTAATGGAGATAGAAACATATTTCAATCCCCCTCAAGCATACAGAAGGTCAATCCAAAGTCACAAGGGAACAGCAGTTCTGGATGCCCAAAGTGACACCCCTCTTTTAAAAGGTACAGTTTTAAGAGATAAGCCTGCAACCACCTACTAATCTGAAGAGAGGGGAGCAAACCGACTTGCATCACTTCAGAGAAGTATTTCCTTCCATGTTTGACAATAAAAAAGATAAATAATAATAATGATAATTAAAAAAAAAAAAAAAAGGAGACAGAAGGAGACAGACAGACATCTGGGTTATGTTCTAAATGTAATTAGAAGCCTGACAACAGGACAGAATAATGTCAAAGAAATTACCAGCAATGTGTTTTCATTCACAGGGTGACAAGTCAACAGGCACTCAGTTAATTTTAAGACTGATTATGTACCAACTCCTCAAACAAAATAAACACGTTCACCTCCATGGAGAGCAACAGGGAGCCCAAACACAGCATCGATTTCCCCCTGGGCAGGGCCGAACAGCTCAGTTGTGTCTGAGAAACGACGAGCCTGAGTTTTAGGGGGGGGTTGTTTGTTTTACAAGCTGCTGCCACTGCTCTGTGGGTGCCCAAGCCCTCGTGCCTTGGATCCCAGTCCTGGAGCTGCTGAGCATCCCCAGCGCTCCCGGACACAGACACGTAGAAATGCATTTACGAAGTGATACTACAGAGCATCACTCCCACTCGCGGTCCTGCCTGAGGGGATCACCTTTGGAAGGAAAAGCTGTGTGGTCCTAACAAAGGTTTTTTGAGGCCAGCACCTTCACACCATGTCAGATGACTCCTCTCCCAGGTTCTCCAGCACTCCAGGACACCACAGTGTGCAGGCAGGGAAGGGCTCAGGTGCACTTCCAGGGGCTGACTGGCCTTCCCGCTCAGGGTCTCTCAGGCATCTTGTTTGGGGTTTTTGGACAAACTGTGGTGTGTTCTCACAGGAAAGCAGAGCCTTTCCTTCTCACCTTGCCCAGGCAGCTCCTGCCTGACTGGGTTTCCCAGCATGGAGTTGCACCCCTGTTCCAAGGGACCAATTGTGCCTCCCACATCAGCCCCTGCAGGGCCCAATTCACACAGAGCTTCATCTTTCTGCTTCTGAGGCACTTGAAAAACAAAAACAAACCACGCCAAAAACCCTAATCTACCGAGCAGCGGAGGGAGAAGATGTGCAGTTGCAGAGGGCAGCTCTTCATTTTCCTGCAGCAATAAGAACTACCTATTTGTTTGAATGATGGTGGCTTCAGGAGAACACCAGCGCAGAGCCAAACGACAGCTCTGACGTAAATAGAGGGAAAAAGCAAACAGAGCCAGTGCAAAGCACTGAGGCAGCGATGGGCCATGGTGGTGGAGACGCCAGGCTGTGAGAACACGCAGCAAGGCAGGATGACAGATGAGAAAAAAAAAAAAAAAAGGTTACAAAAGCAGAACAGACTAGAAAGGCATTTATAGGATAATAATCCTTGCCTCTGTTTCTAATTATATCTATAATAGTTAAAAGCTGAAAGGATTTTAGAAGGCAAATATACTTTTTGTCCTCTGTGCCATTTTCTGGCGGCATTTGCCCCAAATGCCTGAAGAGGAATGGGTGGTTTCAGTGTCTGTGAATTTCTGTGTGTGTGCAGCTGGGGTCAAACATGTCCCAGGAAACTCTGCAAGGGACAGAACTGAGCTGGTTCAAACCCCCTCCCTGGGGCAGGGGCAAGTTGAGCAGACACAGACCTGCCCCTCAAACCCGCCAGTGGAAATGCAGATCCAGCAACAGCAGGCACCTTCTGGGGAACACTTTAACACATCAAAACCAGTGAAACAGCACCAGGCTGCACGTTAGACATCAACACCAAATCCTCTGAACAAATAAATACACACACCGTTTTGGAAGGGCTGTGCCGAAGGCTGTGAGAGCAGCTGGAACGATGACAACCCGACAGAACCGTGCCTGGGCAGACAGGGAGAGCGGGGGAGTCATCCCGCTCAATTTCTCTGGACTCATCAAGCGGTTCTTTAGAACTTCACATTATCCCATTAACACATCTACAAGCTCACAGCTGTGAACAACTTCATTGCAATTAGATCTCTGGAGCATGAACTGGCCCAAACTACTCAAATTTGAAACAAAGAGGAAATAGTAGCTATTAGATTAAGCAAGTAAAGATATATCAATTTTAATTGTAGGGCTATTCAGTGTAGAGCACTCTGGAGAGGGAAAAAATACTCAGCCTATCTTCTTGGGAGTAGTAGTGCTTAGGTTTAATCTCAAGTGTTGTCACTCCGCAGAGACGTAGCATTTCGAGAATTTTTATGCCGTATGTCAGACTTCAAGAACCCAACCCAAATCTCGGAGCACCAAGGCCTCTAACAACAGTCAGTCGGGGCAAACATCATCACTGGAAGCATTTTAAGTTTGGAAATACACAAACACGACGACAAGTGCAGCAGCACTACCAGTGCACTCTGAGAACTGATGCTGCCTGAAGGGAATGGCGATGTCTCTGCGCTCACTCTCTGCTGCGTGATTCGGGAGCCTGGAACATTTGCTGACACCTGAATCTCCCTAATTAGTGTCTTCTACCCAGAAATAAAGGGAAGGGAAAGACTTTTGGAAAAGAAGAATTATGCCAGAGATGTTGTTGTAACAGTTCTGACTATTTCCAGTAATACTTCAGATGCTGCAGTCAGAGATCTTACCCAACAGCTTTGGGAAACCAGGCAGGAATATTTGTCATCATCACCTTCCCCAGCTCAGTATGCTGAAAGCACACAGAGAAAAAAAAACACACAGCCTTGGAATAGTTAAGTGTTGGGGATGGAGGCAGTAGGGGGGGGTTAGTTTGTGAGGTTTTTGTTACCTTTTCTTTTTTTAAATTACTCATAACTGAATTGAACTAGAAAAACAGCCCAGGAGCACAGCCCTCACCGACCAGGCTAGACAGCAAAGATAAACACACCTTTGCAAAGGGAAAAAGCTGCTCTAACATATTGAGCAGACATTCTTGACATCTCTAGTTATCTTTTTGAGTGGCAACTGAAGAGGCTGAATCCAAGACTGGGCATGAACAACGTGACTCAGACACCCCAAAACACCGGACGTGGAGGCCACCATTTGTTGCACTGAGGATATACATCCCTGTTCTTGAGAAAGGCTCTTTCAAACGGTGTTTTCTTTGCCAAAAGCTTACGAACAACAAGCCACACTGCCCTCTAGAATCACTGAATGGTTTGGATTGGAGGGGACCTTAAAGCTCATCCAGTTCCAACCCACTGCCATGGACACCTTCCACTATCCCAAGCTGCTCCAAGCCCTGTCCAGCCTGACCTTGGACAATTCAAGGGATGAGGCAGCCACAGCTTCTCTGGGCAACCTGTTCCAAGGAACAGCCAAGAGTCAGAGCCCAAACTGAGGCCAATGAGAGGCAGTTTGGAGCCCTCTGAAGTGGCCAGAGGCAGCCACAGCTGCTTCCACAGCTGCTGTGAAAAGGATCAGTGCTACCGTGTTGCACCTGTGATTATTTTAAGCAATCAGCTTTGGAAAAAAACACTAAATAATGTTCATTCCTCCTTTCTCATAACAGTACAACTTGTACTTAACCTTTCTGTCACTAAAGAAATATTCCATTTAAGAAAGCAGCACAGAATCAGTTTAACAACTGAGCAAACAATGCCTTCGTGTAACTATGCCTGTTAACCTTTGATTTACAACTCCCTTTGTCACTTTTGGTTTTGAAATTAAGATGCTTATATGCTGAAGGGTAACAAAGTTCAGGCTTTTAAATTAACATCGGCTATAAATAATGTGCTACCCGAGTCAAAGAACATCTACAAAGCACTAAAAACAGGTAAGTGAGCATTAAACAGCCTTTCTCTGAATAACTTCAAAGATGAAAAGATAACAAACGCCTGAAAACAAAACTCCTTGCACACATTTTTGGTAAAATAGTCAGCTCCAAATAATTTGCTTTTTGTGGCTGTCAGGAGAGACCTGAGCAAGACAGCTCAGGCTCTTGCTGTGCTGAGGAGCAGCTGATGTGGAAAGCAAAGGCTTCCAGGGACAGACAATTTGTTGACCCCATCTGTAGGTTATTATAACACTGACTGATCTCCCAAAGCAATTTTCAGTAATAAAAAGTTTCCAAGACCAGCTTTTCTCCTTCCCTAGCCCCAGAGGAAGATTTACACAAGATTCCTGGAGAACAATCCCGTCCTCTCTCCCTCTTTTTTTTTTTTTTCCCCCCCCTTACAATGGGAGAATCGAGTTGAGTAATTTCTTCTGCCATCTGGGTATGGCTAGCAGGAGAAAACCATCAGCAGGTCATATGGCATCACTTCCCTGTATGAATTCCCAGGACGTGCTCCATGTAAAGGTTGTGGGAGTTTTGTATTTACGTGAATCCATGGAGCTCACTGCTATCACAGTCACTGCTGCACCATTTAAAAAAGGCAAAGGAAATAAAAGGCATAAATTATCTCCTAAAACAAGCACTTTTTCGGTGCCGAAGTCTTCAGCGAAGAAATATAAAACACAATTGCAACAAGAGCTCAAATTGCTGCTTTAGACTCTAATGGCTTCATAACAGTAATTAAGGCTTCTTCCTGACTTCATAACTATGCCGTAATGCATTTATCAAAAGCACATTACCACAATGGACACATTCACTCTTTCTGCAATGTTTCGACAGCTCCCTTTGGACACTATCCGTAAATAAAATCTTATGTGGGCCAATTAAAGAAAGCATAAATCCAAATTCTCTGTGGCTATCTTGCTTTGAACGCGCTGCTCTGTCGATTTTTTTAATGGAAAACGGGTAAGTGCTTGGAATCCAGTAAAAAACTTCCTCCCCAGAGCAACTCCGGGATGCAGAGACCTTCTTAAGAGCCACAGGAAGGAAGGAGAGGAATGCTTCTTGGAGCTTTGTTTTTATCACAGAAGGAGGAGAGGTTTTGACAGCAGAGAGACTATTGTCAAGTACATTTGGACTCACGTCAAAGTCTCTGCCTGGACAAATTGGACTGGGAGTCCTTTCACAGCGAAAGTGCACAACAGGCAGTGCAGAGCCATTTCTCCACTTCACTGAAGAGCAGAAGGGAATTACAGAGCTCTCTCCCGCTTCCTCCCAGCCAACTGCCTCCAACAGGCTGCAACAAGCCCAGCACAGCACCTTCCTCCTCCTCCCAGCCCCTTCCCCATGCAAACCCCACTATTTTCCTGTGGGAATACAAATTCCCTGCCAGCGGAGCAGCGGGAGGAGCGGCACATGTGCAAAGCTCACACTGTGTAATGAGTGCTACCCAAAGTGCAAATGCAAGTGGGTGAGCATTGGCATGAACCCTGCAGAGTGCAGCTAAAATTAGGGCTTGCAATATGGAAATCTGTAATATCCTCTGCACCTGGGTAGCTCAGTGCACTCCAGCCCAATTGTGCTTTACCCGGAGGGAGGGGAAAAGGGGGAAGATGTAAAATACACATGACCTTCCCTCACCATTTTTACCACTAAGAGAGGCCTTGGCATTAGACATTCTGCAGCAACAGCTCAAAAGATTTTACAGGGCAGATAATTAGGAACACATTCCCCTTTCTTTTGATCACATGAAAGACTATTTTAAACCAAACAGGTACTCTGCTCCTGCAATGAGCCGCAATCTTTGCCACACGCTTCTCCCTCCCATCTCTTAACTGCTGCCACGGGGAAAATCTGGCAGGTTGTTTAAATATAGGATTAGGATGAAGCCAGTATTCAAGCCAGAAGTAACAAATCCCACTTCACATAAAGCATCCCTGACCAGTTAATCCATGTTGTTTACTCCCTTGGTGGGGAAGGTTTCACACTGATGAGTTCTGACTGCTCCTTAGTACAGGCAGAGCTGGGGGCAGTAACCTGAGCAGGACTCTCTAGAGCACAGTTCTGCCACCCCCCAATTTTAGTATCCTTTACAAAAGTCCCAGAATTTCTCTAACAGCATTCAAGAGTGAGGCAAAGCAGCCAGGCAGCACATAAAGGAGCTCCTGGGTTTTTGTTTCTGGGTTGCAGGGGGTGAGGGGGAAGATTTGTCAAGAAACCTTCTAGAAACCCTGGGGGGGGGGAAGGAGAGGATGGGAATTGGCTACGGGAAATGAAAAGCATAATTCAAATGCTGATATGTTCTTCACAAAGCTGTTCCTTAAAATACATGGGAAGGAACTGCACCAACCTCAACTTAAAGTAGAAAAAAAGGAGAAAAGCAAACAAAGCTTAGGTACAGTATTATGCAGGAGCTGTTCCCAAGGCTTCCACCCAGGAACAGACTCCCAAGCTTTCATTCAATAAGGTACTGCTACAACAAAATTACCTCCTGGGTGCTAATGGTCTCTTAGTTATAAACAACCTCTTTATGTAAGGGGAAAAAAAAAAAAGTGCATTGTAAAGGAATTTGCCACACATTTCCTTCAATAAATCCTTCCTCCATTCAGTGCTTCCCAACAGGAGCTGGTCTACCAACTATCATCACCAGTAATTCTCTCCCACCAGGGGGAAAGTAAAATAAAAAATTCAGACTATAAAAATATCTTTTTTTATCATAGGAGAAAATTATTATGAGCCTTCATTGCTGCCTGGCTGATGCCTGTGCCCACAAATGGTTCCCTCTTTCTCCATTAATTGCTTGCAGAGGGAGAAAGGAACAAATGCTGACCATGTGAGGCGCATCCAGAGACTCAAGGTAATCATTCTCATTCAGTTTTATTTATAGTAACAGGTATTTATTTATTTGATTTTATTTACACCAAGAAGAATAGGTCCAAAGGTTCCTGGCAAAAGCATCCTGACAGGGCAGCTGGCTATGTTGCCATCACGCTGTGCCAGGTATTCCCCTTCTGAACCACCCACTCCTGGCATATGCCTGAAAAATGAAAAAAGAAAATTTCTGCTCTAATTTCCCAGAGCTCCTGACAGTTCCTACCTGCTCGGTTTGTCCTCTGCCAGATCCACGTCACTGCCAGCTCCAGATTTCTTAGCCAGGGCCCTGCTCTGGAGAAACTCTCTCTTTGGAGCAGCCAACTCCCTTTCCAGCTGAGTCAGAGCAGGACCAGCTGCCGAGACCCAGGAAGAACCATGGGGGACACTGTGCGAGGAGTGCTCCAACCCAGAGCTCCAAACTACTGCAAACACCCTTGATTTCCAGACTTTCCCAGCCCAGCACACATGCCAGAGGTAAGAGAGGATGTGCCAGCTCCCTCCAGGACTGCCCACACATTCCAAGTCCAGGTAGGGACGGAGCAGGACAGTACATATCAGAGCTCAGCACTGCACTGCCAGCAAGCAAAGCCTCCCAGCTGTGATCCCTCTGCCAGCAGAGCCCCCAAACACAGGGATGAGCCCAAGGGAACAAGCTCTGCCCACCCACTTGCCCCCTTTGCAGGGCTCTTGCACCACACTCCCAAACAGGGAACACCAGGAGGACAAACGGATCTGGAGAGAAGTGGCTTGGACTAAGCTGGACCGGTCAAATCAGCCTCCACAAGGAATGGGCAGCAGCCCTGGAGCTGGGGTGGCAAAAAGACACATTTTCCTGAAGCAAAGCCCAGCCAGAGGAATGGGCAACTTTGTCCTCCAAATACATAAGCTCATTGCTCATAAAAAGTTTACCCTGAGCAGAGGAAGCAACACTAATACAGTTTTATCGCTCCCTATACTCAAAGCTTCGTGGGCAGCCACAAAAGCCTGGGATAGTGTTGCACCCCATCTGAAGGGGAAAAACAAATCCTGCTGGCAATCAAAAGTAGCGAGCAATTCAGGATATATATCCAGGATATATCCAGCCCCAAACCAGAAAAAAAAAAAAAAAAAAAAAATTACACCCACCTTTGAAGC
>VXAY01007103.1:2973600-3001412 GCA_013399855.1 Oxyruncus cristatus | reverse complement strand
AAAAAAAAAAAAAAAAAAAAAAAAATTCACCCACGCTTGTAAGCTGGTCACACCCTTAAGCTCTCCAGAGAAGTTTTACAGCTTGTAAAACCCTCATGATTCATTTGGAAAGAAACCACAGTCTGTGCTGCAGCCACAGCAGGGTAAGGTTTCACTGGGAGGAAGGGATGCTTCAATCAACTGGACTTGAGGAGACACCTAAGGAGCTCTAGGACATGTCAGGGCCCAGCTACAAATGCAAAAGAGGGGGAAACAGAAGAGTTTGTGTCCCATATCCACAAGGTATTTATGCCAAGAAAAGCAGGTTATTTATACAGAAGCTTTCTTTTCAGCATGCACCACTCAGCTATCCATTATCAGCCCCAAAACAACAAGGCACAGGAGACTAATGAACAGCATGAGCAGGAAATACAGAGATGTGAAGCAAGATTTAAAGCACAAATGGTTCAGGCACTCTCGTATTTTACAGAAGGTCATTCACTGGGCCTTTATACTTCATTTATCAAATTAGATCTGAATTGGTGCAGTCATCCTGATTCAAGAAACCATCACGCATCTTTTCCCTTCAAAAGGGGAAATAAAGACTTTATCTGTAAAGCAGTTTGCATCAGAAGATCTCCGAGTCCTTCCCTGGCACTTTGCCTCGCAAAACCACCCAGGCAGACAGCTGCCTACCCTACACGTGGCCCTCAGAGGTGCAAAGAACTCCAGTGTTTTGCCTATAATGGTTTGGGCCAGACCTCAGCTCCACACCTCCTCCCCCGAGATGCACCTGACTGAGCCAATTCCCCGTGCTGCTGCCCTTAACGAGTGGGATTTTATAGCCTCTATTTTTCCAGTGCTTCCCTTGTCATCATAAACATCCCAGTGTTTGCTCACAAATTGTTCCACTAAAAACAAATATGCTGCCACTCCACGGCTGTGGAATTTGCTGCAGAAAATCATCAAGAGAACAGCGCTGTCTTGCCAGCCACCTGCACCACCTCCCCCTTCAACTCAAACCCAGAGGCATGTTACAATTACATTATTCCAACTAAATAAAATTATTTTCCCCTGTTCCAAGACATAAAACAACCACATTATTATGGTCATTGCCACTGTGATTTAATAATTTAAACAAAAGACACACACACACACAATGATGGGAACATAGTAAGTAGCACAGCACTTCATTACAGCTGGAACCAGTATTTATGACCCCTGAAAGCAAAGATGGTCTTGAGAATTATAAGCCCAAATGCGTCACTTCAAAATTACAACTTAATCATATAAGGCTCAGCACAGAGCTTTCAAACACACTGATCATCTTTTGTTTTTTTTCCAGGGTGAGGAAAAGCTCTGAGAGACAATAAATCATTTAACGGATCGGTGGGAGACGGCTACTTACGGAACGGGATTTGCAACGCAAAAAGCGAACCATGAAGCATCACCTTCACACCCTTCACCCTTCCTCACGCACTGCTGGGGAACACTCTCTCCAACTCACCCACTGCCTCCTCTAGAGCAGGTCAGGGACAGGGAAAAATCACCCACTTCTGTAGGCAAAGGTTCATGTGCTCTTGGAGCCGTGCGAGGAACGAGCTGAGATGCAAAGCAGTGACCCAAGAGCTGCCAGTGCTCTGAAAGCTCCAGACCACGAAGTTAATCTGGTAAAAACGCTTTGGACGTGTAGCCACAGCCCAAATGGAGTTCTTTGCCAAGACTGAGGACAATATGTTATTAACTAAAGTTTAATTATATCCACAAAGACACATTTCTAGCTGAGGCTTACAACCACGTCTCTGTAGATTTGTTTGTTCTTCTAGTGGTCCCATTAAGAAATGAGTTTTGTGATCACTTTCACAGCCCAGAACACACATTTATCTGGTTTTATCCTGTTCTGCTTCCACAGGAATTTTACTGGTCCCATGTTAATTAATTTACGTCAGAAACAGACAACACTTCACAAAGGACCCTCTAATCAGTGGCTAATAAGGGTGGGCTGCAATGTGGTGTTTATGCAACAGTGGTAAGAGTATTTTCAAAAGACAAAGCCCAGTTTCAAAGAACAAGCTATTGTCTCCCCACCAAATGAGTATGGAAATTAAACAGAACTTAATTATTACATTTGCTCTGCTTTGGATTAGGCAAGATCGATTTCCAGCAAGTATCACTCCCCGCAGAAAGAAGAATCTGGCTACTTGTAGTAATTAGACAGGGTTTGGGGGTTTTGAGAGAAATTCTACAGGAAGAATGAGTCAGCAGGACACAAACAGCCCAGGTCTCTACAGCCAACCAATAACCACAGCATGGGCTTCAGCAGGGAAACCCTCACACTCCCAGAGACCCAAGGATAAGGCAGTTCCATGGAACAGCTGCCCATCTCCCCAGTAACCCGACAGCCACAGAAGCCACGCAAGTAGCTCTGAATATGCTATCTCTTCACATACTCTTTCGAGTGCATGAAGCAAAAAGCACACGCTCCATCCTAATGGAAAAGCCAAAATTCAATTAATGACACCAATCTCTGAAAGCCAGCAGAGGATGCACAAACGGCTTAGTCGGGAAATTTTTCTTTCCGAAAGCTTCCCTGAACTGTAATAATGCGACGATTGCAGGCGCTTATTTATTAATACAGAGAGACTTCTTTATGAGAGATCTGCAATCAGCTTAACCCCTGAAAGTGCAGCTTGATGGAGCTCAGCTCCTGCCCAGAGCTTCTTATCTGCTTTCACATGAGGAAGCAGCACCTGAGAGCTCAGGGGTGAGTTGGGAACAGCCCAGGTGACACCTCAGCAAAGCCAGTGCGCAGCAGTGCCCCAGGCTCCGCTTCCATGCCAGGCTTTGCTAAGGGAGAGAGGCAGGTTCCACAGGCAAGGAAAGCTGGTGAGTGGAACAGTCAGGGTGTGTACGATGATGTGTGAAAGGGGATGGAGAATTGACACTTCTTAAATTACCACGGCAGGGAGAATGATGGAAGGTTGTTAGTGGGTAGCGTAAGGTGAGTTACCAAATCCTGCATTTCTGCAACGTCAGGTGGTCACGGCACAGAAGATGCAACACCAGCACATCACCGTGTCTCTGCTGGGCAGAACAGCTCCTTGAGCTACCAGACTTGGCAACACTGGAGCCCCTTGATTTAAAGCAACTGTATTATTAAGTTAACATATTTATTAGTAATACAGACTAGCTTATATTTAAAGGAAAGGGAATGGCACAGGGAGCTGTTTCAATTCATAAGAGGCAGCTATTAAGTCAGCGCTAAAATGTGGGGAGAGGAAGCTTTCCCAATGGTTTTGCTACATTCTTACATCATGATGTCACAAAGCCCAAGGAGTCAATAAAGCACATTTTAGGACTTCAAGGGAGACTGTAACTGCCTTGACTCTCTGCTACAAGAGACAAACCCAAATATAAGTTTATCCAGTTCGCAAGTAACAGTATCCTGGTCCTCTTCACTTTGTCCTTTATCACTAGTGAACAGCCACAGTGATAACAACAGGACTACAGCTCTCTAGAGAGACAGCAAGTACTGCCCTGAACACCCCATGAAATTCAACACAAACTTCACCAGTGCAGAGGCAGAGCAGATTTAAAAGCAAGGGCAGCTCTTCCACCAGCAGTAGCTCGGGATCACAAAACTGCTTCCTGCCGTTCCACCTCCTGAACTTCCTGCCATCCTGTCCAGGGAACACGCCTTTGGCCCTGACCATGACCTGCAGAAAACAGCCACCTGCCCAGCCATGAGCATTAAGAAATCCCCTCAGCCAAGTCCCAGGGCTGGGACAGTCCCTTCCCTCCGGGTCATCATAAGTTCAGCAGTGCTGGACTCACCACGACCTTGAGAAGGGACAACCCCCTGCCCCGCTGCTTCTGGCTCCTCAGGACAGAAATCACTGGTACCAGGCCAAAACTGAGCTTCTCAGAACACAGGGAGGGGGAGGACTGCTCATCACTGCCTCTGACACAACACAGGTGATGTTTTGCATATTAAGCACACATGGAAACACAAATTTGAGCTGTTAACATTTGTCATTGCTGTACCTCCCTCTGAGCCCCAGGGAACACAGCAGGGTCCTCAAAGCAAGGGGGACCACAGACCAACAGGGTGATGAGAAACGAGACAAAGAGTTCAACACGTTTGTTTCATATGCAGAGGAAACTCCCAGAAGGGAAAGGAAACAGTATTTTAAAGCCCAAGAGACAGTCAGGTGCCAGCTGTCGGTATCACAAGACTTGTACTGTCTCTGCTGTTCTTACCCAGGAGTATCCCACTTTGGGTAGGTGCCCTTGGGCACCCACCTGCACCATCCATGCAACATCCCCTCTGCTAAACATGTCATCAGCTCCACAAACCACAGGGACAGCCTTGTCTGCTGCTGACAAGCTCCAAAAGGGACAAGAGTGCTCAAGAGGTGAATACCTGTGGGGCAGTAACCTCCTGGGGTGCTGGGGAGCCCCTAAATCACTCAGGAGTATCTCTGTCCAAATCCTCTGTTTCCATTTCATGTGGTAGTTCCTCACTGGCACAGCTGCTGATTAAAGCTTGCACTGACATCTGAAGACTCAAAGGCAAATTAAAATAACCCTACACTTCTTAATCCGATTCATCATTTTTTTAATGACTGGAGTTCCTACGATGTGGAAAGCATCTCTTGCAGGATCCCGCTTTGACCACTGCTGTTCATAAATGCAAAAAGACCTGCTAATGCTCTCTAAACTTCCCACAGAAGTATTTATACCAGCACCCCTCTATTTTTTTTTTTTTTTGCCCAACAATAATCTAATTCATGTGACTCTTATCTTAGCAATGAAACAGCACGTTAAATCCAGGATCACAGCTCATTTAGATAAATGGAGTTGGGCACATCCAGCGAGTCATTCCTGCTGTGACATTTCTACTATTGACAGAGTTATTTCCAGGCCCAGCGTGGGCAGGGAACTGGGAGGACTCACACCCTTGAGCACAGTCACTGTCCCTCACTGAGGGTGCACAGCACAGCCACATTTTCTAAAGGGACTCTACCTGGGTCTAGTCACATGTTAATAAACATTCTGGCAGCATTTCCCAGAAATAACCTTCAACAGTTACCTAGAAACATAATCCATCAAAATAAACCTCAAAATAGTAAGAAACTAAAGGAACTTTTATTGGTTGCTTGCGTTCTAGCTACGTACAGAAGAGTTAGTGCACAAACCAGAGCCATTGATCAAGCTCAAATTAATTTCAAGGTTATTTCCTTAGTTCTTTTATAAACACAAGTAGTACTGTCAGAAAGTTCCCATTTCCTCTTTCCTTGCTACACTGTGAGCTCTGAAGAAACAGCTCAACCTTGGAGACCTCTACAGGACTCGAGAGCACACAGTGGAACCCAAACACTTAGCAGGTGGTGAGCTGAAGTGAGTCTGTTGCTCCAGAGCTTAACAGTTAAATCATCCAGAAGAGATTAAAATTTCCCATCAAATAAATTGAAAAGTTCTCCTTCAGCACTGAACAGTTCCCTTGTTCTCTAGGGCTCCATCCCCACATTACTTTTTAATCTTAATAAATACAGATGGTATTTGCATCTTGATGTTTTTCTTTTTTCTTTTCTTTTTTTTTTTTTTTTTAATTAACTGCTGACATGGTGCAGAAACCCACAGCGGAAGGATTTTCTTTAGATACTCAGAGCACTCCTCATCTGCATATTGATTTCAACTCATAATTCGTCGTAAACAAAATGGATCCACTGGAGTCTGTGGAATTCCCGCTGCTGAATCCTCCTCTCTGCTCACAGCCAAAGCCCGTGCCCAGGGATTAACCCACACCTGTACTGCACAGCACGCTGCCTCAGTGGGAACTGGGATTTGCTGGAGTTTCCACTCAAGGCTGTAAAGCTGGGATGCATCCGCAGTGGTCCCAGAAACACCCTCTGAGTGCTGGGGCTGAGCCTGGGTTATCTCCCTGATAACCCCCACGCCCCGGGGACTGTGCAGCGTGACACCCACGTGCTGCTGCCTCAGAGGACACAACCCAAAACTTGGCTGTAGCACATCAGTTCCCAGCACTGCCCAAGTGCTGCTTGCTCAGCCTGGGGAAAGGAAGCTGGATTTGATTTGCAGGGACACATGTGCTCTGTGTAAGTGCATCCATAACCCCGTGCCGCTGCCTATTTACAACTTTCCACCCTGCTAAAAAATTGTATTTTCAACCAGAAGACACACTTCTGATTATTGAGAAAGATCTCTATATACCCTAGAAATTAATCATTCCTGTAGTCTGCTAAGACCCATGACAATGTAGCCTTGGCTCTGGAAAATTAACTGGTATAGGTCAGTCAAAGACATGCAATTTAAAATTTTCTTACATTCTCTTAGGTATAATCTCTTCAACCCTTCTCTCCAACCATCAAGCATTCATTGGATCTGGCATAAATATTCAACCCATGCTGCTCATCAGTTTGGTGGGGGTTCACCTGCAGTTTTAGGGCAGGTTCTCTTCACACCTATGAAGTTTTGCTTTCAGCCTCAATGGAAGCAGAACTAGATCCTAAATAGGTCCTCTACACTGACACAGGGGGGCTTGAAAGGGACGAAGGAAAACAATACAAGGAAAGAGAATCTCAAAGAAAGATAGTTTCATCAGACAAGGGTGTATTCTGTGCAATAAAAGAAGATAATCACCCTTATCTGCATTACATCGAATACCTCTGGCTTTCAAAAGCCCTTAAGGCTGCAGTTTTTGGTTACCTTTTCCCCCCATTTCCTCCAGGATTAATGCTCTTCCTTACAAGCCTGCTGCCAGCTGCTGCATGGTCTCTCTGGATATCGGGAATTCTTGGGTTTTCCGACTTTTTCCACCGTTAGAAGGACATTTATCAGGTTAAGCCCAGATTTCTTTCCCTGTCTCACCAGCAGAGTTTTGGATGACTAATCAAACGACTGAATATATTTTAAGGATTTAATTCTCCCTTCACTATTTATACTAGGCAATGTCACTTTGACACTATTCTGGCTTTCCACTGTAAAAAACTTTCCAACTAAAATTCCCTTAAAACGAACACGCTCTCAGCAGCAGATAGGACTGGTATTGGCTCCATCTTGCCCTCCCCCAAGTCAGCTTCAGCTGTCACCAAAAACACAGTAAGCATTTTCCTCCTTGGGAACTATGTGTTCTTGCAGTTATATTCAGTGGACCAGAAGAGTCTGGCATCAGAAAAAGAACTATCTGATTTCTTGGACTCACTGCAAGAGAACCTGTCTTGGCCAGATACAGTTATCACCACACCAAGAACTCGGTTAAATTAAAGCTACCCTGGGCAACGAATATTGGCTGTACAAGCAGGGATCACACACCTCAGATGCAGCTTTGGGGCTTTGACTGGGGTGTTTCTTCCCACAGTTATAAATAACAGTGAGCAAAACACTCACTTTGTATGTTGGTGTAAAGATTTTCAGAGCCACCATCCATGAACCGCTACGACTATTTTAGTAAATGGAAAGTAGTCAACAGCTCTTGAGAACCTTTCACATTTGTCTCTGTTTTCAGTGTGTTCGGATCTGAAAGTGCGTTTTTCAGCTTAATTCAGACTGAGCATTTAAGTCAAGGTCGAACCTACTATTTTCACCCATGATCTGCATTGCCCTCTTTCACCTCCGTTGCGTGGGATTTCTGTTCCTACGCACAGCTGTAAGGAGGGAAATATGCCCTGTAAAAGCAGCTGCACCTCAGACCTACCTGAGGGTACTGAACCTTGGAGTGCCCCTTTCTGCCAGGGAAGGGAGAGCTGCCACGTTCAGGTGGCAGATCCTTGTGTGGCCACACCCGGCTGTCACAGAAAAACCTCTGGGCAGCAGCGAGGAAAAAGTACAAAAGTACAAACCAGACCCAAACCATCTTCCTGAAAACCTACTCGAAGCAAGTTTTTCCACGGATCCTCTCTACCACGGTTCCCATCTTTTGGCTCCCTCGTGCAAGCCCAGCCCTCAGGCAGAGACACCTCTGACAACTTCCAAGCAATTGAGGTGTCCACCCAGACCTGCCTCTGCTTTAAGTGTCCTCCTCTCACCTCAGTCATCCCCCCTTTCCATCCCTCTATTAAGCAGGTCTGCAGCACATCTGCAGCCTTCTGTTCCCTCCAGGAAGGGTCCCACCTCCATTTCCCTGGATTGGGACCAATGGGAATGTTACTGAATGTCACAGCGAGTCACATCACATCTGCTCTATGCTGTGCTCAGGACATCCTTCTCCACGGAGCTTTTCCATGAGGGGTTGTTCATCAGGTCTTATTTTTAAAGAATCTGGGCCAAGTCATCCCTGCTGTAGCTTTAATGACGTCAATGAGCTACAGCAGGGGTGAAATTGGGCCATTATTTTTTATGTCCATATGTCCTGTGCCCATTAAAGAAAAAAAAATGCGAAAGAAGATCAAGGAAGAAAAGAAAAGTTATTGAATCAAAAGACTACGCTGTGCAGAGATTAATACCTAGATGTGGAATGTTTCTCTTTTGCTCCTGCTGTACCTTTATATTTATAACAGTTTATGGAAAAAGAAATACTTCTGTCAAGGTACAACACGAGTTCTGCAGTGACAAATTACATTCCCTTTTTGTATCCTGTTTTGATAAAAAACTAACAAAAAAAAAATCTTTACCAGGAAAAGGTCTCTTCAGAACTCGACGAAAGTGAGGGACACAGTTGCCAGTATGTGTTAGTTCCTCCCCCCTAAGCCACCATTCACCACACTCAGCACATCACCACCCAGCAGTAAAGCCCCGTGGACCTTGTCCTGAGCTCCTTTCTTAGCAAATCCAAGACATGATTATACAACTACCAAAGGAGAAATATTGTGTACCAGGTTAAGCCTAAACAGTGTTTTCTCTCAGTATCCAAAGCCTCAAACGCCAACACGAAAAGGGACACAGCTGAGGAGACCAAGCCTGCAGATGTAGGACACCAGCTGTGAGCAGCAGCAGTAACAGCCACGATGCTGTGGTGATTTTCAGAAGGCTGAACTGCACATTTACTCAAGATAAATGGCACAAACATGTTTTCCAACCCCCCGTGCCCAGACCAAGGAGTGGTGCCCCGGGCTGTGAGCAGCGACTCTGGGTCACCCAACCACAAAATGCATCACAGCCAGCGAGACCTACGAGCACAACTCCTCAGCTCCACGTTTAAAAGCCCCTTTAACTGACATTTCAGCCTATGAGTAACCACATTCATAGGAACCCAGGTGAAATTACTCACCAACACGCCTCCAGAGTCACGCCAATACTCCTTCAGAGCCACACAGCAACTGCCCAGCAACAGCACCAGATCACAGGAGCCTCGGGTTCAGGGCCTTACTTTGTAGATCACTTTTATTTCAAAGCTTAATGGAAGAGTCCTTTGAAATCTTTGACCCTAATTATCCCAGTCTCAGCTTCAGTCAAAGACTAAGTCCTCCTTGCAAAGGCCTTTTTCCCAACTGCTTTCCCTTTGCATTAATGAGCTCTTTTTCCCACAACAAGCCACAACAGTCGGAGGTTTTGTTTTTGTTTTTATTTTTATTCCTCTCCTCCCCTCCCATTCCAGCACTGGAATCAAAATAACTTGAGATGGAAAACGTGTGACCTCCCAAGCCTTTATTTACAGTATCACAAACCACAAGGGAAGGATCTGTCCAAGTTTTCCAGCTGGAATGGGAACAGCAGGGAAAAAATGTGCCCTCATTTTTTGCAGCTGTGATATTTAACACATCGCAGGGGAGAAGACTGGGAAGGAGGCAGGAGAGTTGGAAGCCAGTTATGATGCCATGAAAATATTGGATGAAGAGTCTGAGCCACATAAGTAGGTTCACATGATCACATCCTTTCTCCCTAGAAATAAACTGAGATTTCTACATGCAAATGTAACTGCAAAACCAGTCTGACACACATTTAATGGGGTTACTTCTTAACTTTTACACTAAACCAGACTGTAAAATATAGGAAAACATTCTGGACTTCACCTGATTTTGTATTAGTCCTGTAATGATCTCTCTTCACGCCGCCATCCCCCCCCCAAATTACTACAACAAAGATTTCATCAAAAAACAGAAGCCTCGAAGCAGTGGAACCTTCCTCAGATATTTAAACAGCACAGAAAAACAAACACAAACGAAGGAGGTTTAGATCTATAGAAAGTTTCTTGCAGCAGGAAACTGTCAGTTAGTCTGTGGTTACAACCACACCAACGTCACAGCTCTTTCCTCCCAGTTAAATACGTTGTGTCCAAACAGTTCCTCATGTCTGGTGTTCCTACTGTAAAAGGAGGAAAACCACCAAAAGACAAACTCACCCCTATTTCCAACTAGAAATTTCGTAGTGCCAGACTACACAGGGGGACTACAGAGATCCCTTCTTTTGAAAAGGGATCCTCCTGTACCTTTCCAAATATTTATGTCCTAATCTGTCAGGTCTAACTCAGTTTACCTGGAACTATCTCCCACCTTTAAAAGATCCCATTCCCCCTCCTTTCCCTATCAGCAGTTCCCTCGTCTCCCAGCCTGGCACAGTAGGAGGTGCCACTCTAACCCACCACCTTTACACACTCAGACAGGGAATGTCACAACTGTGCTGCCCATCAGGGCTCTTCTCCTTGCCAGTACAAGAGCAGCCATCACCCAGCTCTCTGGAGTGTTATCACCTCAATCTATTTCCTTACAGTGAGTTTTGTGATACAGTTGATGAAGGATCCAACACGAGGACAGATTTCTCTGCATTCAGTTGGTTTCCATGAACTCACCCTTCACAAGGGGTTCAATTCTCAGGTCATGGATCCCACAGTAACTCCCCTGGTTAAGTACAGGATGCAGAAAAAGTAAGCTTCAGCCCCAATTTGCGTCCATATAAAAGGACATAAGGCTCTGGAAGGAGAAAAGCTGGTCACATTACACAGCCAGGGGTGGAAAATCACAGCCCAGCATGGCACAGGCAGAGACAGAGACAGGTGTTGCAGGCAAGGCAGGGGGTCCTGGAAGGGCATTAGAAGGACCCAACTGCAAAGCAAACCTGTGCTTCCTTCTGACAGGACACCACACACTCCTTGTGTGTTTGTACAGATTGCTTGGAGGGGACATCACTTCCCCTGTGCACAAGTCCCCAGTCCTCACCTGCCTCACATCTTCTCAGGCTAAGGCACCCTGTGATTCCACTTCATTTACTTTCCCCTCTCCTATGTATTATCCTCCTGCCCAACACCAGCCTCTGCTTCTTACAGAGAGAAATTCCTCATCCCATCCAGGATTCTGCAGCTGCAGGACCAGTGCAAACACAGAAAGGCAGCACAGAGCCCCTGGACAGGTGGAAGGGAGGATGCAGAGCTGCGGGTACCTCCTCACTCTGCACCAGCATCCTCCGTCTCCCCATCCCACTGCTTCCCCCACCAGCTCCTTGCCCAGGTCCCACAACTTCCAGAATCACTTAGGGCTTGCATACGCACACACATCCCAGGGATTGAGGACACTTTCCCAGATTTTGAAGTTATTCCAAGCAAAATACTCCCAGGTATAACTTGCAGAGAAGCCTCCTCCCAACATTTCAACTCTGTCCAGCAGTTTGGATTCAAAGCCTCCAGGTTTGGAAAAACACAGGGCTGCTGGCATGACAGAGGGGAAAATTATCCAGTGCCTCCAGCATTTTCCTGGACACTGCTATTCAGCTTCTTGTCTTCACGAACACTGCACTCCCTGACAAGGTTTAAAACCCATTTTTCTCCCTACATTCCCTACCTGCCAATCCACAGACGTTCCTGGCTCTCTGCTGACGCAAACAGCCCGGATTCATTTTGCTGTGAACACCATTCCAAAGGCAGTTTCCCCTCACCTGCCCAGGAAATTAATGACCACTTGGGCACCTCATCAGCCCCGGTAAATCCTCCAGGCAAGTGAAATGAGCTGAGCCACAACCCCAGGGCAAAGCAAACCCTGAGCACTGCTAAGGATTGCGTTTCTTCTTTCCTGTTACCGCTAATTCCCAGAAAAAACACTCCCCTCTACAACAGCCCGAGGGGGATTTCGTGACCTAACACGAGGAGGGAAAGCTCTCGGGATACAGATGTTCCTCCTCAGCACAGGAGCACAAATTCACATGGCAATTAATGCCTCTACGAGCATAAACTCCTCTGTTAAAGCTGCTGACAGCAGCTTTTGCTCCCAAAGAGACCCGTCCACAGCTCTTTCCGGGAGGGCAGGCAGGAGCTGTCGGGCTCTCTCCCAAGGAAATCAGGTATTCCTGAGGGACACCACAAAGCACCGGGAACAGCCTGGCTCTGCTAATCCTGAAGAGAGACTTCAGGAAGGGAATCGACGTGGGGAATGGCAATGAATTCACCGGGAGCCAATTCCCCGACAGGAGATAATTAAGCTATTCAAATCAGCCTCAGTTTTCAACAAAGATTTTTCATGTTAACACAGGGCTGGTCTCACTGTCGTCTCAGTGTAGCTGCTGCGACCCTGAGGGATAAATCCACAGAAACTCATCCCAGTGATTTCAGTCTGGTAAGTGAACAGGCTCGGATCCAAACTCATTTTTTCCCTCTCTTCTTCCCAGCAATCCATTGCTCTTGAAGCAAAACCCACCAGTTTTGGGGTTTTAGCATCCAGCAGCAAAAATGCAAAGTTGCTATACCACAGTACCACCCCAAAGAGACATTCAGGGGAGTTGAGAACACCCTTTCTGATAAGGGAAAAGAAAAAAAAGCTTAGTGCTGAGGAATGTACTGGAGGAAAATAAGAAGATGCAAAACTATGCAGTCAGTCTACAGCCTGACACCCCATCTATCAAGAACCTCCTCTTCAGCCACTAATTTTGCAGGGAGACTTCACACTATGGTCTACATTTCTAGAACTCACACAAAAGAGGTCTGGTGGGAGCCAGACACACACAGTGAACCCCCAAACAACACTCATAAAAAACACAACCTCTTCACATTTACTTGTTAAAAACCACCACAGGGTTGCTGCTTCCCCTGCTATACTCTTCGTTGGGAAGTGCTGCATTTCAATCCTCTTGGCAATGCAAAACAAATTTAAAGTTCAGAGGGCAAAAAAAAGGTAGAAACAAGAATTTGATGGCAGTACCAGAGGCTGCACAACTGTTTATTTCAACACAAATAAAATCAACACAGTTAAGATTTTTTTTGGGGGGGGGAACTCAGATGACATTTAAATATCCATTAAAAGTTATGTTAATTGCACATCCTGTGCAGCCATTCTCCCTTTTAATGAATTTATTTCAAAGATTTTGAAGAAACAAATATGCTGACTAAGAAAAAGGCAGGGAGCTTTCTTTAAAAAGAGGTTTATTACCAGTGCACACGTCTAGGCAATTTAAGCCAACCGTGTCCTGTGAGTGCCAAGCCCTTCCCAAAGAGCTCATGCAGCCATTCTTCCAGACTCCATTTTAGCACGTTTTCCCCGAGCATCTATTCAAGTGGAACTCAAGCTCAGGTTAATCCCCTCTCACCAGCAGCGAGTTAGTAACCCTCGGATTAATTACCATTCTCCCTAGTAACATCTAAATGGGGTGTTTTTTCTAATCCAGAAGCAAAAGAACAGCCACCCAGCTGAAATGTCAGCACCTACCTTCTGCAAAATATCTCTCTAGATGCTTCTGAATGCAGGAGGGAGTAAAGACAGCATTGCTCAAAAAGGATGTCACTGTTGGTCCACATGTGTCAACATCCTAGAGAAAGACAAAACACAGTTGCTTAACTGCCATGCCCATGGGAAATCAAGAGCAGGAATAAAGCTGCATTCTTTTCCCAGTCACTCCATGCTAACGGCTCCTATGCAAACAACATAAAGCTACAACATTTTCTAATTGCACATCAGAGTTTCTGTGCAGACACCCCTCCGGTATGTCAGAAATTCAATACGTGATAGTAGGCGGCAATGAGCACCTCAGGGATTTAAAGTGCCTTCCAAGCCATGAGTCATCGTCATCTGTAACTCATGGAAATTAAGAAGGAAAAAAGAGAGAGAGAGAGAGAGAGGAGAAAACACACACGCGCATTGCACTGACCACCCTCACGTGCTCCCTCTGTAAAACACTTCCCTTTAAAGCATCTCCCTTCTAATTTGGGTGCTGAGCGACTTCCACGGAGACGAATCATCATCCTGGCACAGCACAGCGTTCCTCCCAACAGCCCCCAGAGGCTGGGCAGGATCCCACGTTCAGGGGTGGAAGCAGAGCTGGAGCTGCCTTTGTAACCCCCCCGAATCCTTCCACCCCTGGAAGAAGAAGGAGGAGGCAGCTCCCCTGGCTGCTGCAGGGACAGAGCAGCCGGGCCGAGGGATGGCGAACCAACAGCACCCAGGAGGGCACATCCAGCTCCCTTCCCGCACAACCCCAGGCAGCCCATTCACACTCCTATTCCAGCCACCTGCTCTCCCCCAAGGCTGATTTTTGTCAGGAGAGCTAAGGGCCAGAAGGAACCTGTAACCACTCCCTGCTGAGCAGGTTATGTGGTTTGCTTCCTTATTCCAGGCAGCCCCTTTTCTTTCTAAGAGATTCCTTCAGGCAGAGTCTCACCTTTATCTCCAAACACTGGTTTTAATTATGCTCTCAAAGCAGCTGGGTTGCACTTCAGGGCATGCACATGCGCTGGCCACTACCAGCCATCATCCCCTCAAGTATATTCAAGTTTCTTTAGGTCTTCCTGGCTTATCCTGGTTTCTCTGCCTTGCTGTTCTCCAAGCAGCAACCAGAGCAGAGCCAGGGCTCTCCACAGCACAGTCTGCCAGGGGGATGGAGCAGGGAAGGTTGAGGTTCATGCAGCCATTCTCCTACAAGTCACCCAGAGGCCTCAGCAGCTCCCACACCACACATTCAGATTAAAACTGCCTCTAACTCATCTAACTCCCCATCAGCAGAAACAGTCCTTTCCCCTTCAGGTCAGGAAGGGCGCAGTTGTCCTTCCCAGCAGCAGGAGCTGTGTTTCGCATCAGAACATGCAAATCTGGGTCCACAACCCCACAAGTAAAAGCTCATCTCCTTGATTAGAACCTGGATCCAAGCCTTAAGACCAGCGCCCAAAACCAAAGGGTTATACACAAAAATAACTAAAACCAACGTACTCTGCTCCCTGCGCCGAAGACCCTGAAACATGTGGAAAAACCACTGCTGCCTTTAGCTGCAAATGCTTCTTCAGTTAACAGATAGATTTAACAGTTCAAAAAAAACCACTAAAAACCACTAACTGCTCTTTTCTCTTCTACCTTCTTGCACAGCAATTTAAAAAATGTAATAGTGCTTGCACGGGTCAGCTTCGTCCTGGTGGAAGAGCAAACGTGAGTAACACTGAAGGCCCATTAATCTCCGAAATCTCACCAAGAGCAGCAGCCAGACAGCTTAAAAATATATTTAGTCCACAAATGCTTATTAACGTCATTTGCTGATTCACAGCTGAGCCAGGCACACAGAGCCCAAATGCCACTTCTGCTTTCCCAGGCTGGGTTTAAAATAATAATAATGAAAAAATAGTATAAAGTGTCAGGCATCAAGTTGCTTCACCTATCTCAAAACCTTCTGTCGTGCAACTAATAAATGTGGATCTATTTGCGGTGGAAACTTCAGGTCCAGCCTGTGGTCCTATGGTTTAGGATCTGATCCGAGTTTATCTGAACCTGAATCTTAGTTTTCTTCTCTTTTACTGCCTATTGATCTTGTTGCCAGTGTTAACACAGTCAAGACCAGCTCACAAATAAAATCGATTCTTCGGGCTCACAACAAAATTAACACAAAAATCATCACAACTTTTAAAATCACATCTTTACAACTGAAGAGAAACATCCGATGATTTGATAGACATAAACCTGTGTCAAGAATTTCTCTGTGTGCTTTAGGGCAGAATTAACCCACCAAATTCTTAAGGAATCCTTTAAGAAAAAAATTCTTTTCGTGAAAGAAAATTTAAAATGTTTCTTCCCCTACTGTTACACACAATGCAACGATTCAAAGCCCAGAAGATTTTCTCTCTAAAGCAACTATTCAAATGTGTATGATGGAAATGTATTTAAATACAACATTTTAATCTTGCTTTGCCTTTGAATTTTTAAACACTTTTTCAGAAAAGCGAGTATCTCATTAGTCCGTTCAGCCATTCTACCACTCCGATTTGCAAATAAACAAGAATCCTCATATTACCTTTCTGTTTCATAAGGATTTATTACAGATACATAGTTTTTAACTTAATATACATCGAGTCTGTCTGAGTTTTACCACTTTTTACACGTGATACAATAATTCACTCCTCGGGAGTGCTGGCTGGACACATTTCTATAGACACTGGATACGCCAGACAACACCCTCCCAAAAGAACCATCCACCACAACCTGCATTTTAGTAAACAAATTGTAAAAATCTGACTCAACCCAGGCCCTGCTCTGTCTCCCTGGTTATGTGGAGCAGAGTTCTCAGAATTAGGAGGGCCAGGACCCAGCGGGGTCAGAGTTTCAGTCTTGGGGTGAGGGCAATTTCAAAAGCCCCCCCCCCCAGGTACCTACAAACCTGAAGGGCAGCCACAAAGCCTCCTCAACCTAAGGAAATCAATCTTCCCACCTGCTTTATTCTTTCTTATTTTAGGAGTGGTTTTTTCCCCCGGGTTGTGGACTGGGGAAGGATGACAGAAGCTCTCATTTTCAGTGACCTTAAAGTCCGTAACAATTGTTCCGAACAGAAAGGCAGCTCTCTGCTCCCCTGCTAATGGCACTGAAATCGAAAGTGATTAAAAGCAAAACCATCTGAGCACAACAGAAACTGAAAGTACTGCCTCTGGGAAAGCAGAAACACCATCAGCAAACACTCAAAGTAATAGATAATTAATGTAGCCCAGGAAATTATGACATATTTCTAAAACTTGTTTTCTGGAATAATCATAAACAATTCACCTTGACGGTATTCCCAAGTCATCACTTTTTAAAGTCACTGCAGTTTGCAGAGGCCTCGCTGCTGCTATTCTTAATTTACTTATTTTTAGGTGTGAGAACAGATTACCAAGGCAAAATTGAAACTTAAAAATTGTCAGGTTTGCAGCCTCTTGTAGATTTATAACCATTAACTCTGGCTGCCTTTCAGAAGCATTTTGCGCTGTGTGGAACTCAGATACACACTTAAAACTGCTTCTGCTTCAAAATTAAACTGCTCAAGTGTGGGAGGCTCCAGCACTGTTAAACAAGGGGCACGTTTGTCCAAAGCACCAGGAAAAAGCCACCCAACACAAACAGAGAAACCTGAGTTAATGCAAGGGCTCCCAAAAGGATACCACAACAGTTTTCTTACGGGTGATTTGCAAAGAGGAACGTTTCAAACTCTATCCCTTCCTCAAAAGGCTTCCAGGGAAGCATCTCCCCAAGGAAGTCTCCGGGCATCAGAGCAGCTCAGACCCCAAATCAAAGCCCAGTTTGTTCTGGAGCAGCACAACAGCCCATCACACAGGTCCGTGAGAGCAGACCCCAGCTATTAATAGACACATTCACAGGGAAATACATTTTTCAAGGAGGCAGAGATGCCACACGGCTCATTTTTAACACACATGCTGCACACACCACACTGCACTAACAGAGCTGACATTTACCTTTCCATGGAGGATGATTAATTAATTATAAGATGCTTTCTGCTGGCTTCTGAAGGCTTCTCTGCTGAACTGATGTGCTGCACTTCACCTTCCAGCGCTTCCCCAAGAGGAACCATCGCTGCCACCACTAAAACCCTTTGTATTGGTGGGATGGGCAGAGCTCCCACAAACACACCTGGTGACCACCACAGACCACAGCACAGCGGCCTCACACCTAAAACCAGAGTCCTGCCAAGCACTGGCAGTAAAAAGCAAGACTCACACGGTGTTTCTGCAAAGCCAGAGCCGCTGAGAGCACTTACAGGGAGAAATAAAGCAGCAAAACTCTCCCTCACCAACACCACAGCTGGTTCAGCTCAGCTCAATCTGCATTAATAAATACCAAGCCCTACCAAGTGTCAGCTGTGGTCAAACCCCACATGGCCATGGTTTGGGAGCATCAGTCTGAGACCACAGAGAGTCTCCAGAGCCCTTTATCCTCAGAGAAGGTGGTTTCTGCTCTCCTATAAGTCGCCCTAAAAAAATAAGGGGATGTAAGCAAGCAACTAAAAATCAACAAACCAGAGAGAAAAAAAATTCCAAATCTTGAAGAACTCTAATTGTAGGAACAGGACGTGCCAGGAAATTAATCAACATGCAGGATAAATGCAGCAGTTAACTGGAAAACACAAACAGCTTGGAAAGGCACCCAGACCATTTTCCCCTCTCTGATGTTTGTAGCATCTGGACCCTCCAAAATGCCCTGGAGTTACGTTCCCAAAGGAGCACAAGGTCCTGGCCTCACTGCAAGCAGCCAGACCCAAGGGGAAGGGAGAGAAAACAAACAGCAAAATGTTTCCAGAAGCTGCCTGGGCTCTGGACCCTGCTGTAGCTGTAATGACCTTTTCATTTGCAAAGCCCTCTCCCTCCTTCCTTAAAAGCCATTATTCCTCGCTTAAAAGTCATTATTCCCTTATATTAAACGGGAGATTGGAGAGGAAAGTATTACAACACACTGCTCTGATCAGACTGCAAGAAAAAAATATTTTAAATAAAACCCCCTACACTCAAGATTTTTAGGAACATCACATCACTCTGTTTAAAACAGGAAGAGTCACATTTAACAGCAAATACCCAAGGTGGCAACCTGTCCCACACACACATCACCTTCCCAAACAGAGGGGACCTCCTGCTTCCATGGTGGGATCCCAGGAGCCACTACCAGCAGCAACTGCTTCACCCCGGCATGGAACTGCTTTGAGGTGGGCAGAGCTTAAAAAGCAGCTTTTAAAAGCATCTATTTAGAGACAAGCTTCCAACTCCTTTCTGCGAGCAGTAAAACCTACAGGATTTGTTTCTTCCAGGAGCACAAAAGTGGAGGAGGAGGGAAAATTAAAAAAAAAAAAAAAAGAAAGAAAGAAGGAAAGAAAAAGCCTCTGGGTGGGTTCAGCACCTCTGTATGCCAAAGGCACTCCATGTTTTATGGATGACAACGCCATCACCCCTGCGAAGATTTCTCAGTGAATCAGCCACATAGGGTCTCTACAGCCTGTCTTGAGGAGGATGTTTTTTCCAAAAAAAAAAAAAAAAAATTTATTTTAATTCAACTGTTTGATTTATACTATTTTCCAGTCCTTTCTAGCCAGGAATATTTCAAACGGAGAACTCGACGTCAGCTTCCACCTTGCCCCTTCCCATACAAATGTGGCAATTAGCACAGAAAAATTAGTCAACTCTGCAGTATGTCACCTTAAATAAAGCAGCTCAAGAAATAAAACACCATTTAATTGGTAGCTGACAGCCAGGGAAGAAACAGTGGCTCAGTAACGTGCTTAAATAGGGTCTGAAATCCATTCCCAGCCTTTGATGGAAGCCTGTCCTTGTCAACGAAACCCACGATCCATAATAATGCTCAGTATTGTGCTTTTATCCTCTGTTTTATCAGAGCTCATCTGCTGATCAATGAGGAGTCCCAGGGAATAACACTCTGAATTTCAATGTCAACACAGCAGTACTGTGGTAATGATTGAAAATATTTACATATTGCCTCATTGATCGTGGGGTGTTCTTTTCCAACCATCTGGCTACTGGGCACTCATCTTTTTTTTATTATTTTATTTTATTTTTTCAGGGCTTCACAACTATTCCAAGCAGGTTATTTGACCATCTCTACAGTCAACATCCAACATTCCACCTGAATCAGGTTTTCCTGTTATTTTTAACCCAGAACATTAGGGAGAGCATTAATCAACTTCACCCCATCTCAGGGAAGGGGAAAATAATTTTCTCAACAAGGACAAAACCCAAAAAAAACCCCCCAGCAAACACCTGCTCTCTGACGTGCCAATTCAGCTTCAAGGGCTCCTTTTTAATGTGACTCAAGGGTGTCACCACTTTGACAAGGGATGAGTCAAATGGAAATGTGTCACTCACTCTGCTCCCCGTGCCAGCCTCGAGTAAAGAAAGGCTGTAAGGGTTGTTTCTCCCACCTCCAGATGGAATTCCTTCTGATTCCTGCAACGTGGAGCCCCGGGGAGCCTGTGTTGATGCTGCCTTGAGGAACTGCTCGAGTTCTCCCAGCCAGGTGGTTCAGGCCACACAGGGTGCAGGAATGAAGCTTGAAAAGCACCACTCAGTCTCCCTTCCCTTCTCCCAGCCTGAACCTGGGCATTCCAAGACGCCTCAGCCCATCCCAACCAACACCCACGGTGCTGGTGGGATGGATTTGCCTCACCTGGCTGCACCCTCTGACACCCTGCAGGTCCAGAGACACCCACCCAGGCTACACAACCAGAAATTCTGGGGAGAAACTGAGATTTAACCTCAAAAAAATCCCCAAAAAACAAGAAAGGCAAAAAGAACTTCCCTGCAAGGTGCTCTGAGCACAGCCAGTTTAACTCTTGTCTTGCTGGTTCCAGGTTTCCATGTAAAACTGAATTTTTTAAAAAGCTTTGAAAAGCTTATCTCTGTGCATTCCTCCAGGAAGCTTAAGAGCAAGTTCAATAAAATATGCAGTAAAGACTGACATCTACAAGATCTACAAGTTTGCTGCAAGAGACCTCGGCAGGGAACTCGATGGGAATATTAAAAAGGTGGTTCTCAAACAGTTGTCAAACTGATTTCAAGGAGTTTTTTAGTGGCTCCAAACCCGTTTCTAATCAGAAGCTGACACTCCTAGCTGCTGGTACCATAAACTTGATTTAGGAAGAATGGGAGGTCTAAAGGCCAAATTACATTCAGCCTTTAAACCAGGAATTGAAATACTCAACACGGTTCAGCCGATGATTTTGGTAACAACGCTCAAGATAAGACATTACCTCTTTTTTTTCTGTTCCACTTTGACAACAAGGAATAAAACACAAATTCTGTCAGCAAAATGACATACAGAGAACAAAAGACCGAGCAGGAGGGGGAAAGTGCTCTGACATATCTGCCTTTGATAATACAGATGCTCCACCAGACAATGAAAATCTCCCCTTTCTGTCAAGCTCCTTTTTCTGCTGGGACAACTGCACGAAGAAATGGGCAGCAGGAGGACAGAAAGCTCTTTCCTCTCCATCCTCTCTGCCCAGATGTTTTGCAGACATGACGCCGAAGATCTGACCTCATGGTACCAAAGTTCCCACCCTCAGCAAGGCAAGGAAAACCATCTCTTCTAAACAAAAGGATAAATTAAATCTGGCAAGCCAGAGCAACACACAGAAGCTGGACTAAAACTGTTAATCCTTCAAGCAGGCTTGCCCAAATACGCTCTTCCCTCTCACACAGGCAGCATGTTACAGGTGCCCTTTGGAAAAACTTATTTACAGGCATTAAATGTAAGCAAAAGACAGCACTAAAATTACTCCACAGTCCCAAAAGAAACAAAGGACACACCGGGCCCGTGCTAAACACATTTCTGAGGATATCTGTTTGAAGATGTTTACTGTTTCTTGAAGTTAAAACCTTGCACAATGTTTTACAATCCAGGTACAGGTTAGACAAATAATGGGTCCCAAGAGTCTGGATAAATTATACTTAAAAACAAGGGAGAGAGGGGAAAACAAAACAGGCTATGCGTTCTTCTTCTCCACCAGTTGGCTTTGGTGCATCAGAAGCCAAAACCCCCCATCTTAAGCCTGCTCAGGAATAACAGCCTGCCTGGAAAGAAGGAAAACAAAGCAGAACTGGAGACAGAAAACTGGGATTTTACCGTCTCTTCTGCTGAATTGTGTCCTGCAACATTCCAATACGTGTGCTTCTGTTTTACCCTTGTTTAAAACCGAAGTGATCCTCCACCTCTGCTTGTGAAGAGCACTGGAAGTGTTACTGAGGAGATGGGGATGGCAGGGAAACAGCAAGCAGAGGCCTCCCTCCCCTTCTGCTCTTCCCCACCAAATATCTCCGAGTTATTTACATCCTCGTGTCCTGAACTCCCCCTCCACTTTCACAGCTTGCAGTTAACTCTGCATCCTGCTGGAGATAACACATGTTTAGCTTTCAGCATGTTTAGGCTGGAACACCCTCTGAACGTGAGGCCGGGTCAGCAAGCCCACAGAGGGAAGGATTTCCAGATGCAGAGACTGGCTGGGAAATAACACACAAAAACATGAGGCTCCATCTCTCCACCACCCTGGAGAAATCAACCTACTCAGTGAAGGAGACAACTAAACAGCTTGGCAACGCCTACAGCTGGTGCTCAACCTCAGATCCAGTGAAAAGATGTAAATATTTAGATTTCAATTTCATCTGATATGATAAATATAAAATCTCTATTTCCTTCTAAAAAGAAAAAAAAGAAAAAGAAAGCAGCATTAAAATAGGTAAGCCACCCACATAGAGAACAGGATTCTGCTGTATTTCTACCTTCAGGAGGAGGCTATTTAACTTATGGTATCGATCTGGAAACAAATTATAACCACAAGTGAAATTATTCCCATTGAAATGTCTTCTGATGCATATAAAACACAATTACACCCCATTTATATACAAATACATACATGAAGTTGCTTTGCTGTTCGTTCCAAACGTGCAGTGGCCGATGGCAGCCTATTTTTTTTTTTACCTCTTACAAAATGCCCACGCAGAGGTAACTCAGACTCCAACCCAAACAGCCTGAAAAGAGCCCCAAAGTGATGCCCCACGTCCCAAACCCGACCCTGTACGGGTAACCCACAGACAGAGCCCAACTGTTGTTTACCAGGGCTGTCCTACAAAACCCTGCAATCCTTCCACAACCTTTTAAAGCACATAATGGAATTAAGGCCCCACTACACGTCCAGAGTCAGGTCACGCACATACCAAACTTCTTTGGAGCCGGAGATAACGCGGCCTCGCCCCGAAGGTCCAACACAGCCCTCAAGGTGCTGATGTGATTACACACCCCCACCCTCCAAACTGGTTATGGTGCTGGTAAAAGAGAATTGCCTTCTCAGGTCACTGCTCTGGGGGTTAAGTCAGCTAATATGCCTGAATTAGTGTCCCCAAGCTCCACAGTCGTTACGTAAGTGCCAGCAATCCAAACAAATCACAGTTAACTTCCCTGTCCGCCACAGGAATCCCCGTGTCCTACGAAACTCTCAGCAGCTCATTCACTATTTTCCTCCCCAAGTCCTCACAGTTCAGTTCCATGCCCAGATGTGCCCTCCCAGCTCACATCAAACAGACCTCTGCTCCCTCCCCCTGCCATGACAAGACTATGGAAACTGGTGGAAAACCCTGGAGAGAAATCCCAGTATCTGGTCTCTGACAGGAGACTGAACTGTTTAAAGGTACAGAAAAGGATGAGTGGCAAATCACTTTTCCTCATCCCATCAAAGGAGTCTCCCCAACTTACCCAATCCCAACAGTTTTCCCTCCGAGGAGAGCCCCAAGGTTCCTGCTCCCAACGTCACAGCACTCACCGACCTCAGCTGGCAAACACAGCGAGTCAGGACTGTCAAATCTGTGCAGAGTCCTCGCTGTCCAAGAGACTCAGCGCTCAGACTTGGGGATTTTTTTTGTGGAAAACTTGATCTCCACAAGGACACAGACTTCTGGATGTCACAGATCTTCAAATCTGCCTTATTTGGAGTTCTCAAGCACCAGCCTGAGAAAGGAGAAGCCGAGGATCAGCCTTTGTCAGGGGAGGCTTTCGGAAGCTCCAGGCACCCATGCCACCCTCCTGCCTGGAAAGCTGCGTCCTGCCCAGCACTCCTGACTCACCCAAGGTGTTTGCTTTCTGTCCCTGCCCTCCTGGGTGCTGGCATGTGCATCCTGCCAGGCTCCAGCCCTGGGAACGCCGGAGCAATGACCCCGGAACCGTCACTCCAGCACTCCAGAGCAGTGCCAGGTTCACGGCTGTGCCTTTCCACACCTTTTCCACACCCTTGACCTGGGCTGCCTCAAACACCAAACCCAAGATTCCCGTTATCCTCACTACCATCCCCTGCACGTGGAACCCCACATGCAGCAGATGTTTTCCCTCTTTTCTCCTCCTGGATGGTCTCTCTGGGATCGACTCCAATGCGCCCCAGCTCTCCAGGGCAGGTTTTAGCTTTGTGCTGACTGGATTTCTCCCCTGCACCCAGATCTGCTCCATAACCATTTACCCCCACTTGCCTGAGCAAACTCTCATTTCTTCTCTCCTCTGAAGCCCTCTGAAGCCGTGTCAGACACACTCAGGAAGGGCTGCAGGAGTGGGAAGCAGCTCCATCTCCAGATCCTGCCCTCCCTCAGGAGGTTCCCTGGACCCGCCCCCCCAACCCTTCAAAATTAAAGACACGTTTTTTCCAACTGGTTTTTAAGTTGCCAGTGGGATTTACTGAAACATTTTGCTGCGAGCTTCTAAGAATTTTTTTTTTTTAATTAAAAAAAATAAAAATCGCCATCAAAGACAGTCGCACCAGCAAACCTCCTTCCCTACGGGAAACGCACAAGCCTGACTTCAGGAGCTCTGTGTACTCACTTGGCATCGTGCTGATTAAAACTCCCCGTAGTGTCAGGATCTGGGTCAGCCCCAGGCTAAATTGCTTTCTTCTTCTTCTTACATTAAGAACATCCAAATATCATTCATTACTTTGTTCATTTAAAATTTCGTAGGACTCTTGGCATGGACACCACAACTCGAGAAGCCACATTCCCTTTCAGTCCCTGGGTGAGCTCAGACAGACTCTGCCCCAGCACAGTCTTGTGGCATTTGGATTTCCTCCAACACCCAGGAAACAAAGTTATAAATAAAAGTGTTTTATTTATTCCCTCCCCCCACATTAATTACTCCATTTCCATTCACACTCAATACTACAGAACGCTTTTATTTCTAAGATGTTTTCAGGCTCAAAATTGAATTTAGACATATTTTACTAATTTGGGGGGATAATCAGAAATATTAATTGCATCACACCCCATGTCAGCCGGCTTTAAAATTAAATGAGGAGGCATCTTCACCATTTAGAGAAACTGGCCATTAAGAAAACCAAGGGGCTTAGATGTCGCTTTTGCCTCCTAAGAAAATAAAAATAAAGAGAAGAGAAACATTGAAGCCTGTTTTTTCTCCCCTCTCTCGAGTAAGAGGAAGCCTGAAAGAAAAACACATTTAAAAAAAAAAAAAAAAAAGCCAAAAGTGTTTCTAGAGGGATCCTGCTGGTCCTGGAACAGGACATTACGGTGAATATGCATGAGAGGCATGAGTCAAACTGCACTGGGGAGCGAGCATCAGCTTTCACTTGCCATTTTCCAAAGCCTTCCACTCAGGCTGCCAAGACAGCAACTGAATGACAAGATTTTTCATTTCAGTGTTGGGGGGGAGATTAAAGCTCTTTAGGGCTAAATGGAGGAACCTTCTTTAAATTAGCTCACTTGAAGGATGTTCTCTATGTGGCCAACTCGCAGAAACAGTAACAAATTGTGAGTAAAACCAGAGTAATTATTTAAATTCAAAGCCTTTTAGCCCCACTGTCAGTTACAAGTTTTTTAGAATTCCTATTAAAAAAAAAAAAAAAAATCTGAGCAAGGTCTTTCCAAACCGGTTGCTGTCAAGCAAAATGAGAAGTTAGATAAAACTCCCCCGTGCCAGCTGGTAAATCACAATAAATGCCCGGGCTGTCAGATGCACAACAAGCGACAAACGCACTGACACACACCAGCAAACCCAAAATAGACAGGGTATTTTAATAAGGAGTTATCATTTGGGGAAAGGATCCTCAGTAAGCTCATCAGAATCCAAAGTCATACACCGAGGGATACTTGTTTTCCTCACATAAGCTGAGGAACAACCACCAACAAGCTGAGTTAGGTGAGGCTCAGGGCGACTGTCAGCCTTGCAGTTCACTATTTGGACATCACTTAAAACCCTTTCTGCCAAGTTCCTTAAAAAAAAAGATACTGTTAAAGGATACCAGGGAATTGTTTACTCAAAGCAGTATTGTTTCCTGAACAGAGACGCAAGAAAAAGTTTTATTAAGAAGATAAACAGCTGCTACTGTACACGGATTAGATGGTAACAAAAGCATCTAAGGGCCATAAAGGGAATAGTAGGGGAATTAAAAAGCATTTTTATGCATGAAGATGGCTAACATCTGTACGTTCATTAAAGTGGCATCAACTACGCTTTTAATTAAAAGTTAGTGACAGAAACTTAAACATGATTAATGGACCCAGCAGCCCACCAGAACTCCGCTCCATCAAAAGGAAGCAGCACAAGCTGTGTTCCAGCTCTTGCTGCTCGTTTCTCTTTCCCTCCCAGAGATGCTGCCACAACCAGAACACACTGCAAGGACCACGAGGCAGAAATCCTGAGAAAAACAGCACGCCAGGACAAGTCTACAGCGGCGCTTTCGTGCTTGGCCATTCTCTATTTTGTGCATCCCGAGGAGGCGTTTCAATTACCGCGTTACCTGTCAGAACAGCCAGGCACTCGGCCATCCATCCGCCACCGGAGGCACGGGGTCTGCCAAGGGAACAGAGGGGAAAAAGGCTGCCCTACAAACAGCAGTCTCCTATTGACCAGCGGAAAACAAGCCGCCCAGGAGCCAGCGGTGAACTCTGTAACACAGTCGGGCGTCTTGTGTTACTCGGGAGCACAACACAGTCACAGCCACGACAAAAATAAACTGCGCGATAAAAATACAGCGCAAGCAGAAAGATGTGGGCAGGGAGCGGGATCGGGGAGCCATCGGAGGATAAGGAGCCCTACAGCCACAGATATTCCCACGTGCACTCAGACCACACATTTAAGTCCTGATGTCCACAAAGACTGATCCACTGCCACTGTCCTGCTGAACCGCTGTCATGTGCAGGGCTGAGCACACACAGATTATGTCTTCACGGACTGAAGACACTCCCTGACATCGTATTTCCCACCAAGCAGCTTCCAGACACACAGGGCACACAGGAGATGGAAGTTCTCACTTTAGAGCAGGTAGTAACACAGGAAGGAACTTTTTTTTTCTTAAATAATTCAAATAAACTTTGCCTCTATCGCGGCATTTTAACACAAAAGGTGACAGTGCTGACTTGTGTGGCTGACTGAGCAGGGCACTGCTCTGAGGGGCTCCCTAAGGATGCTCCAGCCCCAGGCTGAGCACTCAGTGCACTCTGTGCTTCAGCTCCTCCAGCGGAATGAGAAAGCCTGGGGAGGAGGTGAAGAAAGGGATTTAACCCTCTCTCAGCAAGACAAAACGCTGGAGTTGTCCAGGCTGTAGCCACGAGGCATCAGCGCACTCCAGGATGGAGCCTAGGGTTGTTTGGGAGCATCAGGCAGGACCCCTTCTGTCAAGGGATGGGGAAGCAGGGAGAAGGGACTGCCGGGCCCAGCAAAGAGAATCCCCTCTCGCAGCCCATCATCCAGGTAGGGAACGGGCATCCGGCTCTTTCCAAAGGGAAAAACCTCTTCCTCCCACCCTCCCAGGGGGACGCACCGCCTCAGGAGCACGGCCGGTTTCCAGGGAGGAACCAGAACCCAGCAGTTTCTGAGCGCAGGGGGATCTCGAGCCCAAAAGCCCACGAGGTTCTCCCTCAGCTGTAATGACTCAAAGCTGTTTCTCTGTGATGCTAATGCGGGTCTCACCCTGTTCTCCCACCACAGGGGCGGGGGGTCACCCCGGGCAGCACCTTCACCCCTCCCCACGGCCCGGCCTCGCCCGAGGGGCTCGCGGGGGGACCGGACGACAAACCTGCCCCGGGGCCTCTGCCAGAGCCCAGCTCGGGGACACCCAACCCCGGGAGATGCGGTACCGAGGCAGGGGGAGGCCGGGCCGGCGGCTCTGCCGGGGGCGGGCTGGTCTGACCCCGAGCCACGACCGACCCCGAACGCTCCCAG
>VXAY01007103.1:2941731-2972502 GCA_013399855.1 Oxyruncus cristatus | reverse complement strand
GGGGAAAGGGGGAAAATCTCTCAAACTTTAGCGATCGCTTTCTTCAAAAACCGCAGGAAAAATTTGCCGTGGCCTTTGGAACCTTGGTTCGTTTCCTGCAGTTGTTCCTGGTTCTTTTTTTTTTTCAGTATTTATCCTTCCAGCGCTTCTGTTCCTCTCTGCAAACGCAAAATACTCCCAGTTTGTTTTGTAAACGCTCCCTGCATTGCTACAGTAAATTGTAGTTCACATCAGAGCTCTATTTAGGGACAAAGTTCCCCATGCAAGGCAGATTACAGCCAAACCTACCACTGCTACAAGATACCTTTGTTTTTTCTTTCTAATTTGCTTTCTAGAAACGCAAACAAATAGAAATTGTATTTTCCAAAGGTTAAATCTCAGAGCTGAAGGTGTTGTAATGTTTATTGTCATAGAGAAAACTATGCATGGGAGTGTCTTGCCCGGGCAGCGTAAGGCAGAGGAGAGCCTGAGGCTCCAGGCAGGACCAAGCAGATCTGGAAAAGCAGTAAATGCCAACATAGCTGGGAGGTGTCAGGTGAGAACACCAGGGGATAAAGTCCTTCTCAGAGGAGACATAAGCTCCTCTCCTTCCCTGGAAGTCCTTATTTATCACCAAATAGGGAACAAGGCAATTTTCTCGTGTTAAGGGGAAGTTTAAAAGGGATTTAAAAAAAAGGACAGTGTCCAGCAAAGGGCACGGCCGGCACAGTCCTGGCTCCCACAGTAAACACGCTCCCTGTGTCCCAGTTTTTGGTGCTTCGGGTGTGATTTTCAGGAGCACTGAGCATTCAGGCCTCCCACTGCTTTAATCTGGAACTGCAGAGCCTCTGCCCCTCTGATGAATCAGGCCAAAGGCACCACACTGAACAGGTCACCCCGTGCCACGCAGGTATCTCAGAAGGTTGTCCTAGAAGTTTACCAAAAGCAACACCTTTTCTTTCCCCCTTCAGTGTTATAATAGAACAGAAATAGCCTAAAGAGCTCCAACAGATGGAGGAGGACTTTTGATTAAAAAATAAATTCTGACTCACGATTCGGTTTTCTGGATGTAATAAAAAAAAAAGAGTCCATGAATATGAATAGTGCTGGAAAGAATGGAGTGGAGATGAAGGGAGGTGAGAGGGAAAGGCACTGAAAGAGCTGAGCTGATTTACCTACTTGCCTCTAATGTCTGTCAGGAAAATTCTTTGGGTTTGCTGTAGGACTGATGAAAGAAAACAAGGCCAGCAGTGGACTCATGAAATTTTCCTGTGATGGATTCTTTGGAAAAATCCTACTGGCTAAGTGGTACTTCTGAAGACTACTTTCCAATTGTGCCTGTTAATAACAAAATGCTGGGAAAACTTTGGCTAAATAGAGCTGAGCAGGGAAGTCAAGGATTCTTTTTTTCCTCCCTCCACCCCTTCAAAGTAAAAATTACCAGTAAGAACGTGGAATGACATAAAAATTGTGCATCTCTTTGTGGAGACTGGAAATATATTTAAGGAAGTCATGTCCATGCATTCACACCCAATTTCTACATTTTAGAATAAAGGGGAAATGAGTAACTAAAACATCCCTGACACCTCCCCAGCTCTGGTCTTACATTGAAAGGACCCACAGGGCACAAGGGGTTGCAAAAACCACAAGATTTTCAAGACTCTACAGGGGTAGGACAGTTCTTCATGAAATATCTGAAACCACAGCACTCTAATTTTAGAATCAGACCTTCTCAAGCTTCCTTTATGACAGCTCTTCTGGCCCACTAATCACATCATTGGTGGCTAAACATCTTGAACAAGGACAGAATTTGAAACGCACAATATGATTAAAACCTACATTATGGCTGATGTAATATCCCAGAACCTATTATTGTACTTGGGCAGGAGGAAAGAATCTAATTAAACATTTATTTAATATTAAAATACAAACCAAAGTATCAATGTTGGACAGTAATGCAGCAACATGTCAACTGGCAAATCTGGATTTTTCACCATGAAAAATGCATTTCTGTTCACAAATACATGAAATGTCCACGAAATGGGAACACTGGCACGAAACCCAGGCTGGCACAGGAAACCAGTAACTTCAGGGAAGGAGTTCCAGTCCTGGAGAGTCAGCTGGAGTTGAGCTGTTCACTGGGAGACAGGGAGGCTGCTGTCAGGTGAATCCTGGTACTCACAGTATCAAACACTACTCACTGTGACTGCTGGAGACATCGGGGAATTCTGAGCAGTATTTCTCTACCACAGCCACAGTGAAAGTATTGCTCACAGTTCTGTCACAATGAAAAATATCCATGTTAAAGGGTTCTGTTGAAAGGATTTACCCTAGAACAGCAGTTCTCTTTAACACAGGTAACTCATGTTACTTTTTCGTATTAAAGTTCAAAATCTCCTCTTAGCTAATATTTACATCACACCCTAAATATTTATAAAATGGTGGAGGAAAACCAAGTGCAAAAGGGTAACACTATCATCTTCTGAAAACAAGCTGCCTTTTAGTTTCTTATTCTTATTATAAATTCAATATCACTATTTAAAAATAATTCATATTTCTAAAAATATTACAATACAGGATAAAGATTGATTTCTCAAGTGTAATAAAAATACGTTTAAAATAGAGGTTGCTGTTCCAAGTACAAAATATTGCTGTTTGTAAAGGGTAACATGGTTGTAAAACTACTTTTGAGGGCTTATAAAAATACAAAACAATTTGCATTTACTGAGTGCATAATTATATATTAGTGCAAAAAACCAAACAAACAAAAAAAAAAGAGTATATTTGCAGTCAGGAGAGAATTGTCAGAGATTGGCAGAGGTCCGTAAAACATGGAATCTTTTCAGAGTCATTCTTATCAACCCCAAATCCCTATTAATTCTTTCCAAGCGATCTTCCAGGGCTTCCTAAAAGGAAGAGTTAAAGACAAGAAAGAAAAAAACCCCACATTAATAATATAAAAAGTTAAATGATCCTTCTAAAAATAAGGAAACCCCTGTTATTCCTGGTATCCTTTTTGAGGCATTATCAGTATTCTGTTACCACCCATAAAACTAAAGCCAGACCTCCCGACTTTCCATATAATTTTTATGTGTGTATTTGTAGGTTGTTGGGTTTTTTGGCCACGTGACCTATGAAACTCCATGAGATAAAGCCTGTCCAAGAATTGGGACAGGCTGACAATTAGGGAGACACATTTAGCAAAGAGCTGATCACTACAGTGAGCAGCAGTATTGATTTCTTATTTTCAAACTGATTAATTGCTAACAAGGATTAGAATTTAGGAAATGCTGAAGTTGAAGGCTTCACAGAGACCTTTAAAACACAACTTTGAGACACTTGTTGCTATTAAAAGAGTCTGCAGAGCTCCCCAAAAAAGGCACTTTCCTGTATTCCTCCTACACTACTTATTTTTACCTTCTTACTTTCTTCTTTATACTTTCAAGGAGACAAAACACAACCAAACAAAAACTAAACTTTGCAATTTCTCCTACAGCACAACATCCTCTCCACACTTTCAGGGATCTATTCCATAGTAACTGCATGCTGTTAATTTATTGCCTTTATCAACCTCTCAGTGTTATCACAGGAACAGACTATTCTTGCAGTAATTTGGCAAAATTCATCCCATGTACAAAAAATAGAAGATATAAACAATATAAACCAATAACATACAACCCAAAACCAATATAAAAATTGCCATAGAAATCACAGCAGAACGTCCCTCTGTGTATTCTCAAATTGTGGAAGAGCAATTGAACAGGACAGTGAAATGTAGAAGCTTTTTCACCTGATTCAGTCTTGCTTGCAAGGTCATTCTTCCCCCAGAACAAGGTATTCGACTCAGTGCAGCCTCAATCTAATAACAGAAAACACTTCAGCTGTAAATTAGAGTTTCAAGAGCCAATATGAGCCTTCCCAACTCCTCTTACAGGAAGAGAGGTGAGGTGTATGGATTACTGATACAGGTCCAGTTTTGTCCTTTAACACTCACTTCTGAGACCATAATAATGTGCCAATCCCCACTCACACTGTGTTTGCATTCCAGTGACTGCCCTTTAATGAAATTAGGGACAGAGAAGGTCTGGAAGTAGAGCAGGGAAGGATAATGGCACATTCCCAGCGTGCCACTAAAACTGTGCACGAGTTTCAGGCGCGCACTGCGTGGACATCCGGCTCCATCCCTCCCCTCTCGTACAACAGCTATGTTCTGCCACAACTTGAACACAAAAATAATCTTTGCCTGTTGCTTTTCTTGAGTCAGCTCATCAAAAAGCCTCTCTGTTTCAGCCAGAGTCGTGATCCTTGCTGTGTATTTGAAGTCCTCCTCACCAGGCGACACCACTGGCTCGTATTTTGGAGCTGTGCCCCTCTCGTCCCAAACTGCCGCCTTCTTTATCCCGCTCTGGATGGATTCAGCACAAGAGCTGTGTCTGACACCTGAATGCTGCCTTCCTAGCAACAAAGCAGGGGGATTGTTATGTTTTTATGTTTCTAATTGTCTGGGAAATGATTACATAGGACAGAAAAGCAAAGTATTAACAGCACAAGCAGTGTGATCCTGGCGGTATGTGAACCAAGGACAGTGAAGCAAAGCCTCAGTCCCTTGCCTTAAACAACTTCCCAGAAGAATGCAAAACATTTGTAGGGGTCATCTTTCAAGTGATCTTTGTAGCACAGCATATTTTTTTGGCTCACAAACAGATTCTTCTATTGTGCTAATTAGGAATTACTTTTACTGGTACATTTCTAAATATCACCAAGCAGAGCAGCTGTCAGGCAAACACCAGGCTAAATAAATGCATCAATAAAAACAAAAGCAGAACATTGTGACAAGGATTAGGAAGGCGAGAAAAGATTTGGTTCAATCAATCATTTAAAAATCTGGAAGAAGTGGTTTTATTAGAGTTACTCTTTGCTATCTGTAATGCAATGTTCAGCAACAGAATTTTATTAGTGTGATTCAGGTACAGCTTAATACAGACCCCCCCCCCCTTAAGATATGCATTGGATAACTGAGTTAAGCACAGGGAAATGTATTGCCCTTCTTCCTCAATTGAATTATTTTTCTTGTTCTGCCGTGTTCGTGCACACACACATACATAAAAATAAAATACTGTATGAATGGTGTATCTCTGGCTGCAGGGATAAGACAAGATTTTTAAAAGAGGACTTTTAAAAGTTGGACTTCGTCGAGTCAAGGGTCAGCTTCCCAGTTAAGCAGCTGTTACCACTTCGGTACAAAAATATAGAAGAGTTTCCCCCCCCAGTTTGCCAGGTTACCTTCTCCATCATCTAGTGAGAGAAACTGGAGCCTTTTCCTTGGATTATTGTGCTGTAAAGTAGATGTAGGACCAGCTTCCAGGTCATCTAGAAGTATATCAAATCTACAGAGCAGGAAGACACAGCAATGACTTAGAAATCATGGATCAGGCAATACAGAATTTTCTACTTTTTCACCTTTTCGTCAAATAAACAATTTTTTAAATAAAACTATTTATATCCCACAGGCACTGCAAGTCCTCTGATTCCTGTTCATAGCACCATTCCCCAGTGGACTCCTATTTGCACACACCAAAACACCTCATTTGTGGGACTTTCTCTCAGAGCCTCACCAAGCTGTTGCTCCTGAACACCCTGAGCTCCTGTTTCATCATCCTCAGGAACTCTCAGAGTGGTGCTGGACATTTCTTATTCCCCACACACGTGTCCTACACTTTAATCTCACAACTAAGTGTGTTCTCAAACTCTGTAAGCTTTGCCATAGAAACCACAGTGTTTAGGAAGTTAGCAGAAAGGTAAGTTTATGTATATTTTAATATGCTTGTAGGTACCAGGACAAGTAGGTAGGTCCTACTTTCAACTTTTATTTACACCTGATCTACACCTACTCCACAGAACAATTCTTCTTGAACTACTTGTCACTGGTCAATGTTGTGTCACTAACAAACCCCACATCCCTTCTTGGTGAAAGCTAAAGACAGGAAATCATACTACGTTTTCCTTGCCAGATTTTAAAAAGCTTTGTATTGAGAAATCGTCACATGACTCATTTTCTAGACAAGAACCAGCAGCATTAAGCCTTATAAAACATCCTCCTGCTCTAATAATGACCAGAACACAACTGTATTCACCACACTCGTACCTTGTCACTGTGTTTTCATTCCTGCCAAGCAAATGGCTGAATCCAGGGGAGAGGTTTTCTTTTGGAGATCGTTTTGGGCTGTATGTCACAGACACTGGTGCCAACATTATCTCTCTTCTTGCTGCAAAAGACAAATTATGTTTACCTACCTTAAACCTCCCAGTGCAGTACCTCCCACTCATGTGCTTACAGCTTAAAAGAATGCTTTTCAAAGCTGTCTCCGTGTTTATTTGAATTTGATGGAAAGCGCATCACAACACAGAAAAACAAAAATAAAACTCAGAGCCCTCACATTTGCTGTGATTACAGCCAGTCTCTTTTTCAGACTGCCAGAGTCATGCAGGGACCCTGCCTCTGTTTTGCTCTCTCCCAGAGCAGCCTGTCATTGTTTGCTTCTACCTTTCGAGTAACACAAAGCAACCTTGAGAAAGGCACTGACTTGGAGTGTTGGGTTTCCTGTTGGAAGGAGGAAGGGACGATGACCTCTGGCCTGAAGGGGAGCTGAACCTTTTGGGTCTGTGTTGGTCCTTCCCTTTCTCCGGGGTGGCGACTAAAGAAGCTTCAACGAACCCAACAGTTTGACGTCGATTTGATGTTTCTAGTTAAAAGAAAAGAAAAAAAAGTTGATACATTAATCCATCTTTTTCAATACGAGAACTCACAAATATTCTCCTGAATAACAGATGACAAAGGCTGCACTTAAGTCTCCCTCACATCAACATATTTGCGCTGTTTTGTTCAAGTTTCTCTCCTACTCACAGAATAGACAGTTTAACTCATGGAAAAGGATCTTTGCAGTGTGGGGGCCTTTCTTTCCTTTTTTTTTCCTCGAGAGAGAAACAGCGGAAATCAGACAAAAGCATCTTTTGAGAAAGAAGGTTGGAGTACCTGCCTGAGCCAAGAGTACAAGCATTTAAGAAAGACTGGATGTTTTCTCCTGACAAGGCTCCTAAATCCCTGTTGTTACAACAGCTCCGTGCAGTCCCACACACCCCAGCTTCCCTAATAACATTCCAGTACAACACCATGAGAACAAAACTCAAATGGATGTACAGCCAGGGCTTTCTTTGGGCTCCATTAACTGTTTATAAATACTGAGATATTCTTAGAAAAGAGGACATTAACGAGTCTCCAGCTTGAGACCCAACAGCAACCTTTGCCTTCCCTCTATTCTAAACAAGTCACTTAACTATCTAATTTTGAATTTTCTTAGGAAAACTCCAGAACTTTGCATGCTAACATTGTTTTTATCCCTTCACTGAAGCCTGATGTATTTGAATGCTGAGAACACCAAAACCAAAAAGACATGCAAACAAAGAAAAGTCAGTAAAACAGGCCCAGGAATATAAAAATAAGAGTTACTGGCTGGTGCGTCTTCTTTCTCTGTCTGTGTCCCCCAGTCTTTAAATACTTTCCCTTCTTCAAGTTCTTTAAAGGCCTTTATAATTGGTGCTTCTGACATCTCATTTTCTTTCTTTTCTATTGAGTTTGTTGAAGAGTCTTCCTGTGAAGAATCTTTTTCAGGAGGAGAGTGATACCTTAAAGGATATGAGGCAGTGGAGGGAAAAAAAAATGATCAAATTTTTAATGGGGTGTTTTGTTTTTAAGGAATTGTACAGAACCTACAACACCGAGAATTACTTTTTTTTTAAACTCTATTTAACAAGTACAAAATCTAGAAATATAAATCTAGTCAATGGAAGTTTTTACAAGTGTTCTACTTTATTAATTCTAGAAGTGGTTCCACTTTCCCTAAGAGTGGATACTGAAGGAAACCAACTCACCTAGAAGGAATATAGGTTTCTTCTAATCTGTTATCTTTGGGGCTTTCCTGGCCTTCCAAAGGCTGGCCAGTGAAGATGGAATATTCGGCTCCTGGTATCAGCCACTTTCTCCTGCTGACATCAGGACTTCCCAACTTGCTGAGGGAATAAAAAGCTTCAAAATTACAAAAGGCTCTGAAGACTTTTTTTCTTTTCTTTTTTTTTTTTTTAAAAAGCTGCTATTTACTCCAGTAAACAAAGAAATATTGAGTCAACTTGTAAATACTATGGGAAAAAATAACTGCTTTTTAAAACATGTTTGTAAAGTAAAAGTAAAATACTTTTTTTTAAAAAAAGTCCTATGATGAGGTTTCAGTCTAAATTACACAATATGCTCAGAATGCAAAGCTCCACAATGATCTTCCTGTAATTTAATGCTGCTTACCCAGACCAAGGTTTGGGTAACAGTAGTTCCCAACTAATTACATGAAAACATTTGGTGGAGATTATTGCAGTAGTTCAGAGCATCTGATTCCAGCTTTCCTTTGGACACCAAACATTAGAAAAAGAAAAAAGGAAAAACAAAACCCAAGAAAAAGCCACCGATGATGATGTAAGAGTGATAAATACTGACTAAGAAGCATCTATTAGTTTATTCCTACCTTGTTTTGTCAAAAGAACAATGTGATTTTTACACACAGTAAAGGAGATAATTAGAAAAAGAGGCTCTTGTTTACCCAAGCTATGAACCATAAGCACTATTGTGTAAATCTATCCTGCTGGGCATTCAATTGGAATGAGGCTTTCCTTGAGCCTCTGAGATCAGTGAGGGACAGATTAACTTCTAAATCCATATTGGCTCTTACATCCCCCTCCCTGATGAACACGGTCTGCCCTGCCCAGGTCTTCCTTTTTTCTGTTCATTGTTGAGGGATCTGGTTCAGAAATATTAAAGGAGCTCTAAACAGAAATCTGTCCCTTTAATATATTAATACATAAATTACTTGCATGTTTATAGTCGTCAAAAATCAGATCTCCCAAAATACATACATGTGGACATCCACAAATCACATTAAGTATCATTTTGAGCTTCACAGCATCAGTGCTGAACCAGGAGAGACACTGAAGAAACCATAACTGAGCGATAAAAAACGAAGGGGGACAAAGTTTTTCAGGTCTTTCAAACATAAAAAAACCCCTCAAACAAAACCCCCCAACAAAGAGACAAACAAACAAAAAAGAACCCAGATTGATTTTAATTCTCCTAACATAAATTCCCAATTCAAACTAGAGTGTGCATTGTCACTGAACTCCCACTCTGCTCTCAGGACACCTGCACAAACTATATTCAGAACCATAAAAAGTTGTTATCAGCCTTTCACATCAATGACACACGTGGAAAACCTCCAAAGTCTTGTTGGACTATCTGATTTTATTCCCAAATTCTTCGTTGAGCGTGGAAATCCCTCTTCAGCCGAGCAACTGAGACCCATCTGACACTCATTCGGGAAGAGCAGAGACACTCTGCCGAGGCAAAGATACATTATCCAAAGCATCGATTTGGGTTCAATAATTTCTTGGCACGTGAAGTCCCTGGATTTCTGTTAAACGTGTTTAATCCAGTTCAGCCTCGGGACTGACCTCATCTTGTTCCACTTTTAGCCGAAACACGTTAAAAAGCATTCCAAAACCACGCCCTGTTTTCCCATTGCTGGAACGTTCACTTACTTGGCACAGGAGGTTCTCAAACGGTTCTCGGTGATGTGGCGAAGCTTCAACGCGTTTTCATGTTCCACCTGCTTGAGCTGAGCTTCAAGTTTTGAAATTGTCCTAAGGGGGAAGCAGCAAAGATGCTTTATGAGATGATTGCAGTGACACAAAAGATACGTCGTGTTGCTTGGTTTACTCATTTTTATTCAGATATCCCGGATGAAGCAAGAGAACAAGAGCAGCTGCTACATTTCTGTGTATCTCCATATCTATCTAAATTCAGATATAAATATGGATTGGAATTCCAAGTTAAATAAATCAGGTAACCTGGCCAGAAAGACAGGACCAGGAGATTGATGCTGTGGCAGCAGAAGAAGTAGAAAGAAACCCCACATATCCTAAAATAACAAGATTTTTAGTGTGTACAAGTAACATAAAACAACCAGAAATGCTTCACAAAATGTAATTCAACTGGCAAGATCTACAGCCTTCATAATCTAGGAGTAGATGTTTAGGCCATAGTCTGTATTTCATATTGGTAAAACAGTAATAAGTTTCACAGTTACCTTTTTAAATCAGAAATCTGCGTGTTTGCATCAAGCAATTTGTTTTCAGTTGTATTTAATGTATCCTACAAGGACACAAAGAAGAAAGTAATAAGCCCAGAAGTGCATTAAAAAAAAAAAAACCAAGTAACTCCACATCAGTCTCCAGAACACTACATTAAATACACCTTCCTATTTCAAAGGGTCCATTAAATTTCTTTGGCTTTGATTTTGCAGTATTTTTGCTGCCTATGATTGGAAAATAATACATTCCAAATTCCCCCTTTTCCCTCCAGGGCTCTGCAGATGGAGTAAGGAGCTCTCAGTAAAAATAAACATGGGTCTTTCCATTTGAGATTTTTTTCAAAATGCTTCAGTTAATTCAGCCAATTCTACGGCACATTATCACACAGTTTGCATGTTTGGTTTTTTAATTAACTGGAGTGCACCCACCTTTACTCTTTCATGTTCTTTTCCAAGGGACTCGTATTCTCCTAAAAGCTGAGACAGAACAAAAGGACACAAAAACTCACACTGAGACCATCCACAATTAACAGCCTGCTGTAAAATCATCCCAACTGCTTGTCTACCACATGCAGAAGCACTAAAGGGGATATAAAATGTCGTTTAACAGTTAAGTTCTTCTTATCTTCTAATTGGAAGAAGTTATAGATGGGACAAGAGGAGACAGAGCTACTTACAGAATGTATTTTGAATTTTCAAATTATTTCTCTCTAAAGAAACTGAATGACTGAACCAGGAAAATTCCTCAGTGACTATAAAACTTTGTATTTTGAAATTCTAAATGTAAAAAAGAAGTTAATGCAGGAAGTAGCTTTTCCAGCTGATACCCACTGGCCAATCCATTCAAACATTCCATAAAGCTATTCCTGAAGGATCAGAGGAACAATTCCTTTGATTCAGCCTAAAATCATACACAAAGAACAGTTTTATCAAGTTGTGATGAGGTATCAGAAATTTAGTCCATCTCCAACAAACTTAAGAGAGGAAAAAATAACTTTCTAAAATAATTTCATGTAGATCTTCAAAAATAAAACTAAGAGCACTTAAGAGTAATAAATACCTGAGACTGACTATGGGAAGGGTTATCAAGTACACATAAGCTGCCTTAAATACTTGTTTTTAAATATCTATTAGTGTCACCCAGCCTACAAGGAGTCAGCTGAGTCCTCTCTGCTGTGTTAGTTGTGCATTAAGATTTCCCAGCTGGAAACTCGGAGCGCTTTCCACACCCAGGCCTTCCCGTTGTCCATTTCCTCACTTACATTCTGAAACATTTTGTTTTCTTCCTTCAGCCTGGTGTTTTTGTTATCAGATAACTTGTAGGCCTTCTCAAAAGCTTCCTCCAGCTCCTTGAGCCTGGACTGCAGGCGGCTGATGGTGTTGTCCTTCTCCTTGTGTGTCGTCCGCATCTCCTCGATCCGCTCCTGCAGAACCTTGGAAGTGCTGCTGAGGGCCTGGAAACGCTCCCTCCACTCTGCCTGGAGGAGAGAAAACATCCTTTATTACACTTTCCCTGCAGATCATTTATTTTAGTGCAAAGAGTAACCTGAAATCATCTAAAAAGAAAACAGGGGTACACCTGGACATGAATTAAACAGGATTTTTTGCTCCTTTCTGTGACGCTTCAAGAACGAAAGCGAAGACTGGAAACACCAAAGATGCACTTCTTTTATAGGACTTCTAATCTCTAGAGGTGAGGCCTCTAATCTCAGATGATTGCTTTGCTTCCCAGCATAGAAAACTGTCTAAGAAAGGTGGAATTGGTCTCTGCAGGTGTCCAACTTACACAACGAACTACACAACTTACACAACACAACTCCCGTGGTTTGACTAATAAATGCAGCATTTACTTATGCATAACCAAAGAGGTCTGGCCTAGGCAAAAACATTGTGTAAATATACTCAGGGTATTTTTGCCCCAGCATAGGTGAGATTTGCTTCTATCACAGTTCGAATAAGAAAGTAATCAAAACAAAAATCAATTAAATTAGGAAAATTTAGAGAGAAGCACGATGGACACATGACAATATTTCACTCTTGAACTCTGTCTGATCCTTGCTAACCTGGAGAAAAGTTCATGAGCAAAAGTGCTGAGGATTCGGGAAGGGAGTACCAAGAAACTCAGCTGGGAAAATCACTGGTGTAACATGTTGGCTGATGTCACATATTAAAAGAAAGGTTGAAAATAAAGAAACAAAAGCATAGAAACACAGATCAGCTTAATAGTGAACAAGCTTTTCTCTTATTCTTTTCACTTAAAAAGCAACTTAATTTAAGAACATACACTTACCACTTGCTTTTCCAGCAGGTTATTCTTATTTTCCAGGGCTTTTATGCGAGCACTGGCTTCATTCAGAGCTGCATCCAACTGCTCACACCTTTTGAGAACACACAGATTACACAAATCTTCAAATAATAAACCTACATTTTATAGCCTTCTTTCCTTCCTCAAGCCTCCCCACGAATTCTGGTGTCCAGCCTGTGACCTCCTCTTACTTTAACTCAGTAAGTCAGCTTTGAAAGTGGAAGGGAAGCCCCAAAAGAGTCCCAGCTACCCACACACTTTCTCAATTATTCTGAAGGACATAAGCTCTGTGAAGTATTTTAAGCTGTCTAAATTTGCAACATGTATTTTGACTGGCAATAATGACACAAAAATCACATCCATCTTCTATATACAGCAACCATTCCAGCTCTGTCTAACGGAACACACAGAGGGCAGCACAAAGCCACCAGTGAACTCAACACTGCTCCTGTATCATCTGGAGTTTTGACAGGAAGGGTAAAGAAGGATAACACAGATCATTCCCATTCAAACTGCTTAGGATACCTCTGCCTGCCAGCCATTCCCGAGGAAAGCTTGTACTTGTTGCTCCAGCAACAATCAGGTCAAACAAACTGATCTTCACAGAATCATGGAACGGTTTGGGTTGGAAGGGACCTTAAAGATCATCTCATTCCAGCCCCCTGCCACGGGCAGGGACACCTCCCACTATCCCAGGTTCCTCCAAGCCTCGTCCAACCTGGCCTTGGACACTTCCAGGGATGGGGCAGCCACAGCTTAAACCGCTGCATTAAATAATGCAAAATATTAGCAGCACAGATCTCTGAAATCTCCAGAACAGAACAGTGACATAAACTTTTCAAGAAGTTCTAACCCAAAGATACCCAGATTTTAAAAGTGTAAAGAACACCATGAAAAGAGGAAGACAACAAGGAAGGACAAACAGCACCTGTCAGCAAGACTTTGATTGATTTTCTTCAGGTCCTCAGCAGAAGCAGTTCTCTGACTTGCCTCCAGCTGCTGCTTTAAGTTCTGGATCTCAGAGTCATAGTAAGCTCGGAGATCAGCGATGTGTCGAGCGTGTTTCTCCCTCAGGTTCTGCCTAATCCTGTTTTTAAAATTAAGAATTAAAAACAAACAAACAAAAAAAAAATCCAGCTGCCCACATGTAATCATTTGGATGTTTCATTCAGAACGAAGTCTGCATACAAATCTCTCTAACAAAACTTTTTTTCCATTCAAATTAAAGCAAAGAAAGTTTTGTGATAAAAGGCAGAGAAGTCTTCACATCGATACAAATATAAATGATGATTATTATATACAAATAATACATACAAACACAATACAAAGCTTTATTTTTCACAAGCCCTCACACATGGAATACATGCTGTGTCTGCTTGTCCACGTGTAAAGCATGAGAGCTTCAACACTGAGCATTTATTTTTTCTAAGTCCAGCAATTCTGTCCTTCTCCCACCATTTGACTTTAAAGAGGAAAACAGAACCCTCCACCCAGAACTTTGAAATTCTCTGCCTAAATGAACCCCCTCACACAGCCTGTGAGGGAAGGATGTATTTGTACTTTTATTTTTATACATAAAGAGAAATAACCAAATAAAACCTAGAAAATTGTTTTGCCTTCCAGTTAAGGCTTTGACGTCCAAGGAAGACAAAACACAAACACAGTGCCTTGGAAAAAATAGTATGGTCTAAAGAAGACTAAATATTGTGGTCTAAGGAAAATTAATAGGATGGTTAAAGAAATACAATTGTAAGAAGTGGAAAAGACTGTTCTATTTATACCCCAGCTGTATTTTAAGGGAGAAAAAAAAGAAGAAAAAAATGAGGAAAAAAAAAGCAGGAATGTCCAGCTCTGTTCTAAGCAAAGAGAATTCACATATTTTCTTTGATTTACTGCTACTGTTGTTTCATTTTTTCCACAAAAGTTACAACTCTGACTTTAAAAAAAAAAAAAAAGGAGGAAAAATGACTTACTGTGACATTACCACAGGGTCTTCAACAGGTGCTACTGAAAGACTATAATCTGGCAAAGTGGGGTCAGCACACCGAGTAACAGAGGATGGAGTTAAAGTCAGTGTTTCTTCCTCCTCAGTGTTGACTGAGCTATCAGGGTCAGCATCCCTGTGTGCCTTTGGAAAGGGGGAGCTGGTCTTGTTTTCCCTTTGGAACGGGTGACTTCTCCAGAGGTCCAGGTGCAGAGCTCTGCTGCTGGCAGGGTGTTTGGGAGAATCATCTAACTGAGAAGAGTGACTTGTCTGTGAAAAAGAGTCCGTGTCACAACGACTTGAAAATCCTGGCTCTGCCATAGAGTCTGGAGAAAAGGGAGTGATCTCTTCAGGAATATTGAAAAAACAGCGTCCCTGGCTCTGCTGACCTGGTTTCATGTGCAGGGTTGGGTCCAACGTCAAGATCTAGGAAAGAAGTTACAATGCTAAAAGAATTGTGATTTAACTTTTCTTCTTTTCAATGGAGTTGATTTGAAGACACCAGTAAAGCATGTAACACTGCAGGCATTACACTGGATATTACTGCAACCATTTGGTAGCGACAAGTAAGAAGGTGCCTGTATCACTTAAATGACAATACACATTCCCAAATTTCTAAGTTTCCGTTAATAAAGGACATATCCAACATCTGTAGCTGTCTAGAAAGCCTTTGAATTTTCACTTATGCAAACAGAAGGTCTATGATGTCTGTTGATATGTTGAAACAATAACTTTGTAGGTTACAAAAGCACTTCATGCATTATCTAAACAATACAGTCACACATTACCCATCGTTACTGGATTATGTACAGGACAGAGCTGCATAAAAAAAAAGAAAAAGAGAGATGATAAAGAATCATTTCCACAACCTGTGCCTGTCCTGTTTCATGGGAAGCACTAAGAAAATCCTGCTTGTGCCACTGCAGTTCCAGTGCATTCCATGAGCTGCAGCCTCAGCACAGGCAGAGCCGTCCCTGCACCATCCTCAAGGTTGTGCTGCAAAGGTGCCTCTTCCCTCAGGGTGTTCTCAGAGGTTTTTTTCCAGCTGGATCCTTTCCCGGGCTGGTTCATCCCTCGGCTGCTCAAATTGCTGTTCCAGCGAAACACTGGAGGTGGCAGCAGGGGCCAGTTCATGTGAAACCAGCCTGTATTCAACATATCCTCAACTGAGACGGGAAGTAAAGAAATTCGTGTTACCTCTGGTGGGTGACTTGACTGGGAAGAAGGCAAAACACTCTGGTCTGGCATCTGCTTGTTTTCCCTTTGTCTTTTATGATAAATATCCTTCAGGGATGACAACTTCCTTTCCTCAGCAGAAGACAACTTCAACAGGCAAAATTGCTACATTACTTTTTCTGAACACAATCCTCCAGCCCCAAAATAAATAATTAAAAAAAAAAAAAGTTTTGGGGTGGGTTTAGCTAATAAAGCAGTTCAGGACAGAAGGCAGCTTCATTCAATGCACCCAGGTTAAAAAAGGGTCTTTAAGGAGGCACCTTTAACACACTAGTGAGTCACTTTTCATATCCTACACAGTTTCTTTTGACCAACAAAAGAAGGTCAATAAATTCCAAGTGAGGTTAGTACAGGAGTACAGGAATAACGAAGAGGCAGAGGAGGAAAGACTGAGTTAACAAAAGAGTTCTCACAGAGAAGTTAAATTCTGGAGGGCTGGTTCTTTCCATCATGGGAAAAAAAAGCAAAGATGACAAGGAATTACATGACAGCTTTTAACCACATACAAAGTTTACCTGATCTGGTGATACTTTTGTGGAGAAAACATCAGCAAACTCACTTCTGAAATTCTCTGGTAGAGTGTGGTACATCTCCTTTTCATCTAACTTCCAGTATGAAAGTCCTGACAAGAAGAAACAGCAAAACAATAAATGACAAATTTCAAGCTCGGGGCTACAGACCAGGAATCCCAAAACAATCCATTAGTGAAATGTTATTTTGTCTCGAACGGGAATGCTGTGTTAGTTATTTGCATCTATTGCTTAAGGATCTTATTAGAGCATTTGCTACCAGGAGTGACAAAAATCTCAATGCAAGGCACAGGCAACACAACCAGCATCACACCACACAGCACCACATTCACGGATTGGTGTTCAGGGGGAAAATCCTTAATTATCACAGACTTTCATACTTCCGATGATTCCAGTGTAGCGCTTAAAACTGGCATCACCCAAGGGATAATCCCAGGCAGCCACTGGATACTACAGACTCCTCAGTTTGGTGTTGGACAGCACTCTGTAACATGCAAAAGGACAGACTGCCAGGACTCAGGGGTGGCACAAGAGGAACACACACAGACTCAACCCCACTTCAGTTCCTTATATGTGTCCCTCTCTCAGAGGCTGGTGAAGCAGCAATAATTATGCACAGTTTGCAGGGCTGCATCTCTGTGCCCCTGTTTGCTACTGACAGGAATCCAGCCTGTTATGATCAAAATATGGGAATTAGTTGTTTGGCTTTCATCAAAAAAAAAAAAAAGAAAAAACAACAACCCCCAAACCATGAAAAAACCACCACCAACCACCCCTCACATCCAGCCCCCAGAACAACAAAGCCAAACCACGAACACAAAAAAGCAGTTTAAGAATCACCACATTACCAGGTCAATGATGCTTGTATTTGAAGCATCATTTGATAGCTCGCCGTGATTTTAATAGTAATTATATTATGAAACAGTTTTAAACACAAAGCTCAGCTTTGAATCTTGGGAAATTTGGGGGAGGGAAAAAAAAAAGAAAACAACTGCTGCATGTCCTACATCTGCCAGCAGTGATACAAAGGAGCTGCATCAGTTTGAAAACAGGAGCAAGAAAAGCAGAATTATGCCAAATCAAAGCCTGTCAGTGCTTAAATCCCCCTCACCTCCCTGGAGTTATTGGAGACGCATTTCAGTCAGAGCACTGAAAAATGAGAATTCCAAAGAAAAGGAAGTTCAAGTACAAGAAATTAACTCTACCTGAAGCTTCAGACACCAAGGAATTGGGACTTTCCTTCGGTTGGTTGAGGTAAAAAGTGTAAGGTGGCAAAGCAGCATCAGTAAGGTCTGTCTAAAATTACAATGGGAAAAGAAATTTATAAGGAAAATCACAAGGCAAGGAATAAAAAAAAGAAAAAAAAAATCACGGGTGTAATTTTTTTTGAATTGCACATAAATGTTACTTCTCTTTTTAAGCAAAGAGATTAAATGTAATTATACAGCATGATCTAAACCCACACGATTTATATTGAGAGCAATCACAGTTGAAAGGGGAACTAAGATATGCCTCATAATTTAAAAATATTTATATTTTTTATATTTATACAAATATATAACATTTCTATTTTTACATATATAGATATATTTTTGTATTGTCTATAAAGTGCCTGTGTGCTTGTGGAGCATTTTTGAGATTAGGTGTTACAGAAATTCACATTTTGGACAGTCATCTCAACTTTCTTGTTCCTTAAGAGGTACAAGCATATTGAGAGATGACTTAACAATAAAGAGTTACTTCCTTCCTCATCCTAAGATTGGAATTTCATATATTCAGTTATTATGAGTCCATCTACCCCAAATTTGGAGGTACCACTGTCTGTCATCTCAGACAGACAAGATATTCCACATCCTTCTGCTCATCACTCCCAAGTTCCCAAACATCCCCAGCTAATTAAAGCAAAAGCTTTGAAAAGGGTGCGACCAAACGATAAAAAAAAAAAAATTCACATTATNGCACTGAAAAATGAGAATTCCAAAGAAAAGGAAGTTCAAGTACAAGAAATTAACTCTACCTGAAGCTTCAGACACCAAGGAATTGGGACTTTCCTTCGGTTGGTTGAGGTAAAAAGTGTAAGGTGGCAAAGCAGCATCAGTAAGGTTTGTCTAAAATTACAATGGGAAAAGAAATTTATAAGGAAAATCACAAGGCAAGGAATAAAAAAAAGAAAAAAAAAATCACGGGTGTAATTTTTTTTGAATTGCACATAAATGTTACTTCTCTTTTTAAGCAAAGAGATTAAATGTAATTATACAGCATGATCTAAACCCACACGATTTATATTGAGAGCAATCACAGTTGAAAGGGGAACTAAGATATGCCTCATAATTTAAAAATATTTATATTTTTTATATTTATACAAATATATAACATTTCTATTTTTACATATATAGATATATTTTTGTATTGTCTATAAAGTGCCTGTGTGCTTGTGGAGCATTTTTGAGATTAGGTGTTACAGAAATTCACATTTTGGACAGTCATCTCAACTTTCTTGTTCCTTAAGAGGTACAAGCATATTGAGAGATGACTTAACAATAAAGAGTTACTTCCTTCCTCATCCTAAGATTGGAATTTCATATATTCAGTTATTATGAGTCCATCTACCCCAAATTTGGAGGTACCACTGTCTGTCATCTCAGACAGACAAGATATTCCACATCCTTCTGCTCATCACTGCCAAGTTCCCAAACATCCCCAGCTAATTAAAGCAAAAGCTTTGAAAAGGGTGCGACCAAACGATAAAAAAAAAAAAATTCACATTATTTAAGATTTGCCACAACTCTCCCCTTCCTCAACCAAAGGAAGAACTGGCACTGATAAAACACCAGAGCGACTGAGGAAGGGCAGCTGCTTGAAAATGGTCACCTCACATTGCTCTTTTCTGCTCTGCTTGGGGCTTTTTGTTCCATCAGTGCAGCCCAACAATTGTACAAATCCACACAGCTCATACAAGTGAGGACTGTAACAGGACAATAACCACTGAGTTAACAAAAGTAAGAGAGGAAAAAAAATCAGAACTAAAGCTGGTCAAGTTTTTGCAGGAATTACCATCTCACCTCAAGGCTATTTTGTCCCTCTTAATGTTTTTATTTAGGTATTTCCTTTGCCTAAGGAGGAAGAAAGGAAAATGAAGGAGTAACAACTGCATTCTTACAAAGGATCAGAAAGATAAAGCTCTTTTCAAAATCCAAGTTTCTGGCACTAATTTCCTTATGCACCCTGTCCTGTAGCAGAGAGAGAAAAGAAAACCAACCACAGCAGATGAATTTGACTCCTGGTTTGAAAAAATCCCCTTAGAGGACCATTTTTTTTCCACTGACAACAGAAGACTCAAGAGAGCAAACCCAAAGAGCTGCTCTCAGCCTTTCTGGCTCACCCTCCAAGTGCCCACAGGAAAAAACAAACAGACCCTGCCTTGAATCAAGCGAATCCTATTTGCTAGTTCTGTTCTCTTGTAGAAGCCATTCGGAGTTTCAGGTTTTATTTCCTTAGAAAAATGGCATAAGGAGAGAGGTTTGTGACATTGAATATGCTGGAAGTAATTCTAAAGCTTCCTAGTTGGATGTATGATGATTACTCACGCAATCATGTTGCATCACATACTTTTGGAGGGGAAATATTATACGTGATTAAACTTCCCTCCTCAAAATAATCAGATTTGTGGACATATGCAATTAGTAACTCAAAAGTATGAAAGAGGGGGAACCCAAACTCTTCTCAAAAGAAGTATTTTGAGCCAAATCTGCTGAGAACACTAAAAGAGCCCAAACCAAACTAAATTTAAAAAAAAAAAAAAAAAAATCCCTGCAATTTAAAATCCCAATCTGGAAGAACGTTTGTCCTGGGCAAAGTGGTTAAAGCCTTAACACACGAAGAATTTTATGTGCCAAAAGAGGCATCACCAGCTGACAGATCCTTCCAAAAAATGACAGGGCACAATAAATTGCCACGACCTGAAGCTTCAGTTGAGAATGTGGCCATTATTTCCACGAGGAAAGAACACGTGCCACTTAGGGAGGCGCTGAGACGAAGATTAGGCAATGAATAAAATAAGCCAAAAATTAGGGTGCCTGAGTATGGAATGATCCAAGAAGTAAATTTGCCCACAGGAACTTTAAATATATGAATGGGAATTGCTAAATGCTAAACACGAAAGGATATGCCAGATGAGAACATCCTGTAACTCTGCAAAAATACCAGCGACAAGAATAACATTAGAAAAAACATAAGAAAATAAAAAGAGGCTTACATTCTCGAGTGGTGATTTCTTCACTTTCTCTTTTTCTTGCATAGAGTTCACACACACTTCATCTGCAGTTACCCTTTTTGGTTGGTTTTGTTTCAACTTTTGAGCCCATGACGTTAAAGGTTTACTGGGTGGTAAGAGACACACACATATAAGCTATTTCCCCCAATATATCTACAACAAAGAAACACTGCAGATGCAAACAGACAACAGGCTAAACAAATACATTTATCTATCAGGCAGCAAAGTTTTTTTTACAATCAAGAGGTCCCATTCAATTCTTGCATGTTCCCAGTGACCAACAGCTGTTTACTCAATGGGAACTGACTACAACAAACCTGGAAAGTTTATCACTTACCTGGGTTTCTTCCCACATGGAGCTTCATCAACTTTATGCTCAAATTCAGCAGGAAAAACCAAAATATTGTTCCTTCCCGGTGAACAATTTTCCTCTATTCTTTTTGGTAAAAGTTCTGTTTTGTTTTGAACACTGGCTACGATTGCATCACTCTGCAACCCTGCTCCATCCCTGTGTCCTTGGGAAGTTTTCTCCATGGAATCCGTGGCCCTGCTGGTGCTGTTGGCCGTGCCAGGGTTCAGCTCGGAGGTGGAGAGCGTTCCATACCCGCTGTTCATGGACGCGTCGCTTCCGCAACATTCCTGGTGCAGGTCGGATGCACTGGGCTGGCTTTCTGCTTCATTGGATCTGAGCTGATGGACAATGCTCTCTTGTTCCTCAAAGAGCTCAGATCGCATCCCCATTGGAATAGCTAGTGGTGGAAAAGTGTCTGGAAGCGTGGCAGGCAAACCCCGGCTCCTGCCGGCTCCCCAGGCGCTGCTCCCAAACTTCACCAGCTGCCTGATCTCAGCCTGAATCAGCTGCACAAAGGGAGAGGCAGAATTCCGCATGAGATGGTGGCACGAATCACATCTATATTTTGATGCTTCGTGTGATTAGTGACAGAATTAGAGCACTTATTTCATAGGACTCCAAGATGTGCAGACACCTCATGCATGAAGGAGGTCGGTACGTACTGTGCGTAACAGGAAAATGTCCATGGGAACAATCCTTCATTCCATGCAGTGAATTCCAGGTCTCAGGAGTCATTAATTCATGTAAAAAACATGCATGAATGTATTCACTAACTGCCTTCAGAACTACAGCTGAAGAAATACAAACTATGCACAAATGTGGACAGAAGTGTTTTGCTAAATTTAGGTCTAAACCAATTTTTAACTTGGATACGCATTTTTAAAGATTGCAAGGATGCCTTACTGGAAGGATTAACCATTCCTCTATTATGCTAATAGGAATAATGTACCTCTGTAAGATTATTTGCATAAAACTTGACTTTAAAATACCAAATTTAGCTATTATGGGATAACACAAAGATCCACATTTGGATTGCTCTGCTGTCTGACGGAATGGAACAAACCCATGATGGATCACTCCATTTAACAGGTTACTTAGTCTACAAGGTCTGCACAGGGTTATTTCAGTGCACAAGTAATTTTTCTTTTAAGTTTTACAGTTGTGCACTGGAAGTACTGAAACAGCTCCGAGAAACAAAGTGATGCCTTTGCCAAGGGCAGTGGGAAGATTTCCCGTCAGCGCCCATGGGCAGCACTTCCCCCCAGTTATCCCGGGATTACTGAACTCCAGGAGCACACAACTCTTCTTACCCATGACAAGACCAGTGTAAAGAGTTGTTTTCAATAACATATTTCAAACTAATCCCCTCAGGAAAGGCAAAAAAAAAAAAAAAAGACCTCACAATAATTTTGAGAACATGGAACTCCTGCTTTTTTTTTTTCCACAGGACTACAGGACATCACTCACACGTGAACAGCTGCTGGAAAGAACAAACTGAACAAAAATCAGTTGTTCTCTTAAAGTAAGAAATAAAAAATAAGACAATTTCAGAGGAACCTACGTGTAACTCTAGTCAGGACCAAGCCTCAGATGTTTTATTAACAACTGAATTTCAGCTCAGTCTTTCTATGCCAAAAACAACAAACAAACAAAAAGCTTGGGAGGAAGTTTTCTTCCATAATGAAGTTTTTTGTACTGTTAACGATTTCAATCATGAGTGCAGCAATTGTTTGCACTTCAATTCTGTGACTGAACTCTGTCAGAAAGGTAGGGAAGGGAGAACAAAAGGGAAAAAACAGAACCAGGGGTGAGGAGGGAGATCAGATTCCCTGCTGACATTTAATCTTTGTCATTAATACCCTGTGTTGGAAAAGTGAAAGGCTACAATTCCAACTAAACTGCATTTTAGCTTCTCTTTGCATAGTCACAAATAATTGCAAGAGATGGAAAAACCTGGAGAAAACAAATTAAGGTTGATAAAGTTTTGGGATTGTAGGAAAATTTGGTTTTAAATCCTCTTCATAAAGTCTGATATTAGGATGATCCACTGGTGGTGACAGCTCATCTCCTATTGTATAGGTCACACAAGTCAAGGACTGACCCCGCTGATTCCAAAATGAACTCAAGGTCTTTTGCCCCCTATTTTCACATGAATGAAGATGTATTTTTATAAGCACAGTTGGTCTTGAAACCCAGCCTAGAGCAAGCCTTACCTATCCCAAATAAATTATTATTTTTGTCTTTTTATTATTCTTAGTAGAATGTGTTGAGTTGCCCGTGTTTCCAGCGGGTCAAAGTTTGGAACAGCTCCATTTATTTTATCTAATGCACTCATACAACTAAGCTGCAGCTGTTGGTTTTGTATTTAGTGTGGCAGTTCATGCAGTTAGTAAGCCCCTGCTGGCACCACACCCTCAGCTCTTCCAGAAGTAGCCTTTCCTATTAAAAAAGACAAAAACCAGCCAAGCCAACACAATGGATTAGTAAAGACTATGGTCAGCAACAAGTGAATCAAACCACTACAGTAAGAGGAAGGAAATAACACAAGGTAACAAAACACTGGCGGGACGAAAATGCCGAGATGGGAGGCACAGGGGAGGGAGGAGGTGAGGCAGGAGAAACAGGATAAAAGGACAGTACCTCTTGTTAATTCAGCTCAGGAACTACTAGTGTGGAGGGCACCAGGAAAGGGAAGGGAAAAACAGCAACCAAAATGATGAGGATATTAAGCATTGTATATTTAGAGTATTACTGTCTCTTATATACACACAGACATTTCTCCTGTTCTAAAGGATAAATGTGGTTCAGCAAAAATGGGAACTTTCACAGGGGTCATTTTTCATTGTTAGAAAGGAGACTGTTCAACTGAAGGGTGAAAAAAGTGTTCAGCTGTTACAGTGATGGTTTTCCTATGCTGTGCTGTCTAGATGAGGGAATGACAAGTAGTACAACACTTTCTAATGAAAAGAAAGCTACAATGGCTCAAAATCAGAAATTAAACAGTCTGACAGTCAATAAAAGCCATCTTGTACCTACAAAATCCAGTTATTGCGTGGGCATTCTGAACCAAATGTTTGTGAAAACAAAACAGTTGAAAACAAATAATCAACAAATCTCTTCTGAAATTATTCCTACCAGTTACTCCCTTAATCAGCCAAGGCTGTCTCAAATATGCATCCAGTAAACAGCATTCCAGCCATCCACTTCCATTACCTGCCTCTCTGCATTGTTTTGGAGGGGTGGGGGGGTTGAGGGAGAAAAGAAACATTCAGCCTCATCTACCTACATGGCCAAATCAACACTTACTTGGATTTGATGGTGGAACTGCTCTTGCTGGGCAACTATTTGCTGCTGACATTGTTTTTCTACCAGTCTCAGTAGCTGTAGCCACCGTGTCTATTAAATCACAAAGTAAAAGAATTATAAAGCACAGTCATATTGCATCTCTCACCTCTTCCCATAGCTACAAATAGCTTTGCAATCCTATACTTAGGTGTTGACATAATGCAAAGCTGAGTAACAGCACCGTGGTTGCCCACCCCACCAGCCCTGCAGCCCCCAAAGTGTCAATCAATGGAAACCAAAAGAAGAAACAGCTGGCAGGAAAGTACAGTCAAATTTTGGAGAGGCTGCTCCTGTTCAATTAATTAAAGGCAATTTTAAAAATCGAGAATTAAACATCCCTCTGTCCAGGGAACCATTCACTTCAGAAAGAAACTCTTCAGCAATCCAGCTAAAGGCCACGATGCACAAAATTGCAATGAAAACAAAAAAAACCCCTTATTTTAAAAAACTCAAATGTATAGCATTCCTAAAACATGGCAAAATCTGGTGTCTAAAAACTATTTTATGCCAATGTTTATGGAGCCCGGTGCTTGAAGCACAGGACAGAGACATCAATATTCTGTTCCTGGAGGTGTTAAAGAGAACCCAAATTAAGCATCTGTCAAGAGACATTGTGATGGATCACAGCCAGAAAGCTCAAAAATTCAGCAGGAACAAGCCCTTGGTGTGGAAAACTAATGTTCCTCATGATGACTAAAAATAATGATTATATATAAAATAAAAAGGGACAAAAAACATTCAGAGAAGTGTTTGAGAGAATTAGTCCATCGAAACTCCATCATTATTTTTGTGCTGCTTTAAATCTGGAAACAAACTAATCACCGACACATCTTTACAACTGGAACATACAAATAAATCAAGCAAAACAGAATCATTTTTAGAAAGAAGAATTCTATTTTCTAGCATCACTTCAGGTCAGTTTGAAGTGCTACAGTTTTAAAGGTTTAAATTTTTCAGTTCGAAAAGCTGGGGGGGAAAATATCCACACCTGTATTGTAAAACACTAAGAACAGAGAGATAAAATAGTGGAAAATGCTAAGATCAAATTGCAGTAAAGTCCAGCCAGGTGATTAGTTCATATGAGTAAAAGGATCTGTCCCAATAAAAAGAATAAACACATAAATGTGTATATATAAATCCACATTTGGATCTTGCCGCTGAACTACATCATTAGACTTGTCTTCCAAAATGCAGAGCAAACACATTAATACAACTTTTCGAAAATAAACCTGAACACCAGTTACCTCACAGTTCTTCACAATTTCCGTGTCAGCATTTCCAATGTCCTGGATGTCTTGCATAAAGGAGGCAAACAGCTCAGCAGAGCCAGGCTTTAATGAGGACCTGGTATTCCCTGAGTAACCAGAAACTCCATTGGGATTGGATGAAGGACTTCTAGTGAAACGTGAGGAAAAATACCTCAATTATTTATTGTGCCAGTTGTGCAACACAGTGGCCGAAACAATACACTACATATGCTGGGCAGCTAGAAAAGAATTGTACTCTTAATTTACACTGAGACTCTCATCATCCTGAAATAAAAATGATGCATTCACGAGGAGAGTTTTCAAGCCAGTGTCAAAGAACCCACAGGGTGCTTCACTCTCATGCTACACACTGTGAAATGCAGTAGTTTTCCAAGGAGAGAGACAGGACAATCGGCACAGATATCGCTGCTCACAGGTACAAACATCAACAAATACAGATGTGCATCAGACTCCCGGGATTCCTCAGAAAGCCTGAGGTCAGAAGCTCACAGAGCCAAGCTTCTGTGGAGCAATGGTTTATGAAGTGCAGGACTGAGGCCTCTTGGAGAAGTGGCATGGGCAGGAGTGACTTTTAAGTGTCATCTTAACAGAACAGTCAAGAATCACCCCTCACTTGGGCCATCAGGCCATATTTGCACTTCTTATTTCTCGGGAATACCTCAGGCATTGAACAGAAAAACAACTCTGTTTTCCTAAGCTGCTGCTCTCCAAAAATGACTTCACACAACACATGAGCTTTCCAAAAAAATGACCTCTTACAATTTGGCCAAGACAGGTTCCCTCCCTCCTCCCCCGTTCTAAGAGACACAAGGCAATGGAAGTTAACTAACAATTTAAGGAAGAGTTCACAGTTCTTTCAGTAAGGTTCTCCTCTAAAAATAAATCTTTCATAAAGATTATACCCGAGAAAGTAAAAAGAACACTGAAATATATTGCAATGTTACATATTATTTCACCTTGATAACAATATTACTGTAAAAACATTTGAACTAAGCAAATCCAAAATAATACAAATATTTATTAGGGATTCCTTCAGCACATTACCTGTTACTGTTCAAGTTACAGACAGAGCTGTGGGTGTTTCTGACATCAGAGTCTGCAGAAGACGAAGGGATTTCCTGTGCAGAATTCACCACATCCCAGTTTTCCATATCTTGGTCCCAAGTATGTTACCCTGGGAACAGACAGAAATAAGAATCACCTTCTTACCTTCAAAAACCACTTGACTTTTTTGTTAGAAGAAACTGAATTAAAAAGACAGTTGTTCGGGCTAAACCATTCCAGAAAGTACAAATGTTCCACAACCAGCCCCTCTCCCTTCTCCTGGGCCACACCTGCAAACAGGAGCTCCTTAGTTAACTTTGTGCCTGCTGGGACTCCTACAAGTCAAACACATTCCTAACTGTGCATCACACTTCTGGACTGGACTGGAAAGGGTGTCAGTGCAAAATGTTCCAGGTAAAACAGCGTTGTCAGGGGTTGGTTGGTTGTTTTTTTTAAATCTGAGGCTCCACAGAGCATTTTCAAGACTTCTGTGAAAACACCTACTATCAATATATTTAAATGTCACCAAGGATCTGCAACTTCATCTGGGAGAAACACACACACCAAAAATTATAAACGCAAGACCCACTGAGTTAAGCTGCACTTGACCAATTTTGCCATTTCTGTGTCTAATATCTGGCTCACTTTTTTCACAGATCACTTGCTTCATTGTTATTATATAACGTTAATTCAGGAAGCTTTGAAACTGTTCTGAGCTGCATTTCTTAGAGATTAATAAAACAACAAAAAAAGCAGTCAGACAGGAATCCCACAGCACTTCAAAACAGCAGCTGGTTAACTGAAAGCATCATAAATAAATAAACACACAGTACTTGTGCCATAGTCTTACAGCACTTGAAGCAGGGTGGCTGTAGAGAGACTAAAAGATTCTACTTTCACTAAGAAAACACTTGAAATACATTAATTAATCAGTTCTTATATAGTGCTTATTTCAGCATGTTCTGCACCCTGGTGAGTTCAGCCCTTGTTCTAACACTGAAGAAAAACCTTATGATCATTTCACAGATGGAGAGTAAAAAGAGACATTAGGAAATATCCTGTGATAATGCCAAGAATAAATTCCTGCTGCCTTAAAGAAGCACAACACCTCCAAAGCACGACTGTTCCTCTTTACAGGCCTTACAAAGACATACTGATGGGTTTTACAGACTCATGTTTTCATCATTTTTAAGTGCATAGAGATTGTATCTCTAATAGATAGCTTTGGAAATATAAAATGTTTCCACCAGAAGGAAACTGATGGAGAACTGTCTGATTTTCCCCTGTTTTCTTGGAGCCTGTTTGGCTCAGCAGAAATGGTTTTTTTGGGTACTCACTCACAGCATCTCCTCTGGGTAGGGCTGAAAACGCCAGAATTCAAAGGAAGTTACCAGAGACACACATATCCCTTTGGCAGAGCTTCTTGGGATACAGAAGGGAAAAAAAAAAAAAAAAAAAAAAAAAAAAAAAAAAAAAAAAAAATTTTTTTTTTTTTTTAACGAAAAAAAAGGAGAAAAAAATNAAGCTCACAGAGCCAAGCTTCTGTGGAGCAATGGTTTATGAAGTGCAGGACTGAGGCCTCTTGGAGAAGTGGCATGGGCAGGAGTGACTTTTAAGTGTCATCTTAACAGAACAGTCAAGAATCACCCCTCACTTGGGCCATCAGGCCATATTTGCACTTCTTATTTCTCGGGAATACCTCAGGCATTGAACAGAAAAACAACTCTGTTTTCCTAAGCTGCTGCTCTCCAAAAATGACTTCACACAACACATGAGCTTTCCAAAAAAATGACCTCTTACAATTTGGCCAAGACAGGTTCCCTCCCTCCTCCCCCGTTCTAAGAGACACAAGGCAATGGAAGTTAACTAACAATTTAAGGAAGAGTTCACAGTTCTTTCAGTAAGGTTCTCCTCTAAAAATAAATCTTTCATAAAGATTATACCCGAGAAAGTAAAAAGAACACTGAAATATATTGCAATGTTACATATTATTTCACCTTGATAACAATATTACTGTAAAAACATTTGAACTAAGCAAATCCAAAATAATACAAATATTTATTAGGGATTCCTTCAGCACATTACCTGTTACTGTTCAAGTTACAGACAGAGCTGTGGGTGTTTCTGACATCAGAGTCTGCAGAAGACGAAGGGATTTCCTGTGCAGAATTCACCACATCCCAGTTTTCCATATCTTGGTCCCAAGTATGTTACCCTGGGAACAGACAGAAATAAGAATCACCTTCTTACCTTCAAAAACCACTTGACTTTTTTGTTAGAAGAAACTGAATTAAAAAGACAGTTGTTCGGGCTAAACCATTCCAGAAAGTACAAATGTTCCACAACCAGCCCCTCTCCCTTCTCCTGGGCCACACCTGCAAACAGGAGCTCCTTAGTTAACTTTGTGCCTGCTGGGACTCCTACAAGTCAAACACATTCCTAACTGTGCATCACACTTCTGGACTGGACTGGAAAGGGTGTCAGTGCAAAATGTTCCAGGTAAAACAGCGTTGTTGGGGTTTGGTTGGTTGTTTTTTTTTAAATCTGAGGCTCCACAGAGCATTTTCAAGACTTCTGTGAAAACACCTACTATCAATATATTTAAATGTCACCAAGGATCTGCAACTTCATCTGGGAGAAACACACACACCAAAAATTATAAACGCAAGACCCACTGAGTTAAGCTGCACTTGACCAATTTTGCCATTTCTGTGTCTAATATCTGGCTCACTTTTTTCACAGATCACTTGCTTCATTGTTATTATATAACGTTAATTCAGGAAGCTTTGAAACTGTTCTGAGCTGCATTTCTTAGAGATTAATAAAACAACAAAAAAAGCAGTCAGACAGGAATCCCACAGCACTTCAAAACAGCAGCTGGTTAACTGAAAGCATCATAAATAAATAAACACACAGTACTTGTGCCATAGTCTTACAGCACTTGAAGCAGGGTGGCTGTAGAGAGACTAAAAGATTCTACTTTCACTAAGAAAACACTTGAAATACATTAATTAATCAGTTCTTATATAGTGCTTATTTCAGCATGTTCTGCACCCTGGTGAGTTCAGCCCTTGTTCTAACACTGAAGAAAAACCTTATGATCATTTCACAGATGGAGAGTAAAAAGAGACATTAGGAAATATCCTGTGATAATGCCAAGAATAAATTCCTGCTGCCTTAAAGAAGCACAACACCTCCAAAGCACGACTGTTCCTCTTTACAGGCCTTACAAAGACATACTGATGGGTTTTACAGACTCATGTTTTCATCATTTTTAAGTGCATAGAGATTGTATCTCTAATAGATAGCTTTGGAAATATAAAATGTTTCCACCAGAAGGAAACTGATGGAGAACTGTCTGATTTTCCCCTGTTTTCTTGGAGCCTGTTTGGCTCAGCAGAAATGGTTTTTTGGGTACTCACTCACAGCATCTCCTCTGGGTAGGGCTGAAAACGCCAGAATTCAAAGGAAGTTACCAGAGACACACATATCCCTTTGGCAGAGCTTCTTGGGATACAGATGGGAAAAAAAAAAAAAAAAAAAAAAAAAAAAAAAAAAAAAAAAGCCTTTCTTCTTTTTCTAGCAGTTAGAAGTCTGGAAAACTTGGAGGTTATCAGACCTGGCAGCTAAAGCTGATGCTGGGAGTGTCTGTGGAGCAGCTGGATGTGGGATCAGTCCCCCCCAGGATGGAACCATGGGCGGCCTATCTCAGCAGCACAGCAATGGGTGGGACTTAGCTGTGACACAGGCTCGTTTCATAACCTCATTACAAGTCTATTCGCAATGAAAAAAATATTTAGTGAGCTGTAACGGGGCTGCGGGAGCGCTGAGCCGCCATCCCTCGACCCCGCAGCACAGCACCGTCCTTATACGGCCACGTCGCTGCATAAAGGGGCAGGCTGGGAAAAAACAACCCGCGAGGTGTTTTAACTCTGAAATATCAGCGCTGGTTTCGCCGCAAACGCCGGGGCCGCCACAGCCCCGGAGCCCGGGAGGTTCCGCATCGCCCCCCGAGCCAGACCCGCTCCCTTCCGATCCCTCGTAGGTCCCTCAGGGCTCGCAGGGCGCCTCGGTGCCCCCTCGCCGCCAGGCCCCGCGTTCCCGAGGACCTTCTGCGGGACCCCGCGGGGGGACAACGAGCCCGGGGCTGCAGCGCCGCGGCGTCCTCAGGAACGGCCCCGGCCCCAAGGCCTCCGCCGCCGCGGGGACCCCTCTCGACACGTCTGCGCCCCAGGGGCCGCCTCCCTTCAGCCCTTGCCCCCTCCCCG
>VXAY01007103.1:2923797-2941111 GCA_013399855.1 Oxyruncus cristatus | reverse complement strand
CCTCCCTCTCGGCGAGCGCATGCGCAGCGCGGGCGCGGCGGGGCCGGTGGAGGTGAGTGAATTGTCCGGGATTTCTGTGTTTGGCCTTGTTTTGGCGTTGTGGGGTCGAACAGGCGGAACAGGCCGAGGGAACGTGGGTTTTTAACCCTATCTATGAAGAGTTGTCAGTCCTGCTTTCAAAGTGGGCAGACCGTATGAAACCTGCTAAATAAAGTCTCATTCTCGGGTTTTCTNCCTCCCTCTCGGCGAGCGCATGCGCAGCGCGGGCGCGGCGGGGCCGGGGGAGGGGAGGGAATTGTCCGGGATTTCTGTGTTTGGCCTTGTTTTGGCGTTGTGGGGGCGAACAGGCGGAACAGGCCGAGGGAACGTGGGTTTTTAACCCTATCTATGAAGAGTTGTCAGTCCTGCTTTCAAAGTGGGCAGACCGTATGAAACCTGCTAAATAAAGTCTCATTCTCGGGTTTTCTGCATGTATTTTTCGTTAAAAAATACTAACTTCTTCAGCGGGTGCCAATAAAAGTTTGCTTAAAATTATTTTCAATTCTTTTTATAATTATTTAATCATTTCGTGTTATGTTCAACTATTTATGGATATTTATTTACACGCTGAAGTATTTTCTTCTACGTTAAGCATAAGAGGATGTACTGTTTTAATTGATTATTGCAGAGTGACACTGGACAGCATTATCCCTCATTATCCATGAGGCTGTTCAGGTCAGACTCCAACGCAGAAATAACCTCTCTTCCCTCTCTTTGTTTAATATTCGATATCTTTATTTTTTCCCAAGTGTTGGTAGGAGTGCTTATTGACTTAGTGTTTTCCAGATCCCCTTCAAAAATAATAATCCCAACAATTTTAAGAAACCTAATTACATTACGAACCAAAATTCCATTCAGAATGGTAAATATTCCAGGGCAAATGCCAATGAAACAGTTCAGATATCCCTGAAAACAAACCTGATTTTGAAAATATTGCCTAAGATGTGCAGCCAAACTGGATCATCTGAAAACAAGGATTCTCACAGTAAACTGCACTCTCCACTAACATTCCAGGTTTCATCCCAGAGAAGCCTGTCCTCATTCCTGTATGAATGTTCCAGGTTTCTTTCATTTTCCATTCTTACTGAGAGAATTATCAGCATGGACACCCTGGATTTTGAGGAAGCAGCAGCTTTCCCTGCCCAGCATTCCCATGCTTCAGGCAGCAAGAAAGAGGAACTCCCTGAATCTCCTTGGACTTACTGAGGCAGAACTGGAAGAACAGTTTGTGAGAGGTGATGGCCCAGGGGGTCAAGCCACAAATAAGACAAACAACTGTGTTGTCCTGAAGCATATTCCATCTGGGATTGTAGTGAAGGTAATTATGTTCTGTTCTATTAAGGCTCAAACTGCATCACGACTTCCAGGCACAATTACAGTGCACGTGGCACAGAGGAAAAGTTTGTTTTTATGGTAAAGAATCTCAGCAAGAAGCAGCTTTGGCTGTCAGCAGATAAATAAACCGGGGTCAGAGCTGACCTTCCTGGCTTTGCCATGGATTTACTGTTTTGTAGTTTTCATGTAAATGAATCTTCATTGTAGCTGTCACATTGCTGTCCCCCATAGGAGTGAGAATCTCTTCCTTAACAAGTTGCTCACACTCTGCAGATCCTTTTTAAGCATTTCCCTTACTTACTTCTTGTGAATTAATACCTTGAAATTAATCTTTGCTTCCTGTCACGAGGGGAAGACACAGTTAAGTTAAACTCAAGCAGCTTTCCAAGGTAATATGGAAGCATTAAAGATTAATGCAAAAGCCAGTCTGACAAGTGCAGTAGCAAATACTTATTAAAATATATCATCTGGATATAAAAGTTCCAGCTCTTATTGGTAGGAGGATGCTCTTGGCTTCAGGAGGAGGGGAGTTTCTTTGCTGTAATGGCAGGAATGTACAGACTGAGAGGAAAAGCAGAAGAATAAACAGGTTAAAGTTCCAGTAAAAACGTCCTGTTGTATTTCTCTAGTGTCATCAAACAAGATCAGTGGAGAAGAACAGAAAGATTGCCAGAGAAATCCTGCAGGAAAAAGTTGATCTTTTCTACAAAGGCGAAGAGAGTGATGTTTATAAAGAGAAAAAAGCATCAGAGAAGAAGAAGCAGGAGAAAAAAAGAAGAGCAAAGGAAAACCTGGAAAGGAAAAAGCTTTTTAAAGAGATGCAACAATTGGATAAGAAATAAGCATGTGAAACAGTGACTTGCCCTAGTGGGGTAAGGGAAATGTTTGTTATTAGACCTGAACACACCTTTCGGACTAACAGATGATGTGAGGCTTCAGAGGCACAGCTGAAACACCCAGTGCTGACCTGCTGTTACTGTAAAGGGATAAAAGCACTCAGGTATCCCTGCTTCTGTCTGCCATCATCTCATTAATCAGGCTTAGCAATCAGTTGTTCTGCCCCGTTCAGAAGATAAAAGAATCCTTGTTAAAAAGGAACTGTAAGCTTTCCACTGTTAAGGGAGACAAAATTCAATAGGTTTCCTTCTGCAGAGGTGACGCTCTGGGATGCTTTGTAGGGGCCTCAGCACATGAGGAAAACAGCACTAAAGGTTCTCACTTCGCGTCCCTACTCGGGCAATGCCTTCAGCGCCATAAATCCTTTATAAACCAGGTTTAGGTACTGGGTGTGCTGGTGACCTGCTGATGGAAGAGACACCAACCACTGGCTGCCTCCTCCAGATGTGTCAGCTGAACAAGTGCTCTGTCCTGCTCAGCTCTGAGTGAAGTTTAAACAGCAGCTTTACCTTACCTGCAGTGGGCCTGAGGTGGGTCCCTCCTCAAGTGAGGGCTGGGCAGTCGTTTCTTCCAGTTCAGAGGTAGAACTGAGTCATTACAGATAAGGAACAACGTGTGTTGGAAGCTGCCTCCCAACGCAACAGAGTCCAGTTCATCCAAGCTGTGAATTAATTAACTCCTTTTAAGTTTGCCTCTCAATACAGTGTTTTGTTCATGTATCCATAGGTCCGTATGTATTAGCCATCCCATTTTCCTTAGGATTTATTTTTTACTTTATAATAGTGAATTAGCCATTTATTATGTTTATGCCATGCTGCAGTTAAATTTGGGCATGTTGGTATCTTCACTCATTTGGAGTCTCCCATTTTACACAAACAAATGCAGTTGTGTTTCCTTTCTCACCTACTCTGAAGTCACTGCTGAGGTACAATTTCCTGCTTTTCTCCTGTTAACAACTCCCACCTGCTTAACCAGAACTTCTCTTTCATTTTTGGACAGCGCCCTCACCAGCTGCCACCACGTTTTAGCCGTCACCAAAGATCCAAAGCCAGAGTATGGATTTTGAAGACAACAGAGACCTAGAATTCCACCTCCTTTTCCCAGAGACTGACTGCATCCCAATGGTGCCAGGGATGGAAACTCAGCAGCAAACTGCAGCCCCTTCCCCTGTCCTTTCCTGAACTCCTGCATAAAGGTTCAGTTTTTTTATCTGTTTGACAGTTCTTGTTTGTGGAGTGTGAATCTGATTCAAGTGACTGTACATAGTTTTAATACAAACTGTTAATGAAAATAAGCTTTATTACGTCAAGTAATAAATACATACAAAGATGCAAATAACAATTTTCCTTTTTTTCTTTTTTTCTTTTTTTTTTTTTTTGGCAAACTTTAAACTGAAATCTCCAGCCTTAATGTAGGAATTAGCTTTCCAGGACCTTGTTATTATTTAATAGGTTTCCCTATTTTCCGTATAGCTCATGCACTTTAAATGGACTTCAAAGCACTAACAGTCATGCAAATGTTTATGCAAAATGAACAAAAAAAGGAAAAAATAAGAGAAGGGGGAGGTTATTTCTAAGCAGGGTCTATGCTGTATGACAAATTGTGACTTAGCAGACTACTAGGTACAGCATGCTATTCTGCGTTTATTAAAAAAATCCTTAGAGCTTATGTCAAACTTTGAAAGATTGACAGTTTGGGGATAAGTGAATATAGTTGAAGGAAAAAAAACAGAATGAGGCTACGGCTGGATAAGAAGAGAACTGAAATATAGCCCGGGAGAGAGAGAGCATTCCTCTGCATGCACTTTAGTTTCCATATTTTAGAAACATTTCAGGGAGTTTTAATGTCTTTACAAAATGCAAACCCTCAGTAAGTTGAAAAATCCTTGGTTGTTGGTTTTTTGTTTCTTTTTTTTTTTTTTTTTCATTCTTAACTATACATTTTTGAAGGGCAAAACAAGAAAGGTAAAACATTCAAAATAAAGGACTTTGTCTGAATGTTTCAAGAGTCAAAAGGAATAAGTGTTACTTTTTCTTCATGAAGAGATGGAAAATCTTGCAGCTGAATTAGTGGGCTAAGACCTTGCATTTCGTTCCGTCTCAGCCAGGCATTCCCGAACTAATCCTCTGGCATGAATAATGCCTGCAAAAGAATTGGACATGTTTTAAATCATCCCATTCAGGTCACACTTGCAATGACAGCCCACAGGAAGGTTTATGTATTTCTGTCCCAAGTTGCCAAGGCTACCAGAGCAGGCCTCAGAAGAGGGAGAGGGCCCTCGTGCCCCAGACATCAGCTGCTCCTAAACAGGTTTGCTCACCCAAACTTGCATCATAAATTGAAAAGGGACTCCAGCAGAGCACAGTAAGATTTGTAGGTCTGCAGTGACAGGTAGATCTTCATGTGCAATGTGGACCTACTTAAAATCAAAGACTTAAAGAGAAAAAAAAAACCCAAACTTGCCTATCAGTGAGTTATTTTGCTACAGTGGAGTGACACAAATTACAAAGTTATTTGGGGAGTCATTGAGCAAGCTCTGGAAAGTCTTAGTGCCTTGGGATAATTCTCCTTGAGGATGCATCAAAATCCAAGCCATCATAATGCTGCTTAAAGACAAGTTGTGTCTCTTGTAAAAATAAGAGATTTTTTTTTTTTATGGTGTGTGCAAAAAGTGGTGTGTCCTAACACTGGCTCAGCTCCCAGTGGAAATCATCACCACTTTACATCTACTCTCATCTGAGAGACAGAATGTGGAATTTTCCACTACAAGTCACGTTGCCTTGAAGTTCCAGCAATCTGGACCTTGATTCTAGAACTAAATGTAGATTTGTGTTCACAGAGCTGCTGAAAGAACAGAGCTTGAGATAGATTGTAAAATGAGAGATGGACAGATTTTTTCTACAACAAAGGAAGTTCTCTTTTGCTGACAGGGCAGAATAGAAGATGATTTCTCTGCTCAATCATGCTCCTTAACAAGGTGGAGAAAGGGCAGTGAGGCAATAGATGGGGTTTAATCTCTAGAGATAATGGCTTCTGTTTCTAGAAAGGATGCTAGCCCAGGTCACAGCAACTGCCTTTCCATCCAAGGAGGACTGACCTGGGACTTGATGGGTGCAGGGCTCTGCAGAGGGTTAAATTGCCAAAGACGAGTAAAGCTGCAGCTGTGGGATCCAGAAACTCCTACTCACAGCAGTGTGTCAGACCTGGATGTCATGGCAGGACGCCCAGTTTATGCAGCAGAACTACTCTGAATAATGTAGAACACTGGGAATTTGGCCAGTTTTAGAGGTCAGTAGGAGTGGGTGGAGCTGGGGACAGGGACTTGATTCAGGAATAACCTCCATGGCCATGGAGGCAGCAGTCACGTGGTTCCCTTCAGTCACTTTTGCTCTCACACTTGCACATGCTCCTTCAGCCATCAGGCTCCCAAAATGGAAAGAGAGGTACGTTTGTGACCAAAAGATGGCAGCAAAAAGTATTTATTTGGGATTCTTTGCAACACTGGCAAGTCACAGTGAATTTAAACCTACATTAACCAACAAATTAAATACTCGCCTCAAGAAGCAGCAAAACAACTTTTCCTCCCCAAACTGAACCATCCAGCTCAGAGTAAGTCTGCATCTCCCCTGGTCTCTCTCAAGCTGTCCCCATTAGCCTATTGCCATTCATGATCTATTAATACTGACTCAGGCAATGCAATAAAGAGAGACTCCAGGAACATTGATTTTAGCTGGGCCAGATTCCACTTACCACTCATCAGCAGACTTTATTGCATCCTTTCCCAGAACAGCTACTAGTCATTTTATTGCATGTCACAGCAGATATATTACTCTCCCATAATGGTTGAGCCTTAAATAAAGCTTTGTAGTCTTGGGTAAATGTAAAGGATTTGCAAGGTGGTGAAGTTACTCTGTTACACTAACATTCCCATTCCGGGTCAAATGCATGAGCCAATCTCAGCACGAGGACCATGGGAAGGGAGGAAAAGGTAACCATGTTACACTGGCAAAGGACTGAACTGGCAGCACCACCGTTGTCCACGGCCTTTCAGGGTCATTTCAGGAGCTGGAGCAGTGGAATGTCCCACTGCTCCTTCAGAAATATCCCTGCACGTCCCCTGCAGAGGACAATGTCAGGCTGATGTCACCAGTGGGGCATGCAGGGGTTTCTTTTACACTGCAAGGAAAGGGCATTTATTACCTCTTTTAGCTGACAAAGCAAAGCCACAGGGACTCATCAGCCAGCCCTAAAAGCTTCTCTGGCCCTTTCTAGTGGACACTTAATGACACCACAACCACATGACAGCAGGTAACAGAACGTTTATGTTTGACATCTCAGTCTGAACAGCCTTCCCTGACACCTTCTCTCCACCAGCCCGTGTGAATTTCCACAATGTTGTATTTCTTTAGGCGAAATGCACTTCAGTGAAGATTCCTGGGCCAAGTAGGTGGGAGATGTGTATGAGAAGAAGTAAACAATGCTCTGCTGTGTATTTCGGAGACTGGGGAGAAAAGGGAATTGAAGGGGCAAGTAAGTCACCAGGAGCCTGAAAGAATGTATCCATTAAGGGTTCCACAATAGCGTTTGAATTATTAACTGGAACTCTCTGTGTGCACATGAAACACATTTTGTCACTGTTTATCTATCAAATACAGCACAGACAGAGCATCCCAAGGTTTCAGCTGCTAGTTAATACTCCCAGTTCCATCAGGAGCTCAGGCTGTCTCCTTTCAAAAGACACAGTTGTCATGCAGTTGGACACAAGCAGTCAGTGCACAAAGTGTAGGGAACACGATTATTGTTTTAAAATAGGTTTAAAAGTTACCTCTTTTTAGCCTCTCCATCGCACTTTTACTCCCAGCATATGTGGGTCTAATCTCTTTTCCTAATTCTTCTATGATAGCTAGAAGTTCTGCATATTTGCTCTGTGGTACTTGACTGCTGCTGGTACCCTGTGGTTGAAAGTAGATTAATCTCAATCAAATACTGTAGAAACAAAACAATTACAACAAACAGCAACTGTTAACCCTGTTCCTGCTTTTTCAGTGTTGAGGTGTATATTTTGGGGAGAAGTTAGCTGGGCAGGGAGAGTGAGAAGAAAACTGTACAGAAATATTGATTTTTTAACAAATAACTTTAAAATATGTTAGAGCCCTTACTAAGATAATTCAAGACATGTTTCTCTGTGACTCACACAGGATGGGACTAACAGTTAATTAGTAACAACCTCCCTCAGCACTCTGCTTAGTCTAATTTGATCCCCAGATATGTGTGAGGAAGCAGTTCTGCCATTTGGGTTTGATTTCAAACCTTGGTGGGAGGGAGGAACACCTCAGATTACAGGCCACAATCCGTGCTACTGTGAAAACGTGGGGTCAGTGATCTGATTAAAGGAAAATAAGCAGAGCTGTACCTGCATCCCTTGTGTATAGCCTAGAGATGGGGGTCCATAGTCATTTATGAGCTGTCTGTATTGTGCAGACGTTGCCATACTTGTGGAGGGAGAGTGAACACTCCCAGCTGTAGAGAGAAAAGAGAAAAAAAAATCTATTACTATCTAAAGATCAATTAGGCTGTTACATTGGGACACGTTTTAATCACTTGTTTCTAAAGCTGTGACCTCTCACCTTTGTCTGGGACCACTAATGACATTTCTGAGTGTCACTGCAAGGAAGAGAATGGTTAAATTAATGCCTCTCTCATGTTTGCTGCACACTGGGAAACAGCACAGCCTGTGACACTATCAGTGCAAATTGTTTGCCTAAAAGTGAAGCCGAGTGTAGCATGACAGGTTGTTCTGCCCAGACAAACTGTAAATATTAAGGAGCCCTATTTTTGCATAAATACATTCCACACAGATGAGTCTGATGTACTGGGCTATTTTTACTTTTTCAGTGCAAGTTATCTGAAAGTAATTTTGCAACTCAAAGTGTCATCACATGGTCAAAGCAAGTTACCCTCAGTACTATTTTCAGCCAATGCCAAAACCATTCCTAGGGAACAGTCAGATGAGGTGGATCAGATCTGCTGCTCATTGTGTGATGCCGGAGCCGAGCAGTGCTGCCATTATTCCTCTTTGTGTGATAGCAAACATTTTTAGCCAGTCAAATTGTGCTATATAAGCAAATTAAAGGAAAAACAACATCACTTCAGGTTACTTTTCCTAAAGTTATAAAACTTTAGTTATAGTCACATCTCATAAGTTTTGAATCAGGAGTTCCAGAAACAGACTCATGTGATCATTGACAAACCGCTTCAGAAACAAAACGCTTCCTCCCCCTTGCTCTTCAGTGGGAAGAATTTGGGTCTGAGAAAAAACTTTTAGGTTTTTCTTAGGGGGCTTAATTATGCTGCCCGTATCAGAACTGTGCTGGAGGGCCTGCTGATCCTGGACTTACACTCTGGAGCAAGGGAGCACCACAGCACTGAACTTCTTCACTCCTACAGCTCCCGTGCCCTTGCATCCACGGATGCTGCTGCCTTTGCCTGTAGGCACAGACACAGACTGCCTGCTGTCTGGAAAAATCTCCCCCCTCACAAACTCCTCTGCTGAAAATTCCCAACTGCCTTTCATAAGAGGAACAGATCTCATTTACCAGCCTTCATTTAAATCTAAATTAAACTGATGCGAAAAGTCACTGGGGCTCAGTACTATGTAAATCTCTACCTTTGTTTTAAAGTTGCGAATTATTTCATTCCCAAAGAAAGGGCCAGCAGTTACTCTGCAGAAAGCTCTGATCACAGTGGAATAGACTCTTGTCCTCAGCTGGGAAGTGTCTTTCCATTTCAGAATTACCACAGGATATCATCGGGGTGTTTTCTTCATTTACAGAAACAGAGCATGTTCTTAATTTTTACTTGGTAACCAGATGTGAAATCCCCCCCAAAAAGGCAAATTGGGCTGGTCACTAGGTCACCTTAAAGAAGCAAGGTTTCTCTGCCTTTAACTGAGCTGCTAAATTTATGGCATTACAGACCTGCATTTTCATTGCTGAGGTTTCACATGGAGCTAATTTTGCTTAAGCACAGTAAAACCCCCAAAAAACTAAACACCACACCCACAGAGCAGGGCACTGGGGAGGAACATCACAGTTGTCAGCTACTCTCTCAGTTAGTTCTTCACATTATCAGCTCAAAATACACACAGTATTAAGATTTCTCTGTGTGCAACTCAGTATTTCAAGTCCAGATGACTGAATTTCAACAGTTCCCAAACATGGCACAACAACAAACCGCATCTTTTCTTCCAAGGACTTCAAAATACTTCAAAAAACATTAATGAGCCCCTTGTGCTGCAAGGTAAGAAGGTTTAATTACCTCAATTAAGCAGAGAAAGGCTTAAGCGATTTTTCCTCATGTACAATAAAGCAAAAGACCCATCCTGCAAAGACTTGTTCCCAAACTGCTGTTGGAAGCAGTCACATCCAAGACCTGGGAACTCCAAACTGGTTCAGAACAAGGCTCAGGAATCGTGCTCGACCCACCCAGCAAAGCTGAGCTGCAGCCCATGCAAAACAAAGAGCAACTTATTGATCCCCTATTGGCTAATGAGAACACATTGACTAATGACATCAGGAAAAGGTTTTTCACCCAGAGGGTGGCTGGGCACTGAACAGGATCCCCAGGGCAGTGGTCACAGCACCAAGGCTGCCTGAGCTCAAGAAGAATTTGGACAAGGCTCTCAGGCACGTGGTGGGATTGTTGGCGTGAGTTGTGTCACTATTCCCGGTTTTCCTTTGCCGCCTGTGAAACAGGGTGGCAGCTGAGCTGTGCAGATGTTTGTGCAGGGCCAGGATTTGGACTCGATGATCCTGATGGATCCAACTCAGCCTATTCTATGATTTTAAGATAATATAGTCCAGATAATTTAGTGACTCTGTCAGGTTCCAGTTAAGCAACGACACGAGCTTGGTCTGTAGGAAATAACACAGCAGGGTATGTCTGGGTTAGAGAGAAATTCTGTTAGAAACGGGATGTGCCAGGACAAAGCAGTGAGTGGATCCAGGGGCTGAGCAAGAAAGTTTCACGGTCGTGGAAGGCGGGACAGCGCGGGGCTGGTGTCAGCACGGGAGCATGAATCCAGCAGGGAGTCAGTCAACACCGAGGGACAAAAACTAACAGGAACTTCCAAGGCTGAGTAAGGAGCTGCGGCCAGAGCCGGCTGTGGCTCCCGGTGGGAAGGAGCAGCGCAGGAGCCGAGGCTGTGCCGTGCCCGGGCGGTGCAGAGCTGTGCTGCAGACACTAGAGGCCATCGCTGAGTGCGCCGTGCCCTGCCAAGTGACAGAGCATGGTAACCATGGTGAGTTTACCCGTTTCTTTGCAGTCTGCATCAAAAATGTAATAAGACATAATGCCATGCGCCGACCACTTTATCAGCAGCAGCAGCAGGCCCTGAGAACAAAGGAAAGGATTTGGCTTGGCCGCAGCACCAGCCTCCACACATCCATGTCAGAAGTTGTGCCAGTCAAACTCAGCTGGAGGAGGGGGGGGAAAGGAAAAATCCTTGATTTCACCTCAATTTAAGATGATGCAATCATGAAAATGAAATTAATTGGGGGGGTATTAGTATCTCACAGGGCAACAGATCCTGAGCTTTTTGACCTATCACTTTGTATGTTAATCTCGAGGAGAAACCCTGGGTCTTGGCTGACTATTACTCAATTAACCCAAAATTCAGCTGCATGTCTGAACAGCCTGTATATCTCGGCTTACAAAAAAATAAATCACCAGATATTGCTATTATAGCTAGAAAGAAAAATTAGGCCAGGAAGTCTCACAGTCAATACCCAGTTAAAAATCAGTGTGATGATTAGGTATTCACTGGAGAGAAAAAAAGGAGGGGGGATCTAAATCGAGGTTTGCTCTCTCACGTTTAAATGACAATGGAGACAGTTAAGAACTGACAGAATCGAAAAGGGAGTGTGCTTGGTACAGAATTCACTGACACCCTGTTTCACATCCCAAATTGTCTTAGTGCTTGCTGTTGTTTAAAACCTAAATTAATACACATACTTTCCTCCCTCCACTTTCCTAATTAAATGTACACAAAACCTTGTAGATCCCCATTTATTCTTGTACCAACAATGTCTTTTATTTCTGTATTCAAACAGAAGACTGCCACAAGCATCTTTCCCACAAAAATATAGTGATTTTCTTGTTAATCAATATTAATCTTTATTAATTGAGGTGAGGTACAGCAAACAGAAATGAGATTTTGGTATCCAAATCTCTTCCTTCCAGCACTCTCTCTGAGCCCAAATTAACACCCTGAGAGACAAAGCATCTCAAATCAATCTTTGTTTACCTAAACTCCCACTGACCAGGAATCTTGTCATTAATTCCTGATAGGTTTGTGGGGATCCCTTCAGCTCCTTTGCTACTATCTCCAAGCCTAAACAATGATGACCAATTTGCTGATGCAAGTTTTAATTCTTAATTCTCTTACTGCTGCTTACTGGAAAAATAACTGGGAACGCACCTTGCTGAGCACCCTGCAAGGAAGCAGCAGGAGCAGGAACACCAGGAGACACTCACCTGATCCACTTCCATCAGATGCATCTACACAGCTCAACTGCCACCCTGTTTCACAGACAGCAAGGAAAAACCAGGAATAGTTACACAACTCACCGAGTTACTCATGGAGAACTGAGTGAGACAAGCCAAGGGCCAATCCCACTGGATTGTGTTTCTCTACTACCCTGTACTTTGTAAGGTCCTATAAAACTGCAAAGGCAAACTGCCATTTTACAGACTCTTTCCCCACACGAACATGACAGGGTGTAAGAAGAGATACCTGCACCTGGAGTTTATCCAAGGTACATGGCATAGGCTGTGGAATCTCAACACTTTTCCCTGTATTTCACAGACCCTTTGAGCTGAGGCTGGTGGCAACATTGAGGCTGTTGCCATTCTGGTGGCTCGTGGTCATATATAGCCTATATAGCCCAGTATATATCCCTGTATACCCCAGTGCTGGATGTCTCTGCCTCTGCCACACCTGGGGGACTTCATCTGCTTTGGGTGATGGCAATTGGATTCCTGACCCTATGGGGTACAAGACAACCAGGCTGGAACAGTTTAACTTGGAGGATATAAATTGGTCTGTCCTAAACTGGACAACTTCGCAAGAAAACACGTGAGAAGTGTTCCTGTAATCTGCTCTGACAGTGCACATTGTGAGGCATCCTCGAGCACCAGGGCAGAGGTAACAGCCTCAACCAGCACAGCCATTTCTGCAGTGCAGATCTCAGCACAGCTGGAGTGCTTTGGCTGACTGCAGGAATATTTTATTCCTGAGCTCTCCACGCACTTTGGTGTAAGTTCAACAAGAACTCCTTGCCATCCATGGACACCACATGTCTACACAAGTAGATCCACTGCACAGCCAAGCCACACGCTGAATTGTAACAGGAGTTGCCAACCCAGAGTGCAAACACACAGCCCCCATTTCCCCCAACCTCCTCATAAATTTTTTAATTTAAAATAATGGACCCTGTTCTCATTTGCACAAAACATTCCTTATAGCACTAGCTGTGAAAATTGTATTTTCACCCACTTTAAGCAGCCCTTCTGGAAGAAACAGACCTTTCTTTGAGTAAAACTATTTCCTTTTAAAAAAGCGCAGTGCGCAGACACATAAATATGTTCTCAAGAACTGGGACATTCTTTATCAGAACAGCCAGAGGCCTTGCTCTTTTGATCTGTCACACTCTGGGCCTTTCCTCGAGTACTCTCGTGCTATTTAATCTTTCCATGTGGATAATGGTCATGTTTTATGTCTCCTCTTCCTACCCCCTTGTCTTCTTTTTTTATCAGAAAAACAAAAGCCAGTCCCCTGGACTCCCCACCATTCTTCTTTTCCAGCCTGAGCTATCTCTACCCGAGCAAGTTATTTGGCACAACAGGGAACAGATCAAAAGATGAAAGCATTTGGTATGTGTACACCACATGTAGTTGGCCTGAGGGGGTATGACTTAAGGTTAGATTTTAGTCTGGTCCCCCAGACTATGGGGGTATGGTTCCAAGCTGTCCAATCTTTGGTTTGGATCCTTGTGTCCCCCTTAAAAGGGATGCAGCATCAGCACTGCACAATTGGAGTAGAGCTTCTGGATCATTTTTATCCAAAAGGAATCAAGCTAGCATGGACCAAAACCACCCTGCAACTCAACCAGCATGTGATGGGGTGGGGACCATGTGAGGATTTGCTGACTGTGAAAACCACACCGTTGCTCTGAAGTGAAACACTCAGGTAGACAAAGCCAAAAATGCCAGTTTTCTAAATGCCCAAACAAGTCCACCTGAAAATTGCTAATTCTGAAACATGTTTAGCAAGCTTCTTTTCCGACCATTTTTAACTTCCCATGGACATCCAAGAGATCCAGCAAATTTCAGTTTGAATGAGAGGGAAGAGTATATTTCCTAGAAATTATCCCCTCTGCTCAGGCACGAACACTTTGCTCTCTGTTCTGCCTACAAAGAGTATTCTTTCCAGCACTCCCACTCCAAAAACAACCTCTCAATATGGACAACAATATCAAACAGAAGCTGTCTCTGTAAAGGGCGACAAGCAAGCCACGTGCTCATGCAAGTCCGCACTGCAGTGTAACAACACAAGGACCGGCCTCGTGTGCTGGTATCGTTTCTCAGGAGTGAATGGGACTGGGCTCTCCAGCTGTAACCTACGGCCCCAGCCAGGGAAATTATTTTGTTTCACCTCTCAGTGGGAATTTGCACTTTTCCCAAGAAGTTGCTGGTTGCTGGGAGGTGTGGCAGGAGCATCCACACCCTGCTGGTCCCCAGCTCCAGCAGCACTTGTTGGACAGGTCACCACTTGCTCCTGTGGAGCCAGGACATGGCTCCTTCCCTGGTCACAGCCTGCTGGAATCTGTGCTTCCAGATCCTACAGACAGCAGTCTTTAGCCTTTATTACACAAAGAGGATTTTGTCTCAAAACCTGAAGTTTCTGCAAGAATGACAACAAAACTACAGGAAAATCTCAAGTAGTTTCTGCTACTGTAGCTTCTGGATCTTAAAACTCCTTTTCTCTGACCTGTGCATACTCTGAACAAAATAGGAATGTTGAATATCCACCGAGCCAGAAAACACATGGAAACAGGGAAAAACAAACTACAGATCAGTTCACAGCTGGTGTAAATGTCTCTATTCCACTTAAGTCAATGGAGATGCTCTACTTCACCTCAGCTCAGCAGCTGGTCCCTTACAGAGAAACAGTCAAACAATATGAAACACAAGACAGATGAGGAGGAAACAGCACTTCCTAGGATTCAGTAGGATAAGGAAGAAAATAGAAACAAATCAAAACATGGTTATTAAAAAAGGTAACAAAGGTTCCCCTGGGACACTGCAGGGTCAGGTGAGGCTGGGAAGGTAGAGCCACAGCACTGCAGGTCCCTACCAGAACACCCTTTTATAGCCCAGACAGAGAAGGTGCTTGTGCAGATTAAATGGAGCTCCCCCAGCAGAGGCAGCTTGGATCTGACAGCCTGGGATGCTACAGCTGGGGCCCAGTTCCCTGAGCACAGCCCCTCCAGGAAGGTGACTGGTAACTCAGACAAAACACTGTAAGCCCAGTGCAGCCACCCTGGGTCAAGTGTCAGCACTGACCTGGGCAATGGGGAAGGGGAACAGGCACCAAATTCTGCTGTGACAACACTATCTCGTTCCCTCAGCCTGGTGCAAGGCAGAGGAGTCAGCACCCGGATGCTTCCAGCATCCTGAGTCACTTGTGGAGCAGCTGCATTTTCCTCACCCACAGTCATCCCCAGATCTGCCGGCAACCCACGGAGGCTTCCTCCCCGTATTTCCTCCCACACACCGCTCCTCTCCCTCTGGACTTCAGTCCAGGATTGGATTCCCAAAACATGCTCCCGTGCAAGAACAGAGCCCAGTCACCCACCAACCACAACTGCTTCATCTCACTGATGTGCAGTTTAAACAGAATTTTGCAGAGTGGCCACTCTCAGCCTAAACTTGAAAGGAGTTTGCTCTGCAGCAAGGACACAGCTCCGGGAGCTGAGTCGACACTGCCTTCCCAAATACTCCTGCACCAGAAGCCCTGCACTGCAGGGAAGCAGCATTACCTCCCAGAGGAAAATCCCTGTGAGATCCACAGCTGCCCAGAGCCCTCCGTCGGCCGAGACCAAAATATTCAGCATTCATACAGGGAGGCTTCTGCAGGGCTGATTTCAGGCCAAAAGGGACAGATTTCCTGTTTTCCTCTCCTCTGCAGGACGGGGCGGGGGGGTCCTTCACCCCAGGTTTGGAAGCAGACCTAGGATTTATCCTCCGGGCTGGGGGGCATTTAATTTAAGTACAATAGAGAAGCAGTCTCCTCCAAATCAGAATTAAGCTCCAGAAAGGAGGGGGCCATTTGCAGTCATATCACTCCGAATGCGATATGTGCAACTGCAAGGACTGCTTTGTCTAAGTCCCTTGGCCTTAGGCCACGGTGCTGGCAATACCACCAGCTAGAGGAAGAGCTGGTGCGTGAGGATAATGGCAGAAGACAGGGAGGGAAGAGAGAGCCCATTTTGGATTCAGAGGAGGACGTTCTTTCATTGAAAAGATTCTGGGGGTGTTGAGGATGATCCAAACTCAGAAGAGAGGACAACTTAGACAGGAATAGTTCCAGCATGACAGCAAACTGCTGCTAACTTGCCGTTACGAGGCAAAAAGGAGGGTTGGGGGGAAGGGGAAGATAAAACTGCACGAAAGAATCTAAAGCCCAGCTCGCAGCCGGAGCGTTGGAAAGCACCGACACGGCAGCGAGAGGGCTGGAGACAGAAACTTCCCCGCTCGGCTCGCATTGTGCGCGGCATGTCTGAGCCGGGATTTCGCAGTCCCCGCTCGCAGAGCAGCCAGACTCGGATCCCCACCACAGCATGACCTAATCCCCACCCCTCACCCACCACCGCAAAATACCACCTTTGTTTTCCCTGCAATTTTACGGCTGTTCCGGAGAGCAAGGCACAGGTTCTCGTGGGAGCCGACAGGAGAACGGTTTCCCTTGCTGGGCTTTGTTTCTTTTTTTTTTTTTTTTTTTTTCCCCTCCTGTGACACTTCTGCTTTTTGTCAAAAATCCTCGGCACATCCCCTGCTCCCTGACCCCTCCGCAGAGCAGCACTGGGGCCCACGGCACTCCCCACACACGACCCCGGCACACGGAGCCTTTCCAGCTCACAGCCCCACCGAGCTCAGCTCCACGCCGGATCAAAGTGTCTGAGGCACCGGCACCTCGGCTCATCCACCAGCTGGTGACGATTCCTTGCAGTAAAATAAGATTGTTGCTCTCCTGGCAGCTGGAACAGAGGTGCATCTCGGCGATCCCTTTCCTTCATCAGCCTCCCAGGATTACAACCACTAACGGTGCTGTAAAAATCACCCAGGCTGATCTGCCTCCCTCTGAAAACCAACTCCAAAACTTTTTCTCGGGGGGAAAAGAAAAAAAATAAACAAAAAAATCAGCCTGATCTGTGGCCGGGAATGGTCTGATGCCAGCCCTGCAGGCATCGGGGATGGGAGACGGGAATACGGGGTTTTTTTTAAGTCAGAAGCAACTTCTCCATTTTCGTGCTGCTTAATTCGAGCCAACGCGCAGAGATTAGCGAGATCCCCTCCAAATATCCCACAGCGAAGCAATTGCTGCTGCGGCTTTGTTCAGGCTGCACCGACTCGCACACGGGGACCCGATGTACTGCAACACCTCAACACCGGCAAAAACCCCCGGCTGGTGCCTTCGGAAACCGCGAAGGGAAGGGAAAAACGGGGGGATGGAGCAAAAAAAAAAAAAAATAAATAAAGGCAAAAAAGTTAATGCTGTCAAGGAAACTTTTTAGAGAGGAAAGTTGAAATCGCTCCCGTACAGATCCAAGGATGAGGGAGCGATCTTTAAAAAGGAGTTTTTTTAAGAAATAGTGCAATTCCCGTGTGCACCACACCCCCCCCTCCTTCCCCATCTCCAAATCCCCAGCGAGCGGACAGGGCTCCTCCGCCCGGGATGGGGGGGAGACTCTGAGGGGGGAGC
>VXAY01007103.1:2880708-2922342 GCA_013399855.1 Oxyruncus cristatus | reverse complement strand
GTTATTCCCCGTCTCCCCCCGCGAATTTCGATGGAAAATACCTGTTGATAATTTTAGAATAAAAGATTTTTTTTTTTTCTTCCCCCTAGATGCCGACAAGGAAAAATTCTCTTTTTTTTTTTTTTCTTTTTTTTTTTTTTTTTCCAAACCACTATTTCTCTCCACTCGAAGGTGGAAGGTTAATGTAGATTGCAGCTTCTGAGGGGCTAAAAAAATAAATACGGATCTCCTTGATAACTGACACATTTTCTGCTTGCAAGCAGCAGTAAATCTTCCACAAAAAAAAAAAAAATTAAAAACATATTAATTTTCAGATTAAATGGTCACGTTTTCCAGCATGCATCATTCCACTTCAGAGCTCACCCTTTTCAATGCAATATACTCGGTTTTGCTCCTTCTGTCAACTGATCTCAAATACACTCTACAATTGTGAAATTACTCCAGATTTATGCCAATAAAACTGCTTGGGAGCTGGACAAGCTCTCCTCAGGTGCACAGCTTAGCCTGAGACCCACAAGATCAGACCCACGCATACATTTTACCAGAATAGCATCTCCATCACAGGGACATGGAAACAGTCACAGAGCAATCAGATGATTTCTTCCAAATAAAGGAGAACTGAGGGGGAATGGGGAAAGCGAGGCAGCCTTTGAGCCCCTGGCTCATGCCCCAGTGACTGCACGCTGCATGGAAGGAACATGTGAAAATGATGACTAGTACCAGATGAAACACAGTTATATTTTAAATATATCTCTGGGCCATGTGCATGACTGCAGTGATCCTACAAAGCCCAGAGTGGTACAGAGTCTTCCTTACAACTGATCCGTACTCTGGTCTGTTAGAGAGGGGTCCTGAGAGCAGCCCCAGGCACAGAATTACACGCTCAGTGACAATATTTTCACACTGGTGCTTGCAACTATAACTGTGTAATTCTTCTTAGAGTCCTGAAAGATTGCACTGGTAAACTCTCCTGTCCAGCACTGTGTGAGTGAAAACTTTGCATCCCTAAAGCTTCACTTCCAGATTTATAAATAACAGTCCTTCTGTTGAATCCCTGGAAGGCCGCTGAAGTCCTGCATGCCACTCTGGGTTTTCCATCGCTGTGTGGTTGTTTACTGTCACACCAAGTGAGAGCGAAATGGGAGTGTTCCAAGCTTTGCCGTGTTTTTCACGGCTTTGCACCAACTCTACAAAACTGCTCTCAGAGCAACACTCTGAAGAACAGGATCCCCCGTGTTTTGCTCAGGTTTTATAATGACAGCTTCGAAATATATAATATTCCAGGAGGGAAGGGGGATAAGGAAGGAGTCCTGTAAAGATTATCCTTTCTTCAGCAAAAGGCACTGTGAGCTTTGAAGCAAACTGTGGGGGTCAGGCCTGATGAGATGGTCAGGCTTGTAGGGTGAGATTATTTTTTGACATTTGCTCTGCAGTTCTTTGGGCACAGGGAGCAGTGGTGGCATGAGACACAAGACCCTGAGACAACCTCACTGCTTGGCCTCAGACCCTATTTAAGCTTCAACTGACTTTACTCTTGGGTGGGTTTTTTTGCAGACACTGCAGGAGTTGGCTAGGGTAAGAAGTACCTGCAAATTCTTCTCATCTGCCATGTGCTCTGAGGGTTCACTTCAGTTGTTCTAAACCAGGTGTGGCCACAAGAACAAAACCACCACCATGCTGGGGCCCTGGGCTGACTGTTCAGCGGGGTGACCACAGAGTGAGCTCCCTCAGAGGGGCTGCCTGTGGTTTCACCTTGTTTGATGTCCCAGGCAGTGCTGGAGTTGTGCTCTGCACATGCAAACCCTGCCGTGAGTGCAGCAGCTCCATCTCCCAGAGCCCACATGCCCCAGGCTTGTACAACACGCTGCAGGTCCCTGTTCTGCAGGCTCATGGCTCTGTTGTGTTCACTGACATCAAAAGCAGCTCTTCAGCACCAAGTGGCCAAGTCACAGAGCAGGAAATACAGCAGAGCCATTTTATCAAGCAGGTGACATTTTCAAGCCCTCTCCACACTAAGAGGTAACTTGAAAATAAATGTGTTTGTTTTTCACAAGGGAGGATGGACAGGAAGAGCTGAGTGGTTAGAGAATGGTTCTAAGAACACCGATGTTTGATCCCCGGATGGGCCGTGCACTTTAGCATTTGATGGTCCTTGTGGGTCCCTTCCAACTCAGAATATTCTGTGAAATCTTGATTCTGTGAAATCAGGCTCTTCAGTCACTGCAAGCACCAATGATGTCTTTTCTAGGTACAGCTGCCTCTTCTCAGTTGTGTGAGATCTCCAACATTCACTCTGTCCCCCTCCTCTTTCTTTTCTTGGCATTTTCTGTTCCCTCTGCTGGTTTGACTTCCTCACCTCTGCTCCTCCCAAACCACTGGGAATACTCAGCAGCCAGTGTTTCCACAGAGTTTGCCTCCAGCCCCTGCTTAGCCAGAGCTCCGACTGATCTGAAGGAGGTTTTCCCTTCCCAAAGCTCTGCGGGGTTGGTGCTGTGCCCCTCAGGCGAGGGTGTAAAGAACACACATGCAAAGTGGGATGTTGGAAGGTGCTGGCAGCTGGTTGTAGGATGGCTCTGCCATAGAGCCAGGGGCCCTGGGCCATGCTTTAAAACAAACTTGTTTGTCCCCTTTTATCTGGAAACAAAGTGAATTAGTCATTGCAGAGCTGTAACTCTCCCGGGGGACCTGCAAGTGGAGAGCACAAACTAGGCTTGTTCCTTATCATCTCGGGTTAAATCAACAAGGAGAACAATTAAAGATGGCTCAGCAAGACCCTTTTTTTTCCTGGCATGTCTTTGACATGTGTAAAACATTACATTTGCACATTAATTTCAATGTAATTAATTGGTGTCAGGCTTAATGAATTGAGTGACTGGGGAGGTTCTGTCCTTTACCCACCGCCGAGACCTGTGTAGCAGCAAGGGGATGGGAAGTTTTTTTCCTTTTCCTGCAGGGAGTTTATATTCAAATACTTCTCCCGACATTTCTGGGGATCCAGCATCATACATACAATAATCACAGATGCTCCTACAAGTTTCTGAGCACTAATTTAATCTGCAAGTCTCCACACTGCTCTTCTGCTAAAACTAAGATGATCAACCAAAATGAAGTGAAAAGTCTCTGGTAGGCCTAGGCTGAAAATTAAGCTTTTTAAGTCTTGAATGAAAGAAGGTTTAACCTCTGAAGAGCACGAGCGGTAGAGGCAAGTGGCTCTAACAAATAGCATTTTCAAAGATGCTTTACAGAGCTGAGTGCCTTTCTCACTGGGACTGTAAAGAGCCAGCACACCAGGTGCAGAACACCTCCTTCCCCAGGCCCTGCTCCAAGGACACCTTGTGCACTCCAGGGGCAGTGTGGGACACTGGCACAGAGGGAAAATTGTGCATTTCATGCTTTTTGGCATCATTGTTGCTCTTTTCTTATCGCCTCGCTGCAGCTCCTTACATTCCTGCCTCTGTTCCCCACAACTGCCTCCTGCTAATGCTACGACCTTTCCCTCCTGCTCTTTTTGTTCCCAAGAGAAATCTGACAGCCCTTAGTGTCCCTCTTCTGTGATCTGATTTTTGGCTGGTGTTTGCTGCCTATTGCCCCATCCTCACCAAAATGCAAGAGAAACACACAATCCTGAATAAAAACACAGAGTCTGCAGCTCCACTCTGTTGCCTTTTTTTTTCTCACACCTCAAGATCCCTCTGGAAGCTCTGCATTGCTCCCCCCTCCACAGGAAAGAGCCCTCTGAGCCCCTCTGCGAGAGGGGCTGTGATACAGAGTGCCAGCTCCTGGTCCTCATCTCCAGACAGCCTTGCAACAATTGCGGATCGGAGCTTGGATGCCTATTCCGGACAAACTTTCCCAGTCTAGCCCTGCTCCCCACCTCAAGATGGTTCCTCCCAGGCCAGATGCCATATTATCTGGAGCGACTTTCCCTCCCAGCCTTGTTTTCCTCCTGCTCCTGAGTCCTTTGTCTGGCTGCCAAGAGGAGCAGCCCTGCCAGGCCGACAGCTGCTCCGCATCGCACGGGCGCTGCCCCGTGGGCTCCGGAGCCCATTCCAGGCCCGTTCCATCTCCGAGGGGGACGCTCTGCCTTAGGGATGTCATGTACCAGGAGGAGAAAAAGCAAATAGGACCTGTAAAGCTGTCAGAAGAGACTGGAAATGTTTAAGATAAAGAGGCCTTTATGCTACTCTGGGTTTACCTCTGAGATAGTGCGAGTAGCAAGCCTGTTCTCTCCTGCTCCGTCTGGAGGTCTCCCTGGAGGACCACAGAGCAGGAATGAGAAGTTTCCAAGCCCTCAGCCACAAAAGCACAGGCCTGGAATCTCTCTAATGAGAGTTTTCCTCTTTGCAGTTTGCCAGGCAAACAAGCACCAGGCACCAATATCAAAACCAGCCCAGATTCCAACGAAAACCAGCAAAGAAAAATATGAGCAGAAAGGAAACCACTTCGTTTTGCTTGGTAAGAACAGGCAAATAAAGCTTCAGAGCTGCCCTCAGTGAGGACAGGAGACGGGAAGAGAGCAAACAGGAGAGAGAAGAGAGGAGAGGATGGGGGCTTGGGCCAAGGGGCCTGTCCTTCCTTGCTGTTGCTTGCAGCAATGGATTACCAGGTTACCCCCACATTACAGGGCTTCCCTGCATCATCTTTCCAGACAAGCGAGTGCTCCACCCTGCCTGATTCCTTCGATTTGCCTGGAAGGACTCTCCCTTGTTGCCCTGCAGGCTGGACTCTCGTTTCCCTCCCACTCCCGAGCCCTTGAAGGCCGTGCCAAGGCGTGAGCTGGCACTGCTGGGCTGGGGCACGGCCCTGCCTCTGCCTCCCCCCGCGTGGCTGCGGGCCCGGGGCAGGGAATACCCCACCCTTTGGCTGGGGCAGAGGAGCCTCAGAGACCTGCTTTCATCCCAGCCCTGTCTGGGAAAGCTCCTGAACCTGCTCTGCGTCCGGGACCACAGGAATCCACAGCAAAGCTGAGTGCTGGCTCACCTGGAGTGATTCCTGAAGGCAGGCTGGTGTCAAACACCACGTGAAATAATGATCTACGTGGCACCTGCCATGGCTTCAGAGTCAAATCACAGTTTGCAGGGGTTGAACCTCACAGAAAACCTTCCAAGTGCAAACCAAGTGTGACCAGATCAGTGACATGTTCCTGAAACAAATAACCAGAAGCACAAACACTGCTGTCCATCAGAGCATCTTTCGACACCAACTCTGGATCCTGATGGGAGCATCCCTGATTGTTTTGTTACTGCTCATCTGAGCAAAGGAAGTGGAGGAGAGAGTGGAAGCAAAGCCCAGGGCTGGAAAATGGAAATGACTGTGAGGAAAGGAATGTGGAGCTTCACAACTCAGAGTGTGGGGCGGGAGAGGAGCAGGGGAAAGGAGGAAAAGCAGGAGGTAAATCACAGTGAAACAGCAGCAGTCTCTGGAGTGCTGAGTGCGGCACAGCAGCTCCTCAGTGGTCTCTGTCAGTGCTGTAGAGCCCTGGGCTGGCACTGCCAGGCACAGCCCTTCCATCCCTCACCCAGCCCAGAGCCCAGGCACAGGTTTTGCCAGGATGAGTCCAACACACCGGCTGAGTTCCTGCCCCAGGACACTGCTTGGAGCAGGAGGGAGAGCCCTGAAGTCTCTTGCCAAGTGGTATCTGTGCATGAGGATGCCTCGTGTGAAGCCCTTCTGCCCAGCTCTGAGTGGGTGCAGAGCCTTGCAGTGCCAATTCTCTCTCCCAGAGGAGGCAGCTCGACAGGGTGATCCCACAGCATCAGGGCTTGGAAACACCAAGTATTTTTAGCAACCAAATAATCACTCGCCCTCAATGTGTACCTGAGGACTGACAGCAGCAGCCTCCTGCCCTGGAGCAGTACCCACGAGCCCCTTCTTCCCCTCCCAAAGTGAAGAGAGGAGGCCGTGGGGTCCCCCCAGGTCCCTCTGGAGTGGACAGGCTGTGTGTGGGTTTTCCCCACGGAGCCGTGGCCAGGCAGCTCCCCCGGCAGATGCTGCATCCTGGCAGCTGCCTCGCTGTCCCCCTGTGTCAGTCTGTGCGTGCACAGAAAGGGAGGGACAATCCCGGATGTGAAGGATTTACAGCCCTGGCAGACGCTCCTCACGGGCGGCAGCGTCGGCGATTTAAGCAGCGCAGTCTGAGCCCGAGACTTGCCAGGCTCAGACCCAGCACAGGGAGGCTCCAGCCAAAGGCGGAGTCCCCAGGCCCTGACCCACCTGCCCCAAAGGGCTGCGGGAGGGCGGAGCAGGCCAGAGCATCCTCCCCTCTCCAGCAGCTCGTGGGGCTGGGGTGGGCTTTCGTCCTGCCAGGGAAGGGAGGAAACACCGGCGCTCTGCCGAGTCCACCCTGGGAAGCACGAGGGGCCAGTGGGATGCAGGAGGCTCAGCAGCCTGAGCTGGGATGGTAGAGCTGGGGGGCCCCCTCACAAAAGCAGGCAGGAGCTGTCACCAGGAAAATCCCAATTCCAATCCCAAGCTGCATGAAGCAGCTCTGCCCTCTCCCAAAGCCCACAGGGAGAGGTAACACTGGGATTGTGCAGCCCAGTTGCAGGCTCAGATCTTTACCATTCCATTGCTCCCATTTGTATTCCCTCCAAGTGACTTCAGGGGAGACCCCACCCGGGAGGAATTACATCACTTGCACCCCAGTTTCTGATTTAACTTTCTCTGGCTAAGCCGATACAGATCTTGGTTTCATGCCCTGCAATTCGTTGTGCATTTACCAGACACAGTCAGCCCTTCCACTTTACAAACATGCAAGGAAGGAACGCACAAAGCTGACCTGGACTTCCAAAGGAAGGAGCCCTCAGCTCACGAGCTGCCTCGCTGGCATGTTTAAGGTGTATTATTTACATACTGGAAAGGAGCCAACCAAAACCTCTCATAAGACATTTCTCCCTTACTTGCAGAACAGTCTACTGCTTTGTGAAAACAAATAATTAAATTCTGAGGTTTGGGCATCTTCATTTATTGCTGAGAACTTGGCATCATCACTTTTCCAAATTTGGGGAAAATGAGAATAAAAGTCAATATAAGATGATGTACAAACGTAAGATTAGATTAGTCTGTTAATCCCAAACTAACTCTTTGGATAAAGGAAAGACATTTCCATGCTCTGCATAAAATATGAAGAACTTTTTGCTACTTTCCAATCTTGATACAGTTTTTTATAAACGCTCCTCCCTTTTGTAAGATCATTGCAATTAACGTTCAGAGAGTGCTGTGAATTTGCTCTTAACTGCTGATAAAGGTAGTTTAATTAACCAGTGACATTAACCAGGTTAAGTGCTGGGGATTCAAGGGGATTGAAAGAAAAGCTGTCTGGATCATTACAACAAGAGCTGGTCTGGAGGATCCTAAAATGGAGAGACAATGAGTATGTTTAAGGTATGCAGATGAGTTGCTGAAAGGTGTTCCAGCCTCTCAGAAAATTCCACAGCAGAAAATTAAAAGAGGGGGAAAAAAGTCCCAACATAGTAGTCAGTTTAATTGATTTAACCATTTTTTACCAAAAAGGCAAGAACTTAGTACAGAACTCATTGTGTTCAGTCTGTCATTTTGGGGAGTATAAATCTTTCTGCATACTGTTGTGATATTTTCTTGCCAGGCACTCCAAGTTCTGCCACTCTTGGACAGTTGGCACTCACAGGTTTTGGTTGCTGGCACGGAGAACGTGGGGATGCGCAGCACAACTCCTGCAGGATGGAGGCTCTAAGGGTGGCAAAGCTTTCCAATTAGGGCAGGCAATAAAAAGACCTCCTACAATTCAGCTTCAATCCTATGTGTCTCTGGAATTCTGTCACATTGGACTGTTAAAGGTGTGACTAAAGAAGTACTAACAACCAAAAGTGTCCTTTGTGCCCAGGCAGACTCACAGTGGGTTACTGCAGGAGGGTACAGACCCTCCCCAGGGCTGCTGGAAGGTGCCAAGGCAGCAAACACCCACTTCCAGGAAAATTCAGTATGTCACTGGCTGATAAATAAATCAAATGACTTGGCAAATAAAAATGTGATTCTGTGCTTACAATGAATCTGACATTTTCCGGGTTATCCTCTCCAAATCAGGAGTACAGACATCAACATGCCATCAGAAATGGCAGTAGAAATGTCTCTTTATCCTTCCCAGTGAAGATCAAGTGTAGGAAGGCTATTCCTCCACAGTGACCCCTCTCATGGAAGTGATGCCCTGAGCACAACTGAGTTCAGACACCAACCAAACTTAGTTCTTATGAAATAAAAATGGAACTCACGTTGGTTCAGGTGTTTAACGCTGCAGGACATCCCTTAACTCTGAATGTATTTCTGTATTTCGGTTTAGCTGCACCAGATCCTTTCCTTTCAGCCTGTGCTCTCCACAGAGATGTCTCAGATCCTTCACATGTGGGGGTGCAGGACAACAGAAACCTGGGGGATGGGTTCAGGTGAAAAACTTTGAGTTTTGGCTTCATCTTAAACCTGTTCAATTCCTATTCTTGAATCTTGTTAGTGCCTCAAACTTAATTCCAAAATTATTTTGGATCAATAAAGAAATAGCAAAGCCCATCAGATCAAGGAAGTTCTTGAGGTTTTTATATCTTGTTCTCTTCAGCACCAGGTTTTAGGGGCAACCTGCTCTCAGCTGGTTACAGCCTTTTCTTCCCTCTTTCACGTTTTTCTCCTTAAAAACAGCGTTTTTTCAAACTCAATACCCAACCTAAGCATGTTGTGTTACTTTGTTCCTCCTGCCAACCCCATCCGTTCCCCCGAGCCCGTGACACAGAACCAAACCCTGGAGCTGCAGCACTGAGCAAACCACCCGCCTTCGTTCTCCACCTTCACTGTTCGAAGTCTGATCGACCACAGAAGGAACCAGCTAAGGACTCTCATTTATCTCCGAGATAAATATATGTTTTCACCTGGCAGTTAAAAAAATGCATTTTTTCCCAAGGTAAGAAAGATCCACTACCTTCATTTTGCACATTTAGACATAAAAGGAAGCTCAAAGTTTTCCCAGGAAATATTCTACAACAGATGCGTCGTTTCTGTTCCCAAACTAGCAAACAGAACAAACTATTTACCAACAACCTGGTCTAGTGGGAGGTGCCCCTGCCCATGACAGAGGGGGTTGGCACTGAACGGTCTTTAAAGGTCCCTTCCAACCCCTTAACATTCTAAGATTCTATGAAATCCTCACCTTTCTAGAGTGCTTTTAAGACACAGTTCACATTTAATCTGAATGTAGTAATAAACTTTGACATGTTAGGACGGGGCAGAATTTAATTCTAGAACTCTGTCGTAGGAGCTCCCTGAATGCACAGCTGGAGATAAAAATAAATGGAAGAAAACGGAAATGTTTCCAGGATTAAAGCTGAAGATCTGAAATCCACTGAAAAGATTAAAGGAAACAAACTCCGTGAAAAGTTCAAATATTTGTTTCCCTGGTACAGGCAGTGTGTCACTGAATGACATCAGTTCTCTCTCAAAAAAAAAAAAATAAAGCATTATACACTAAAAATATAGAATAAACCCACAGAGCATCAAAAGGATCATGGAACACGGACACCGGGCGTTTAAAACACTGACGACAACACGGAACATCCCCAATGCACACACACACCCTGGGAGGTTTATATATGATCTCTATATATTTCAAAGTACACACCAACTGCCCATGAGGCAGGTTGAGAAAATAGGAATACGTCTTGGGAAGGGAATGAAGGGGGAAAAAAAAAAAAAAAACACAGGAAAACAGGAGTTATTTACATTCAATATTCAGTAGCCTTTAACACCTCTATATACATACAGACTCTATATATGTACAGACTGCGCTGGAGCAGAGGGAAGTTATTCCAAATGCAAAAGGAAAATACAAATCCCTGGATAATTCACTGGACAAGCGTTTACAGGTTGCAGAGACTTCTTCATTTACAAAGAAAATACTACACACACAGAGTAGACAACTCGCATCTTCAGGGAACTGGAAGTCCTTGCAAGAGGTGTGTGTTCCCAATGAACCACTGGAAATAGTGGAAAACTTGCTGTGGGAGAAGGATTTTAAGAGGTTACAACTGCACTTAATGTGTCAGACATAGTTAACAAGTCGTAATTTAGTTGCTGTCAAGGGATAGTTTAGAAAAGAATCCCCAAAATTTGGGTTTCACTTCTCAAGTCAACTTAAACATGTACCTTCCCCTTCTGCAGCATGAGTCCAAAACTCCCATGGCACAAGAAGCTGATACCATTTTACACGTGGCTTTCCCCCTTTATCAGAGACATCTGCCCTCTGTAAGTTTTAGACCCACTCCAGACATACCAAACATTTTATACAAAGCAGATCAATACCCCTCAAGCAGGAAAATACAGAGACCATCCTTGCCTGGTAATTTTTATATGACATGACAATTGGTCTCCTTTCCTGCCCAGGAGGATGTTTGTCTCAGGGGCAGTGCTGCAAAGGGACACCGCTCACTGTTCCTCACCCAAGACAGTGCTATTTACACTCCTTTTCTCCCCAAGCTGGAGCAGCAGCTCATGCAGGGAACAAACTGCCACCAAAACCCCCACCCCAACCACCTGAGCAGGAATTTTCAAGAGAGAAAATGTTGTTGCAGCTTAAAGACTATTTTTTTTTTCCTTTTTTTGCTGTTAACCTTTGAGATGTTTAACAGTCCAGAGCCTGTTAGTGTTGAGCTGCACTGTGTTAGTAACTGGGTGGCAAAGCCAAGGCAGTGATGGTGGCAAGTAGCAGAGAGCAGGCAAAGGACAGCAAGTGAAGGAATAGATTTCTGGAATGGGAACAGTTCTTATGGATCTTGGAAGTATAGCCAGCTTTTTCCTCCCTCCTCCAAGTGACAAAAGTCTATGGGAAGTTTAAGAGGCTGAAATAAATTAGTTTGGTTTGCTTATCAATACAGGGAATATCCAGTATTTGCTCATCCCAGCAACCAAAGCGAACACAGCAGGCTGAGCAGAGCACTTCGGAACTGAGTCATTTTCAAAATCATCATTTTCCAAAGATAAAAAAACCACCCCCACTAATTGTGAATCTGCCACTCCTAGAACCACCTGAGGATCAAGACCTAAAATGTTACCACCTCAGATCCCAGAAGTTTCTACACCAAAGAAGAATTAAGAGCCAGAGCAGTCCCAACCCAGCCTGCCCTCACTGGCACTTTGGTTCCCTGTCTGCTGCAGTTGTGATCTGTCAACACACTCCTCAAAATCCCATCTCTGCTCCTGGAATGGATGCCAAATCCATGCACTTGTGGGTACGGAACACAGGAACATCCTTCCCCACACCCTGTGCTCCACAGTTTGCCAGGGCTCTGACAGCACTTAGGCACACTTTCCTTGCTCCCAACACCCACCACCTGCATTCCAGGGATTTACAGAGATGCATGCAGCAGGTGCTACAGCAACAGGGAGCAGAGGATTTATTCCAGGTCTGTATTCCCTGTTAGTCCCAAGCATGAGCAGGAGTTTAGTCTCCCGAGCAGCTCAGGCTGGAGCAGAGGGAGGTGGGTACCCCTCCCTTCCCTGCTGAGCAGGGGCTCTGTGAGCACCAGGCTGGTGGCACAGGCAGAGTTAACTGAGCCTCAAGGGAAACAATTCCATAAGAAAACACACTCCAGCCTCAAGAGGACAATTCCCATAAGGGAACACATGCCATTCTCAAGCTATGGAACTTCTGCCCCATTACTTACAGAGAAGCTCCTTCTGACCCTCGGGAGGTGCCACCCCTGCAATGATCTTGCTCTGGCAGCTGAGCCTTCCTTAAAACACACATTTGGAGCTTTAAACAGAGTTTAGTTCTTGCCTCATTAGCGAGTTCAGCTGAGAGATTTGGGCTGCAAGACAGAAGCCTGGTTAGAGCAGCCTGAAACATGCCAAGTCCTGTCACATTCCAATTGTACAGACTTGTTAGTTTTTTTGGAATATGGTGATTGCCTAAACAAGACTCCACTTCTTGTTAGTACAATAACTTTTATTTGACATCTACAAGATCATTATCTTGTAGTTTTTTTGGACAGGTTTATACAATCTCAATTTTTCAATAGTGCAACCTGTGCAAGCAAGAAATGACAAACATTGTCCTTCACTTTCTTATAAACATCTACTATTATAGGCAAAACAAAACTTACCCATATTATAGATAAGTGACTATTCACATTTGTACATTACAATTTCTTTTAAACAGCTCCAGATAAACTCTACAATGTCTTACAACATATTAAACAGTATTCAAGTTACTGGGTAACAGAAACAGCACATACAGCGGAACCCTCAAGTGTTTCCCATTCTCTAATTTACAGCTCAAGTAAGGTTTCATCTTACAAGTGACAAATTAAATTACGTTAATGAAGTAAAAAATAGAAGATTGTATGTGAGATGGAAGTGAATTTGCACTTAAGTTTCCATAACCACCTCAGATTAAGGAAATGCTTCAATTTAAGGAAAAACAGGCATCCAGCCATCTTTGCAGTACACATTAGGAATACCATTAATACATTAAAAATGAACTAATTTTAATTTAAGATGTTTATCACAAAAAGAACATGTTGTAGACTCAAATATATAACCCCCAGGAGAGAACCAGAAAAAATGCAACACCTGGGTATAAACACTATAAAAATGCAATAACCAACGCTGTACAACTAAGATTGTGTTTCTCTCCGAATTCCTGCCTCGTGTGTTTATCCTGTCCATGCCCGTTTCCAAAGACATGCACTGTCAAACAGAAACTGGGAAGGAACCTGAATGCATGATGTGCAATCTCTAGGTTTCATGCTTTTATAAACTCAAATTGAAGAGAAAAACCCAATATATATTTTCTATATATATACTCAATACATGCATTCGAGATCTCCCACAGCAATGGCATCGATGCACTGCGTTAAACCCTGAGCACTGTATGACAAGATAAAAATAAAGCCTGCTTGGGGATTTTCAAGCATTTTCAAACAAATCGTGGTTTGTAGCTTAAAAGGCCAAAAGTAAAAGCAAACAGGAAGCACTACAGAGAGCATAAGGAAAGACAGATGCACCACCATAAACAACTGCTGGCTTTCAGTTCTACCAACCTCTTTAGATCTCTTTATTCCCAAAGTATTTGAGAGCACACAACTGAACTGAAAAAGTTATATTTCTTTGGAATCTGTCCCTGATTTTTATGCAAGTGATATGCTTTTACAGCCTTTTCCTCAAAACACCAGAGTCAACACCTGTAGCTTGTCCTCCTCCTATGCGTTGCTGAGGTTGGTGATGCTCTGGGGGTGGTGCTGCTGCCAGATCTGCTGCTGCTGCACCGCGAGCTGCTGCGACTGGTCGGACGTCGACAGGAGGTTCACGAGGGGCGACACACAATTTGCAGGAATGATCAAACCTGGGAACAGCAATGAGTCAGTTGTTTCGCAAACACTTTGCTCAGTAAAACCTCAGCCTGGTGATTCCACCGTTTAGTTTATGCAACGCTCCGTGAGCGTTTGCAATGTCAAGTCTAATCGGCACAGCCACAAGTTCTGCTTCTCAGAGGTTCATCCTTTCTCCTGCTTCACGACCTTAAAAAGTTGCCGTTTTGCCCCTGACGACCAGTTTTTTTTTTTCTTATGTCACTCACTCTCACGTGAAACCAGAAATGAGCTATTCTGGCTTTTCTGGTCTCACAGAAGTTACACCACCAGGGAAGTTTAAACCTAGTTCCAACATCCTAGAAAACTGTTCCTGGAGGAGGAGCTGCCAGGATATTGGATATCCAGAGGAAATCCACATTTTAAAAAAAATTTGGAGATTTCAGCCTCTGAGCTCCCCACTCTGAGGGCTTCACTATGAGGTTTAGTGAGAAGACAAGACAATCTTGAAGTCATTCTGCATACTTTCAGTAGCCAAAAAACTACGAAAACAATTATTTCAAGGGCCTACTACTTTTCCAAGAGTGGGGAGAAAAGTGGAGCCATTATGATTTCACAGTAGCTTGGTTGGCAGAGGCCAAATATGATGTTTTTATTCCGAGTAAATCAAAAGAACTGAGAGAAGAAGTGTCCCAAAGCCTGTCTGAAAACAAATTCTTCCTTCTTTAACCTGCCTCAAAACAATGTTTGCATTATATTGTTGAAATACAGATATCAACAGCTGTAGTTCTGCCCCTCCCCAACAGACACCCTGACAAGCCTGTTGTCTCAGAAGCATCTTTTACAGAAGTGTGGGACAAAGTGAACAACTTCCTTCTCCTCCAAGCCGGCAGTAAAGGAGCAGCAGTGCACTTACCTACGATCCTCTGCCCATCCTCTGTCCTCAGGCGAACAATCTGCATTTTCACATTTGTCCCACTCACAGAGGCCAGAACTCCTTCCACCTTTGTCCACACGCTCAGCACGGAGCCACACAGGACGTAGTAGGTCCGGCAGCGCAGTCCCACCTCACACACCAGGCCCAGACCTGCCTTCTTACAGTTACCTCTCCTACAGACAGACAGAGGGAAAAAAAGCTTTCAAAACAATTCTGCAAAACAAAAAGTATCCAATTTCATTAAAAATGAAGTTATTTAAGATGTCATTCAGAGTCAAGTGGGGGCTGTGAGACACACTAAGGGACAGCAGGGCTCTGATGGTAAAGAGCTCTTCAAAATGTTCAGTCAGACACTGCCATTCTCAGGTGACCTAAATGATGGTGTGTGAAACAACACTGGGATCTGATCAGTGTTATTTCAGGAGCTCCAATATCAATCAGACTTCTACCAGTTGTGCTGTTCCTCAGGAATTCAGCCATAGTTGAGTTCAGACACCCAACAGGCAGCACAGGAACAGCTGTTTCTCCCATCCATCTCATCTCTACATGAAATATAAACATTTCCCCTCCCAAATAACATCTGAACTATCAGATCACAATAATAGCTCAGATCAAGACACTTTGAGCACAAGCTACTCCTGGGTCATTGCACTTCTGCTGAGTGTAATTTATACAAGAGCATTCATCTCATACATCAGGACTTCAGGGCGAGTGCAAAGCTTTGTGTTTTCACTCGAAAGTTGGGTCATTTGACTGGTCATGGGACAATTTCTCTTAAGGAAGAAGGAAGATTTCACAAGAGTAACAGAAGAGGTGATAAACCAGTTAAAATGAAAGCACTGGTGTGCACACAAACACTGACCAGTAGGCGTGGGTGCAGGTGTCTGCAGAGGAATTGTACTGCTCCAACCAGTGTGGCAGAGCATCCTCAGAGGGTACCTGGAAGAGTGGGAATAAAGGAAAACACATCAGCAATTACACAGGATACAAGCAATTTGGTCGTTACTGTGAGAAAAGAGGGAGCACCAACACTATGATGGTGCAGAGGCACAGCATCCTGCAGCCTAACCTCAAACTGTCCATCCCAAAGAACGAGCAAAATGCTTAAACACAGCAGAACCTCAGAGCTTCTTCAGCAGCTCAACCTATACTGCTTCCTCAAGTTTTTACAAATTCAACACTTGCCAGACCCTAAAGAACCTCATTTTGCATTACCGCACCATACGTAATTTAAATTCAAAAAGTTTTGGATATAGGAATGCCAAAACCACGCAGACCTGCTTGAAAAGACCTAAATACAAGCTCTGCTCAGGAGAAAGAAGTCTATATTTTGACTTACCAGAATTATATAAAAATACCAGAAAAAGAAAGCCCTTACACTCCTTTTCAAAGTTTAAAACAAGCATAATATTAATGGTTACCTTCTTATATTTCTTTTTCAGGTCTGCACATGTTTCTAATTTGAGTTGTTTCCCAGTATTTGGTCTGTATACTAAAAAAAGCTTCTTTTTAGGATTCACTTCTTTTACTAGAATTGCTGTTTTCTTGTTATTTCTTATCTGCAAAAAGAAAGACAAACAAAAAAACTTCCTTAATTTAAACATGATGACAGTGTCTGCCTTAAGTGATTCCATACTGGGTTCTTTACAGAGTAGTAAGAGTGTAATCCTACAACCAGGAATAATAATACACCTCCAGAACACAGTGATCCACATTAATCTCACAGTGAAGGCACCTGGTTTCTTGACACAGGTTTAAATAAGAGCTATTATTTTGGGCTAATATTCCTATCAGAAAATATCCTGAGCAGCTAAAAAGGAGCACTTCATACTCATGAATAAAAACAAATTTAAAACGAATTTGTAAGTATTTTGCAAGACTGAACAGTGATTACTTTGAAAAGTAAATTTTTCAGGTTAAATTTCCCCGTACATAAAAAAAGGGACAAGAACCTTACCTGTAGTGATAAGTAAAATCCATCATCTGGACCTGTCTGTTCAGCCCAGAGCTTTGTTGCTTCATCCCAAGACATTCCTCTTTCCACACTGATCTACAAGAGAGTGGGAGCACAGACTTTAAAACAGTTACACACATAGGAAGTAAACATGTTATAAAAGCTTTTTGTATGTAAGTTTTGATAAACATGATACAGAATTAACTTACTGTGTACAGCTCTACATGTCCAGAGGTAGAATATCCAGGAGTTAAAAACTTCTTAACATCTGCCTTCCTAACTTTCTCATCTCCAGAGCCCAAATCTGAAAAGGAAAGCACAGTTTTATTCCTTTTCTCTCTTCTCACACAAGTACAAGAGGTACTGACAAATTATTTACTCACCCAAGATGCCCATGTCATATCTCCCATTCTTTTTAGCATTTTGAATAACTGCATTTAACGTGTCAGAGAAGTACTGGAACAAAGCATTCTGCTGATGGACTTCCATTCCAAGAATTCGATTGAGAAACTTCCCTATATTGTTATAATCTTAAAAAAAAAATAAATACATGTTTTAGGTCAACAAATATTGAGTACTGATTAAGAGCTTGTTATTATCAGAGAGTCTTAAAGACTATTTAAATCCAAGAAAACATTAAGCTCTTTAAAAAAGTAACTTTTTAGGTAGTTCAGGATAGAACAAGTTCAGTCCCGTTGCTAGGAATCCACTGTCATGGCATATGATATTCCCAGCAGCATCCCAAAGATGCACTGAACACACCAGTACCTTTATCAAGTGTCAGTATTCCGGATCTGTCTTCTACATTTATCAAGCCCACACCGATCAATCCCTGACGAACATCTAGGAAAGAGAAGGAAGTTCAATCAGAGCTGCTTTGCCATCTAAAAATAACCCAATGAAGTAACAGCTTGCTTAGCAATGGGATCCAATTCCAAAACTGTGACACCCCTCGATTCCATTACTTACAATTTCTACCTAATACATCAATAACCGAGATGGGACTTTGCCTTCCGTCCCTCCAGGAAGCACAGGCAGTGAAAGCATGTGGCACCATGGATAAGGATAGGATATTACAATGGATAGTGGGAAAGTGTAGTTAAAGAACTGTATATAATACTCAGGCCAAGCAGATACATGAACTCTCAATAAAAGGAATGTTCTGTATCTTGTTTCATACGTGAACTTCAACATTCAAGCAACGTGCACAGACTCTCCCTGGGTGTTATTCCCTCCTGTCCCATCTGATCAGTTTAAATAGCAACAATGTTTTATAGCTCTCAAATTATTTGCATTTTCTGCCTACTAGAGAAGGATCAAAAGGAAGCTACTGCAGCCAGTGAATTATCTTACCTTTGAAGAAGTCTCCAGGAAAATCAGGAGGAGGTGAGACCATTGGGGAGTCCAAGTTCACAATGGATTTCATAACAATCTCCAAAGCATTTCTGCCATACTGTGCAAGGAAAAGAAAGTTATTCTATCAATGGGATGTCGTCTTTGTGCCCCAAGCACACAGTTTGATTCACAATAAAACATTTTTCTCTGCAATAGTAAAGGGAATTGGTTATTACCTTTATGTAGTGCAGCTTATAACTGAAAACAAAGCAGTCTTAATTTCTAATTAGAACTGCCAAATCCATCTTTCAGCTGTGATGGAAAGGACACACACCATTTAGTTAAGACTTTGTTTGCAAAGGCAGAACAGTGATTTACACACATTTGTGTTCTACCTGGCTTTGCAAACAGAATTAAGAATGTTACTGGCTACCTCAGAAAGTGATACAATTAAAGGTAGGAGATGGGAAAGATCCTTCCTCAACAGGCCATTTGTGGAATAAGCACCACAGCACATATTTTCCAACAGAAAAAGAACCATCACCTTGTTGTCAAAATTGAATCTGCTGAGGTCTCGAGTTTCTGTGGCCCTTCTGTCCCCGTGGGTGAGGGCTCCCTGTTAAGACACACAGTTGTCATTAAACAGAATTTTAAGAAAAAGATATCTAACTTGCATTTTCTCAAATGAAGGTTCAGACCACTTGAAACAATCTTACCAAGCTCTCCAGCCTTTTTGCAACTATGGATGCAAATCTTTGCTCTCCTGCCAGTTCAGAAATGAGGAACACGTACTCTGGAGCAGTCACTTGGTTGGATCTGTGAGTTCTTCCTGAATAATTAAGTAGAAGAACATATGTTAAATAAATTCCACTTCATGGAGTATTTCTAATAAACTATGAATTGTGTAGAGTCAGGAAAAAAGTTAGAACTTAATCCTGCTGAAAATTAAGTTTCTGCCGTATCACAGCCAACAGAAGGCAGCACAGATGCTCTAGAGCAGTGGCAACTTTATATAGAGCCTTGATACATGAATAAAACTCCAAAGCTGCAGCATAGGCTTGTTTGCAAGGTTTCTTTCAAAACTTTCAAGACAATTAGCTATGACTGCAGATAAAGCTGATTCTTCGCACCAGTAAAGACGACTGAAGAGGTCTTAAGAGGTCACCTACTCAATCTGATCTCCATGAGTCAGCGGTAAATTCAGTTTTACTGAGTTTGCTAGAGAAAGGATACAAAAAGAAGTATTTACCAAACTGCTGTATTGCTCTGTCTGCACTCCAGGGCAGCTCCAGGGTCATGTGAACTCTCCGTCTCTGGTTCTTGGCTCTCCGATCCGCTTGCAATGATATCCCAGAGCTGGCGGCCTCCGAGATGATGGCAATGTTCTTGGAGTAAGAACAATACAAACCCAAGATCAACCTTGAGATTTTTCTTAGACACTGAAAACTGATTATACAGCTATTAGCAAACATGGGACTGCAATGGTGTCACTGTTACCTGGTCTTCCTATGGCAAGGAGGAGGGAGGGGAGACAAGGTGTGGAGTTAGAAACGCTAATGAATTTTTTTTGACTGAAAGGAGTGGGTTTTGCTTTACTTTTCAACATCAGCTCTGTGCAAATGAAAACACGTGGTACATGCTGCAGTCTTGCCATTCCAGAGAGCAGGTTTCTCTGACGCTGGCTGACACTTCAGAAAGATGGGGGGGGATGCAGAGACTTGTTCCAATAGTAACACAGAGAAGACAAAAAGTTGCTGCTATTGCTGTGTAAGGAAGAGGATCCAGACACCCTGATGCCTTCAAAGAACGTGTTTGGACTGTGCACAAGTCACTCACAGGAACTGAGTCTTTAGCCTCAAGTGTCACAACAGACCACACAAGTTCCACACAGCGACATTTACTCCATTTGCCCTCTTGTGGCAGCACAGCCCAAGTGAACCACTGGGAAGGGTTTTCCCCCCCCTCCTTTTATCAGCTTCAATTCTACCATTATTCCAGTCAGGATTTTCTTTCAGAAAAAGCCATCGCTCTTCCCAGCATAACTTCTCAATCCTTGTTAGGGTTAACAACCTCACCTTTCCCCTGAGAGCTTCTTCATACCAAGCCCTTGGCTTTCCCCATTTCCCAATTTCATTATTACCTCTTGGAAGGAGAAGTACACACAGTTATCCAGATCAATAGATCAAAGATATGAACCACAAATGTGCCTTTTAAACATGTGTTGTTTTACAAGATCAGCTTAAAGGTGCCAGCTGGGCAAATGGGTGCACACCTCAAGGACAAGCCTCTGAGGTCACCCAGCTACTGCCTGACCTTTCAAGCACAGTGGAACACACTGACTTGAAAAACAAAATACACAGCAGTGAACAGAAAATGCTTATTAACTAGCACTTATAGTACAGCTCTCCTGTAGCCCCCTTCAGGTACTGAAAGGCCACAATAAGGTCACTGGAACTTCTTCAGAGAAAGGATAACTCTTAGACATATTTCTGTAATGAATTTTGATTTAAAATTGCGATATAACAAAAAGATGTCTGAGCATTACAGTGCAATTTTTCATTCCTTCTCCTCCCATCGCTTATGAAAGCATAGCGAGAAAGAGGAAACCACAATTTTTCACTCCTTTCATATTTAGGCAATGCTTTATCCCAACACTACTACGAGTCACTGTGCAATGACGGTTGAGCCACAACTCCAAGTGTTACTATGGCATCTGGCATGTTTTATCTCTTTTAGGGATTACCTTATCTCCATCCATGAACCTCTGCTTTTCTGTGATGTTCAGGATTTCCACAGGCACGTCCAGCTCAGACCTGGACTCGTAGGAAATGCTGCCGTCGTCGTTGCTCACAACTCGCCCTTTGCGGCCCGTCATCTTCCAGAGGAAAAGGGAACACAAGCTCATTGTGGCAATACCAAAACCACTCCATGACCAAAAGCCCCAAGCAATGTTGCTATTTATTCATGTACCAACCTTAAAATAGAGTTAGCAATTTACTCCAGGTGTAAAAGTACATCAGAGAACCCGGGTTATTTTTCGGTTGGTGCCATTACCCGCTACATGGAACACTGATTTAGAGGTTAACTCAAGGAACCAAGAGCACAACAAAGCATATCTATGTAAAAATGTAGTATTATGCTACTGTTTACAGTACTAAGAAAATAAACTCAACAGACAGCTTAGACTGTCACTGATTTTGACAGGGCCTTTTAAATCACAGTGATGTTTCTACCCGATAGAGACAGGCAGCTTGAAGACATGTTTCTGAAGTTATTGAGAAAAAGAGAAAACTTAATCAGGCTTTCCATTAACACACCCAGGTCCTTAATCTCCATCGTCTTGGAGGATGAACTAAAGTTTCAAACTGACAACAGCCAGTTAGAGAAATAGACCACTGTAAAACATGAGAAACTGGTGTGATTTACCCAAAAGGAAACCATCAGGCTCTGAAATAACCTGTTCATCCATTCAGAGCTCCTCTCTGTATTCTAATACAGTCTTCACGTTTCTCTAATTCAGAGCCATCCAGCAAGGTAACCTCTGCTCTCACCACCTGTGAGATTCCTGCCTAGAACTGACAACCAAGCTCTTTAAAAACATACGTTTTTCTACATACGAACCCCAGCCTACCTCTGCAACATTTTCAGGACCACCCAGTTCATCTATAAGCTCATCCAGTGTATTAGGTGGAAGATCTTCAGCCAGCTTTTCCAGTTTATCCAGCAGTTCTTTTTTCATTTGTTGGGCCCTTTCAACGGCATCCTGACTCGTCACGAAGCTGCTGTTTGTGTTACTGTTTGCTGAAATTTAAGAGAGAGACTCTGAGATTTAGAATTTTATTGGTCAACTGCTAAGAAAGTGAATCAACATCAAAGAAACCTCTTACCAGACGTGTTGGTACTCGAGGTGGTGGTACCAACAGTGGAAGTGAAGCAGCTGGGTCGTTTGGATCCCAGGCCAGAGGCTAGTAAGGCACTTTGAATGGAATCTGGGTCTATGCTTTTCTTCTTTTTCTTTTCTTTATTCTTTTTATGCTCTTTTCTAATGAGCCAGGGATCTAAAGTTAAATAAAAGTTTCAAATGTTTACTGAACAGCCACCCTTCCCCTTGAAAGAAATATGTTCTCACAGCAAAAAGTGACTTACAGAAGTCTGAACTCCAGTGTATAAAATCTAATGGAAGATCTGCATTCTAGTGCTAATTCCAGACTCATTGGGACTAAACTACATGCTTAGTCAACACTTATTTGTTGTTCACTGAAATTGTTAGGAAAAGATTTTCTGCTTATTATTTGCAAATACAGCTACTTGCTTGATGAAACAAACTGTCTTACCATCTTCATCATCCTCACTGGATTCATCTCTGAATGGGTTGAAGTCATCATCATCTCCAGAACTCAAGAATTTGGAGCTCTCATTGTCACTTTCTTCGTTATCTGAAGCATCAGACTCACTTTCACTCTCATCAGAGCTGCTGCCTGCAAGGCCCCCTGTCTTTCGAGCTTTCTTGGCTTCTCTGCTTATCTCTTCACCTGATCCATCACCCCAGAAGAAAATGAACTTAGTTTAAACCTTGCAGTCAACACTTTGAGGTTTGCGTTACCACTGCTGCACACAAACTAGAAAAACACTCAACTTCTAAAACCAGAACTGTTTGAAAGAATCTAAGTTTTAAGCAAGATCTCCCTCCCAAGTTTTTTTATCATCACCTCCTTTTGGGCAAGAAGATAATTGGTTTGGGAAGAGGGAGGTATTAGGCTTCTCTTTACTGAGAAATCAAGAAAAGAAAGCAATTATTTGTGTGACTGCATCAGGAAATGGTCTGTGCAAGGCATTTTGTACCCGTAACAGATCAATCCAATTTTGAGCAAAAAGTACCCAAAATGTAGAGGATACAGTGATGGAAACCCCCAACAACACGCTCAGAGACCTGCAATACATGCTCTTACATCAAAGACTGTACAGATATTCCCATATTTTATCTGAAGTTCACCCCTAGGCAGCTCTAAAGTTGCCATTTCCGCTATGGCATCAGTGTAAGAACATCTGCATTACCTTTTCGTTTCTTTATTTTGTTCTCCTTGCAAGGGCTGTCTCGGGGTGAATTGTTGTTACTTTGAGCAGTCAAGTCAATTCCCAACAAGCTAAACAGCTTCTTCCTGTCGGGAGCTGGAAAGTGCTTTTCAATAAGAGACTGGAATACTCCTCTGTGTAAGAAAAAAAAGGGTTCTTCAGTGGAATTTGCATTTATTGAAAGTACAAAGCTGTACCATTTTAACTGCTTGACCTCTCTGAAGAATGATTCCTTGTGAGTGCACAGGAGCACTCTGAATATTATCACCTGTATTGCTGTATTTGTCACCTTGAAAGCAGAAGACATTTATTTTACAGCACTGTTATGTTACATACAACTTGTTAAATCTGGTTTTGATAAGAAGTGGTATTGCTACTGCCACTTTTTTATTGCTCAGTTTAAGTAACAGATTAATTTATTTTATTGAGATCTTCAGCAAGGCAGCCTTGGGATTGGCTCTGGCTCATCTCAAAGAGGGAAGTCATGGTTTGCAACCTGCTCTGGTTTAAATGCAGTGCACACTCAGCAAGTCTTCCCCTCCTCTCAGTTTGAGTAGAACAGTATGAGCTGTTCACACCTGACAACATTTTGGAATGCCAGAAGAACCAGGAACTAACAAGGGATCATCGGAGCAATACTGTCAGACGTTAGGTCCAGGCAGCTGCAGTAAAGAACATCAGTGCTAAAGGATCCCAAACTTTCGGTGCACTGATGCATTTATGACACATAAAAGGACAAATGACACACATACACAAAGCCAGATGAATGTTAATTTTGTAAAGAACAGTTCTAAAACTTCAGTCTTACTTTGCTGTGGAAACAAAGTCGTTCAGTTCACCTCCACCTTCCTCCAAAGCTTCCAATGTTCTCGCTTCCCCTGTCGACTGCAGGCCAATGACAACACACTAAGGGACAAATAAACACCACACTGTCACCAGGTCTGAGCTGCAAGTTTATTTTGCCGGAATTTCTGCTCATTAAACAGCTTCAATACTATAAAGTACAAAACCATGGCTGAAAATATTCGTATTATATACATAAAAAATTACCTAATAGCTTTACAATTAAGAAAATCATTTAAAAAGAGGTTTAGACCAACTTACTTTGCCATTCTTGATTTCCTCCCGAGCAAGCTGCACCACCCTCTTCACCTTGGAGGCTATGCAAAGGTACTTGAAAAACCTCTGGTGTGCTGACCAAAACTGCCCCCACATGGACTTCTTCATGCGCTGCTCCGCATCGATGAGGTCGGCCGCCTGCTGAAACCTCTCCCGAGCGCTGACCCACTGAACAAGACATTGGGACTCGCTTTACATGTTGTATTTCAAGGCTCAGAGACACATTGATTAATATCCAAATAAAGACAGGAGAGTTTAAAGTTATGGTATCAAAAAACTGCACTTTAAGGGAACTCATCAGACAGCAAAGCTCACAAAAACACCCCAGCTATGGCTTAGTAAACAAAGCAAACAATTACTCTCTTAATAAAAAGCAGATACATTCGCGTTACAACCAGAGCAAACATACACAGTGTTTTCTAATTATCTCGATTCTCCACTAATACATTAAAGGTTAAGAATGCAGAGAGCACTGCCCATAATTAATTATTAAGCATCATCCCAAGATGAGAAAAAACCCCCTGCCTTGGTTTGCCTAAATGGGAGGCAGAGGTGCACAAAAGTAGGACCAACAGAACAGCTTTATCTTGGGCAACTGTGACCAAAGTCTCGGAAGTACTGCTAGAAGGCAGTGGATTTTGGCAGGCACTGGAAGATACAACCAAAACTGCACCTTTTATGACTCAGAACAAGAATTAACAGCTTTTGCCAAGTCTTAAATGGAGAAATCTTTATATTAAAAGAGACAAGGAGATGCCATTCCCATCTTTCAACAGGCTATTTCAGGAGCATTCAAGTTTCAACCAACTTCAACCTCTCAGAACTCAATACAGAAAGCAAATTTAGGAGGGGGTTCTTACCAGTTTCACAGATTTATTGTACATTTTAACATATTCCTGTGAAAGCAGAACTTCGTCGATTTTGAAAGTTACACCTGAAAAGCTCAACTGCCTTGCTATGTACATTCCTCTCAGCTTCATATCCATAGCAACTATTTCCATGGCACCAACACCTCTAAAATAAAGGAACAAATTAAGTCCACATTAGAATTTTCAAGAGCAAGGATTTGTTAAGAAAACCCAAACCCACAGCCTCAAGTGCTCTAGAAGAAAACAGCAAGCTTACAAATGCGAAGGAATATTGTTTTGAAATCATTAGCACTGTTTTGTGAAACACATCCAATCAGGGGGTCTTGAAATTTAGCCTTGACATAACACTGCATCCCTGCCTTGTGAGAATTAAGTGCATCCCAAGAGGTAAAACTCCGTTATTTTTTTTCCCCAAATGATGTAGGAAGCATTTGGAGACAGCACCTTACAAACTGTAAGTGGATAAAGAAGTTGGTCCAAATGTTAACAGAATCTTGTATTGTACTTTCATAGATTCCACTGAAGATTTAAAATAATCAATGCAAACTGTAGTGAGCCATTCAGATTTATGCTAGCATGAAAATTATTTAATTAGCAGGTAACTTCAGCTCTCTTCAGCAGCAACACACCTTTAGCAATACCTTGAGAGCACAGAAGTCACCTGCAAAGCTTTGCTACTCACAGGCTTGGGGCTGTAATTTCATTATTGCTCATTTGATCCATATTCAGTAATGAAGTGAGACTACACTTGCACAGTCTAGAAAAGTCATGCATCATGCAGATGGTAAACAAAATGCATACTAAGCTTTCTGAAGTGTTCAAAATTCTTTAAGTAGACAAAACATAGTATACTAAGATGCTCACCTACCAAGGAACGCAGCAGTGGTGTTTTCTGACCCCTCACATTTAGTTTTATTGACACATTCTGAAGTACTTTGCCACAGCAGACAGAATTTCCCTGAGCTGGGTTCTTACACCAGTAAGCACAAGAACAGGATTTCCTCCTATTAAATTGCCTGAGCTGATGCATAAACAGAGGCCTTCTGCAGACAGTGAGCCATCAACTCCACTGAGCACACACGGTGTTTTCATGGGGAGCAGCAAAATCTTTTCCTTTCCTAACACCCACATTAAGGGTTTTTTCCCCAGCAAGCTTCTAAAGCCCTCAAATTTTTCTGTGAGCAAGAGAAACACCCTATTTTTCACCACCTAAGATAAAGTACATTTCTGCCAGAGTCAGAAAGTTCTTGGTGTGACAGGACATGTCTGCAGAGGACTGAGTGAGTGAAGACAACGAACCGCAGAGCACAGTCAGCCACAGCTACGTGTGTTCCCGCTGCAAGTCTTTGAAATATTACCTTCTTTCAACAGCCTGAATAAAGTCACTGAATTCCCTAAAGGGAGTTCCTTCACCCCATATTCCAAGACGGTTCATATATGCCATGTTTCTTGGCTCAGATGCACCTGAGGAGAAGAAAAGAGTCTGAACCAATGCCAGCAAAGACACACAGAGACACTGAGTGCCAATTCAGCAGCACATACCTGTGGCACTGGCATAAACAACCCTGGCTTTGGGAAGTTTATTCTGAAGCTCCAATACGGCCAGACCTGTCTTGGTTGGTTTTGACGAACCAACAGGACACAGATTCTTTGCTTTATGACACTCGTCAAATACAATCTGAACTGTAATTAAGGAAAACTTCGTCCCACATTTTTAGAATGGGGATCTCAAACACAAGGCAAGAAAAATTGCTCATTTCAACAGGTAAATTGTCGATTCAAGAAGACACACTATTCATTTTTCTGTAAAAACCTTGGGAAGACATTCATCTACTAGTTCAGTATTTAAGAACACAATTACCAACACTTGAGTTCTTGAGAATGCAGTTGATACTCAAAATTTTTTTAATAATTCATTGCGAAGAATTTTAGTGTGAAATTAAAATATGGTGCTTAAAGAATCTTACGTTTTTGTTATAGAAAAAGAAGCTTCCCTCTTGTACCCGAGTTATGTGGTAACAAGATGATGATAATACTTCTGGTACATGGTTTGTAAAACTTCAAGTCTCATGTCAGAGCATGCACACAATGGATTGCAAACACAAATAAAGAACAATACCTACAAATACAAGATTATCTTTAAAGATTTAAGTTTAAATAGAAGTTTGGTCAGAATCAACTGAACTCCAGACAAAGGATACAACTCCATCAAAGTCTTCACCACACCAGTGAAGCAGCTGCTTTAATCTGGTTTTGTACTTCCCACCAGACTGACTTTCCCCGATAAGAGAAGAATAGGTAGCAAAGATGACACCTTTCTTCACGCTTCCGTTATGTTTGGAAGAGATTTTCCCATACTTGAACTGCAAGAGAAAGTAAGTGCAGAAATTAATCAAAAGAGATCCCTCTTCAGTTCCACCTTCCAGATGATTAAGGGATGCTGGTGGTCTTAACCTTAAAGGTGTGAACACTGTGACCCACCCATATCCCACCTCCTGATTCAGGACACAGCTGGCACGTGGCAAAGCGGTTAAGGGGTTATACAGGGCCTTATTTAAATACATACTTAAGGATGACTAGAGCTGAGGCTTCAAAAGCTTAACGGACACATTCTTTGGCTACACACTTTCCTTAATTTAAATACAACTGAGATTTTAGTTTTAATGTATCCCTTTAGAGCCAGTGTGTATACACTCTCAAAAGTGTATTTACTGCTGCTACCGTAAGTGATGATTTCTGAAGCTTTAGAAATTAAGAACTCACAAAGCAAAAATATAACTTAAACCAAAACTTAAGTTCAGTGAATTCAACCAGCAACCGCACTTCACAATTTAAGTGGCTAATCCTGAGCAGAGGCACGGTCTCCAAAAATAACTGCTCACACCACTGCTGCTTTAACAAATCACTGAGCAAGTCCATTATTCAAGTATTACACACAGAATGTAGTACATCTAAAATGTGCACTGAAAGATAGAAAGGCAAAAATTCAAATGCTACAAAGCTTTAAAGCTTTAAAGAATACTTCAACTTCCTAGAAAATACTCTACTAGCAGTGTCAGTAGTGGCTTGAAGAGTAATTAAAAAAAAAGCACATGCTAAGACTTAATCCTACAAGGGGCCTATTTACATGATTAACTTAAAGCTCTGTGTGGTTCTTTGTAAGATTAAGGCCTGTCAAACAAGGCCTGGACAGCAATTTATTGAAATTAGTACATTCTTGCTCTTAAAACAGTCAGCATGCACAACCTGTCACACCGGCGTACCTAAGGCTTTGCCTCAACTGTACATAGTAAAAAGTTTCCACACCTTGTTTAATGAATGAACCAATATGTTTTTTGCTCCAATATCTCTCAAATCTCTTTCAGCATCGTATTTCAGATCGTTTGACACACTAAACCTGAGGACAGAAAACAAGGCATGTTCTGTAAGTTACAGCAGAAGCTCAAAAAGCAGTTGCTACAACTTTTGTCAGAAGACAGATGACCCTGAATTGAAGTCATACAGTTACAGGAGTGTCTGCTCTAACAAATCCTCACACACTTACCAGACTGCTCTTTTTCTGCCTAACAAGTAATTTTCATAGATTATTCCAGCTATGGTCCTTCCTTTTCCTACACCAGCACCATCACCTATCAAGAATCCAGCTCTGTCTCCATTGGGCAGGAATGTTTCATGTTGCTGTAGGAGAAAGAACAGAAAACTTGCACCCATTCTCCAGAACACATCACTGGGGATTGTCACAAATGAGCAAACATAAGAAACATCCTATTGGAGAAGACCAATGGTCCAAGCAAACTCCTGGTAGCAGAAAAAGGGGGGTTTATTTAAGGAAAGCACATGAGCTTAACTGCTTTATGTGATCCATTCTCCCCCTTCTTCCCTCAGCACCTACAACTGCTCTACGTATCTGCGTAATTCTTTCAGTGCCTTTTCCCAAGGCCCCAGTAAGCACTTCCACAGCCTTTTACAGCAGCAAGACCCAGACATCCAGAGCCTGTGGAAAGCAGTGTTGTTCTACCCATTTTAAACTGATCTCTTTTTGCCAAGTTCTGTTTTGTTCCTGGGTTGTGTGGGCTATCACTGACTTCTTGATTATGCAAACCTGTATTTCATTCCCATTCCTTTTTCTCCTCTCCAGCCCCAGCCACATTAGTCTTTTTTCAAGAGGCAACTTCCCTCCTGTGCCAAATTCTAGTTTAACTTCACTGTCTCCCTCCCCAACACACCGAGTGCTGCACACACATCTGGTGTGGGTACACTAAAGTTTAATTCAGCAGCAAAATAACACCCAGTCTTGCTCTCCATATCCCTCCCAGTGACATCAAACAGGGCTCAGTTTCTGAGCCTTGTTGCTACTGCAGCCATTAAGTTACTTCAGAGAAATAAAAATGACTAACTTGTTCTTCCTGAGTTTTAAGACAGTTGGAGATCAGCATTATGGAAGTGGTTTAGAAAAAGCTTTCCTAGGCGTATTATCTCCCATTTATCTGAACTGAAGCTCACCTGCCACCTCCTAATGCAACTCAAACCTTTAAGCTCTTATTATTTTATCTCCTTGTAAAACTGACATCGCTATGCTTGTCAGACAGTAGTTTTTCTTCTTAAATTCTCCGTTAGCTTTTAAGCTGCACTGATATCTGGCATACCTGGGCTGCATAAGTGATTGCTTCAAGCTGCAAAGCTGACAACCAGCCACTATCAATTGTTTCTTCTGATATCGATGTCTGGTACCACACATCAGGAGGAGTCACGCTGGATAATGAGCTGGTTTCCACTACTGGGTCAGGATGACGTAGCCCAATTTTTACTGGGTGAAAAGGAAGGGAGAAGATGAAAACAATCTATCTAGAGCTCTGGTGCTGCAGCACAAGTTATTATATTAACCAAAACAAATTACAACTGTGATTGCAAAGGCTGAAGTCAACAACGTTTCATTGCAACAGTCTGTCAAGTGTTAAACAAAGGAACACAGTAAACTGAATTTTTAACTGCAATCTTACTTTCTCTTCTCACTACCTTCCCCCAATTTTTATGAAATTTGATAAGATTCACTTAATAGAAAATTAAAGTATTTGTGGACTTGACATGTTTGAGAAAAAACAGTCTGGACCTTGTCTTCCCAAAAGGCCAGAGGCAGCCTCAGGATGCCAGAATCACAAAAGCAACATTCTTCTCTCTATTTATATAGTGCCATTTTTAAGCAGAATGAGAGGAGAAAAGATTTAGAACAGACATGGTTTAATTGCTGACAGATCTCATCAGCGACAATAAAAATTAACTGTTTAGCTACAAACTCCATGCAAACTTTTTTGCCTTGCTTATACAGCAGGTCAACAATGTAGTTAGGAAAGAAGATAACAGCTTTCTGTCAATGGGTGCAATAAAGAGAAAGGAGAAAAAACAGGAGATGGCAATTAACAGTAATAAAAGATTCACTTAAAAGAAAAACCAACCAAGAACCAGTTCTAAGTAGTCGGCCAGGAACCATGCAGGAAGAATGTGCTCAGGGTGATTCTACACCAAAAGACTCAAAGTGGATTTTTAAGTGTAGCAGTGAGCAATTAATCCCCTCACAAAGTTTCTTCTGCTGAGGCACAAGGCATCTTAACACAGGTAAAAAAAAATGCCTGTTCTTGGTTCATCAGTCATATCTGTGAAACAAGTACTGCTCAAAGACACACTAAAGAATTCCTCTTCTAGTAAAAAAATCCACGTGTCTTCCAAAAGTAAGCACTGTAGAAGACAGATGATTTCCTAGGAAAACCCTCAACATATTTAGGTTCTTTTAACAGACAGTAACTTATCTGTTTTCAGCTGTTAGTAATCACAAAACAAATTAGCCCTGGAAGCATTTCAGCCTTTTGATGTAACTAAACATCAGGTCGTACATTTTATTGGCATATACTCAGCATAAGTCTCTGCATGGCCCATTTCTTCTTCATCTTCTTCCTCAGGTTCCTCCTCCTCTTTTACTGCTGGCACTTTCTGCAAGAGAAATACCCCTGTTAGTCAAACAGCACATTGTTAATATTCCATGTCCTGAAAATGAACAGGAGGAAAGGAAATTAGGCCAAATTTGCACTTGAGTGTTTTAACACACGGATTGGCCGAACTAGGAATAGCCGGGAAAACTACAGACAGGAACGTAGATTCCTCACTCTCTGAACAACCCTTCAAAGACACAAAGTCAAGGAACCTCCTCTCCTTTGCAAGGAGATCAAGTACCCCAAACTTGCACAAGCAGAATTAAAAAGAAACTCTTCTTACAGCATATTAAAGTCAGACTATGACTTCAAGAAAACTGCCCTGAAAACACAACAGACCTAATTTTCAAGTACTCCCCTGAAGTCTTGTGCAGTTTCACACTCATGATATAATTTTACAACTTTGAGGAATAGTTATAACAGTCACAGCTCTATCCAGTACTCTCTGAAACCTGACAGTTACCCAATTTTTACTGTGGCCTTGATCAATGGAAGTATTTCAATATTTGTAAAGTACTTGCTAGAGGACAAATCAAACAACTTCCACAGTTATTAATGTTTAATATAAAAGTGATCTCAAAACCCTTCTGGATGCCAGTGACTGAGGAGCAGAGCTGCTCCCAAATCCAGCCTGAGTTGAGCTATCAGTGAAGATGCCAAAACTCAATTACAGCATCAGACTGATTTTATTACATTTAGAAAATTGAAAGATATTCACTTTACATCTTCAATCCAACCACCCAGAAGGACAGCGGTGCCAGAGAAACTCCTTTACCTTTCCTCATTGGAAACCAGTTATTTCAAAAGAAAGTGTCTTACCCCAGAGCAAGTGATGTGCTTGCCATCTTTAATCAGCACACCCTTCTTCACACATACAGTGAGGTTCTGTTAAGAACTGTAACTTCTTCAAATTGTCTTGTACTCAGTTGTCTCTGCTCCACACAGCTGTTGGTTTTAGTCATCTAACCAAGTTTTGAGTGGAGAAACTGAGCTTTTGAACCAACAGCTGCACTTGACAATTCCACCACACACAAGGCACGGATGAATAACCCCTGAAACTGGCCCCAGGTGCTTGTGGCCAGTAACACCCTCATTTGGCAAATTATCTCCACCACTTACCACAGTAGGTGAGAAACTCCTCATTTTAATGTCATTTATCCATATTCTTGCTACCTCTTTCGTGGAAGCCTCCTTCTTCACTGCACCATTGCTTAGGTCAGCTACAAAAGAAAAGCTGTGGTTTACAGGAACTCCCTCCAAACAGCAACTCAAATTAGTATTTTGGAGTTTAAAATACCAAGTAGGCACACTGATGCTTCAACACAATCAATGCTTCTGAGCAAATTAACAAGTCCAAGCAAGGAGTTAAATCCTGTTACTCCTTTGACTGAAGGAACTCCCCATGCAATGCCACTGTGTCTGATAGTTGTGTATTAGTTTCAATATTTAACAGATTATTTCTCCCCTTCACCAAATCTATACACAGGATTTACAGCTACTCCATCTCGTGAGCTTTTGAAGTTGAACAACAAACCAAAAAGCCCAGTGTTTCAAGAGAAATGAACTTACCTGGTCTGGTGGCATTTACCACCTTAGGAGAAACTACAATTAGTTCTGTAAAACAAAAGGTCAACACTTTGGACTCAATTGTTTAAAGTTCATAACAGGATTCTTTAAAAGGACTATTTATTAACTTTCCTGTCCTCAGTCACATTTGGAAGCAACTGGCAATGGGGCTCAGTACAGAACAAAAGTGATTTACACAAGGATGTATGTAAAACATTGAAACCAGCTGTCAAGCTCCCATTGTGTAATAAATTTAGCATAATTGCCCCAAAAAAACAAGACATTTGCACAAATAAAAATTTCCTCAAAGACATTGCATAATTCAACTTTTTAATATTTTCCAATCTAGAACTCCTGCTGCCTGAACTATATGAAAAGACATGTTTCCTTATAAGAGCTTCTCTGCCTTTCAATTTGCCACAAGTACTGTCAATTTTTTTGTATAAACATGAAAAAAATATCGAAACACAAGAACACAAATAAGATTAGAAATGCAGTTCTGGAAGTTGCATGTCTCCTTTTCACTTCATACACAAGCTACTGGTTCAATATTTTCTACAGCTGTGCCACTATAACAATTTGTGCACTGATGTCACCCATTCTGTGCTTCTGTGAGTTTTCACTTTGCACCAAGGGGATAAGTCAGGCCTGTAAGACCTTCTCTCCTCTTCCTCACTCCTTTACCCCCCACCTCAACCTCAGTTGGTGTCTGAACAAAACTGAAAGTTCTGTCAACCACTCCCTAACAGAAGGCAATGAAATGAGGAGGCACATTCTGCTTTTTGTTTCAGTCCTCCCAGGCAGCTCATTTACTGCACTCTCGATCTGCATACGGAAAATAGGTTATGCCAACCACACCTATAAAATCAGCCAAGCTCACTTCAGACACAATGAAAATAGAGAAATCCAGAGAAAGCCTGTGCACCTTTCAGAAAAACAACAGCAATAAAGACATTTTCTAACTAGTCTGACCTTAACCTCCTGCTGAAATCAGAGTAACAGGAAAGAATTAAATCAGAATTTCACACACATGCAGCTTTTCCCTTATATTAAGTTGACCACATGTTAGAAATGACATACAAGGAAGTATTCTGAAAGGAATCATAAAATGAAGATTGGGAGTGTGGTAACAAAATAGTTGTGGCATTTAAGTTAACATAACATTTCAGAGGTGACATGAAAATGAACAGGAAGTTTTTGGGACTTAAGTTTTTGAACAATAGATCTGATGCCTCCAATGAAACAGAGGGACAGGTTTTTCCTTTTGCAGGAGACACTTTACAGAAACACCTTATCACGGGAGTACCAGCATGTGCTACAAATCCAGTTTGGAAGATGCCAAACAAGGTACTAGTTTGTTACAGTTGCACAGCAAGTGCACAGGAGAACAGGAACTGATGTAGACTCCAGTAAGATGGTTAATTGATTTTAGTAATGCTCATAGATTATTTTACCGATTTTCCAGCTGCATCAAAAATGTCATTTTCCTCCTTCCATGAAGTAAATCAAGAGCTTAATCTTTAAGAAGCCTGTTATTTTCTACTACTTCACCCTGAATTCAACTCTACTAAAGTTAGAATGAATTTTTATCAGTTTTTCCTCAACCACTTCATTTTACCATGTACTAATCAATGAAAATCCAACATGTGCAAAGGTCATTATTTCACTATTTAAAATACTGTAATTGTGAAAAAAAGAAGAAAACTCACTTGCTGCTGTTGCTACTGGTTGGGCAATATTAGGAGGTGGCTTCAGTTTCATGAGTTCATTAAGACTATTATTCTTGAGCAGATCTTTCAGTTGAATCTGGTCCTTGGAAGGTGCAGTGGTCAAGGCATTTCTTACTGCTGGTGCTGCCACCGAGGGCCGGGTGGTTGTGCTGGTCTGGATGATCTTTGCTACAGTGATGGTCTGTCTGGTGGTCGTGACAGGCGTCGTTTTTGTCATCACAATTGTAGTCCCCAAGGTTGGAAGCTGATTTATTTGATTCAGCACAAAGGTTGTGGTGGATGGTGGTTGCTGGCAACAAAGAACCAAGCAGATTTTCAGAAAACAGCAAAAAAACCCAAACAGACTTTATCAGCCTTTCATCAACAGGACACACCATGTTTTAGAAGACACTTGTAATAAGAAATGACTTCAAATAACATGCTGAAGATGCCAGAGTAATTATCTTGTGCTGCAAGAAGTGCCTTTCAATATATTGCTGCACATATTTAGGAAGGTTATTTTTAAATTTTATTTATTTTGAGGGAAGGAAAGGGAAAATAAAACAGGATGAAGGATTCATCACCCAGGTACAAGACATGACCACCACAAGTACAGGAACCCTGAGCTAAGGAGAGCTCCCAATACATAGACTGCAGACACCAAAGTCAGCGAAGGAGGGGGAGGAGGTGCTCCAGGTGCTGGACAGTGATTCCCCTGGAGCCCATGGTGAGGCAGGATGTCTCCCTGCAGCCCACGGAGGTGACAGTGGAGCAGAGATCCACCTGCAGCCCACAGAGAACCCCGTGCCAGGGCAGGTGGATGTGCCCAAAGGACACTGGGACCCCGTGGAGAAAAGTCCATGCCAGAACAGGCTTTCTGGCAGGATCTGTGGCTGTACAGGAGACACAGCTGGAGCAGCTCATGAAGAACTGCAGCCCATGGGAAGGATCCACACTGCAAAGGTTTGTGAAGGAGCTGTAGGAGCAGAGGAGAAGTGGCAAAGACAACATACGATGATGTCAGGAGTGAAGTTGAGCCCAGGACAAAGGGAGGAGTGGGGGGAAGGTATTTTTAGATTTGTTCTTATTTCTCATTATCCTACTCCATTGTTAGCTGGCAATAAATTCATTTCCCCAAGCTGAGTCTGGTCTGCCCAAGACAAATTGCTGATCTCCCTGTCCCTGTCTCAACCCAGGAGCCCTTCACCTCAGGTTTTCAAGCCTTTGTCCAGCTGAGGAGGGGGAGTGATAAAGGAACTTAGTGGGCACCTGGTGCCCAGCTCAGGTGAACCCACCACACCACACCCACAAATCCTGGAGCAGCAGTTCTTACCCGAACATTTAATAAGGCTGGAGTAGAAACAGTCTCTGGTTCTTGTTTCACAGCAGCTGCAGCCTCAGTCTCCAGGCCCAGTTCTAATGCACTGAGAGGTACTGACTGCAGAAACAGAGCATCAGGAAACAAGTTAGCAGGAATAAAACCTCAAGGCTTCTGTTTCCAGGCTGACACTGTTACAGTCTGGCAGATTGAAGGCTATCTTGGAGCTTAAACCCGGTATTCTGTTAGTTTTTGTGCATTTTATGACAGAGAAGCCAGACTCCAGTGACAGAAGAGTTCTCCCACATGACAGCATCCCCCACGTCATGTCCAGAGGTTAAGCTTATTTATGTTTGTACTGACCTAAAGTGTTTCAAATTCCTTTTTTATATGAAGGTTTAAAGTTAAGTAGCAAGTCATTTTCCCACCTCAGTACTACGCAACGAAAGTTTATGAAAACTCCACATTCTTCAAGCATTTGCTGTGACCACCACCCTCCCCACCCCTCCCAACACACCAAGCCCAAGCTCTCATGTCCTCTGGCAAACCCCTGTTCTTGTTTTAACCTGCTGAACAGCTGGAGTTGGTGCTGGATTTGCAAGAACCACGTCCGGAGAGTCAATATCAAAGAGATCATTTGGACTGATTCCACTCTCACTCAAAGCAGCAAGCAACAGATCTTGTCCTGGCTTCACCATCTCTGAAAAGAAGAAAGAAACAGAACTATAAATACAAGATACGTTTAATTTTGATCTATTTTTTCGCACGCACAGCACTCCCTTTCCTGGATTTAGGTGCAGTGTCTCATACACAGAGTTTCACTTTCTAGATTCGCTCTGGTTCTTTTGTTTGTAGGTTTTTCCTCTGTTTTGTTTTTAAAAATATTTTTAATGTACCCACCACATTTAAAAGTAGGAAGAATTAAAGAGTTTACTAAATGTTAAATGTTATCATGGCCATAAACTTAAAAAGACACCTTTTCTAGTCTTTGTTGCACTTCATTTTCAAGCATCACAAGACACACCAAAAGCAGAAATGGTGAGACTGTGTTATGCTAATGATCTGCCTTTGTCAGTGAAGCAACGGCAGGAGGGAAGCACAATTAAAACTCATTTACTTTATCTTGTAACAAGTTGGTGATAAAGAGCTTAAGGAAAGCTTTTCTTTCTTGCTTGCTGCTACATCAGGTTACATTCATTCACTGGAGAAATTTTGTTTGGCGTGGTGGGCAGAGCAAACGTGCCACTATTATAGTGTGTAACTACATATTAAATAGGACACCACCAGCAGGTCACAGGCTCCTTTATGTGGAGGACAAGCAAAATTAATTTCAAAAAGCTATTCTAGACAGCGTAAAAACTTATTAAAAAGCCAAATACTCCATGTTTGAAGACAAAGAAGGAAGGTAATGTGTTTCACTTGCTTAGGAAAGAAACCCTGCCCGAGTATTAAGACAAAAATTAAATGATTCCACAGAACTTGAGCTGTTGGCTTTACAGTTTAAGATACATCTCAAGTAGATCTTCACTTACTCTCCACACCCCCTTAACACCCACTGGTAACAAACAACAAAACACCAAAACCCACCGAAGCCAAACACCTACTCTAAAGCAGGTAAGAGGACGAGAATATTTGCTGGCATTTTAGATATTCCTTCCCAAGCCTCCCAAACTGCATTCCCTTGCTTCTCCCTTGTACAAGCACAGCTCAGCACATCCAGCTGGCTGGTCACACATATTCCTCAGCACGTTTGGCAGAACAGGTAATTCTTGTAATAAGTTAAGCCTGGGGCACTTAATTCTTATTCTTCCTAGTTTTAGTCTGTCCAATAGCAGAGAGAAACCTTCCTTCAGTGGATTCACACCAAGATGGTGGCACCACAAGTAAAGCAGTGGCTCTGAGGTACTGGGACAATGGGAAGATTCACTTTGAAGCATCAAAGACTTAGAAGATACTCAAAAGAGTATCAAAGTAACAAACACTTGGCGGGACTGCTACTGACCACACACAACCCCATCAAACATCACTTGCTTGTCAGAACCAGACTCTTCATTTTTAAAGGCATTTCAGGTGATCAGATAAATTGGCAGAATCACCTGGTTTGTAGTTATCAGGTACAAAAGATATTAAGAAACATTAAGACACCCAGCAGATTTAATGGACTCAGCAGGCTGTCTCCTGGAAGCCTGAACTGGTCAGGAAAAATGACTAAGAACTGACATTCAGCTTCACCTTTCAGAAGGATTGAGCTTCCCATCTCAAAAAAGGGGATTATATATATTAATGGGGTAAGATAAAGCCTTCATTTTCATCAGGCTAAAATCCTACCAGTGACCACCTCGTCTAAGTTTAGACACTTATAGCATTGTTTGCTAACTGGAAACAGGTGAGGGGAGGAAGGCTCAAGCATGCATAGGAGTTTTTGCTTATCAGTAATTTTGGTGTTCAGAACTCAGAGCAGACACTGAAGGTGAATTTTTCCACAAAAGGGGAATTCACACAAGTCACCCCATCAAACAGAAGCTCCAAAACACTTTACAATCATAACTTTACAGTATCCATTGGGAAGAGGCATCCTTCCACAAAGTGCTCGAAGGACAAATTAACTACAATCTCTCAGTGTCCAACTGAAGAAAGTGTCACTAGTGTCATTCTTTGGTCTGGACATAGTTTTGATCTCTAAAGACAGATGACTAAAACTTGGTTGAGAGATAAGTGGCTGTACTGAATAGAAACACAGAAAGTCAGAAGCTTGGGGCTGTTTACTTCGAGAGAAATAGGAGAAAAAAAAGTTACTCCAGATGACTTCTAGTCTACTCTCACAATGTACAAAGGCAAGGCCTTTCTATGAAGTTGAGACTAAAAACAAAACCAAGGCTAGAAAAAAACCTTCACACCAACACCACACAAACACATCTTCCCCAGCCATCCTAAAATGGTGTCAGCACCCATCAAGTCTTTCTTAAGTCAAGTTTAACATATCCACGATGACACTGAACTCGACATTTTTAACCTTTAAAACCACAATGGCTCAGATATCTTAAGACAGTTTCAGAAGTAATACTTCAATTCCTCACTTTCAAGTTTTCACTAGATGGCTGGTGAGGGGAACTAGCAAAGCAATTTCTACTCCAGGGTATCCCCACTTCAGAAGCGTCCCTTTTCACTAAGAAATCCCCCAACTGCATCTCTCTCATGATAACCCCAATTTTAAGTCTGAAAAATTTGTGGTTGCTCACAATCCAGCAAAAAGTTCAGTAAAACAACAGCAATTGTTTGTCTGTCAGTTTGGACAATGAAAGTTTGACTAGTTTCAGTTATTTTGTTTCTGTACACTAGGAACAAAGCAGCATTGTTTAGAACAAAAGGAATTCTGAACTTCCAGAATTTTTACATTAAAAGTCACTGAATACTTAGCACCAATTTTAGGCTTTGTGTAACTTCCAAGGCCCACTGCTGCCCACCCTCCCTGTTTTAATTTAGCATGGAAATCAAATGAGGAGAAAAATACAGGAGAAGGTGCATTGTGGTAGCTGAGTTTATTTTCTGTAACACACGCTGGTTAAGCCTAAAACATTATCAGGCTGAAACAGCTCCATAATCTTGCAAGGTAGGAGGCTCCTCAGTTAAGTGAAAAGTGACTTTATCAAGCTCTGCAGCTCAGCCTTGGCAATACTATATAAGGACCTGTTTGCCACATCTTCAAAATCTCCAAAGGAAAATACTTATTAAAAAGTTGTGAATATTACAAGCTGTTCCCTCAGCATTTCATCACTCCAAGAACTGTTTTGAGTGTGCAGAATCTTGCAGATAAGATTGTCTATGTTTAGTGAGGTTGTCCAATGTCACTGAGCAAGAATCAACCTATGAAATAAAACTAAAAAAATTGTATTTATAAAATTTCGACAGTAGTAGTTTCTCCATTATTTTCCTTGTACTAAGAAAAAATGTAAACTGCTGCCATTTCAAGAAGGGCTACCAAAACACACCAAACATTTCAATACAGTGCTCTCCTGCTGAAGAATACAGCCTAAAACTTTGATAAAAAGACAGTTTTGCTACCACTGTTCAGTATTATGTAAATAATTTCTGATTTAAAGACACAAAACCAGAATGCCATGTTTAATATTATGTCATGTATCCATGCCAACCTGGCTCTCTCCCTCCTTCCATTTTAGCTTTGGTACAAAGAAGCAAAACAAAAAAAAAGAAGAAAAAAAGATTTCAAAACACATGTCGAGCAACCTGCTCCGTTTGCCCTGAGAAAGATAATGGTTGAATCCCAAACAATGAAAAGGCTTTTGTTTTTCAGGTCCGTGAGTTACACATTGTAACACTGCATGCCTGAAGTGCTTATTTAAAAACCATAATCAGTTATAGAATCAGAGGTTAGTCCAAATCAAACATCACAATCAACCAGGCACAGCTATTCCCAAACCCTCTGGACACCTGGGCTCCGTTCTGAATCCAACTGCAAACTTGGGTGTCAATGCTTGGCCTGGGACACCAATGGAGTGGCAACTCCTGCTCTCATTTTATTGGGAGGGTTTATCCCACTGGCTTTTTTGAGGAATACATGTCACCTGGAAGCCATTTAAAATATCACACAAATACTGAAGTTGTAGAGACAAGACAGACACCCCCCCCGAATTCCCCACTTGTCTAAACTGTGAGTTACTAATGACCTGAAGGTTTCACATCTCCCTTTGCAACCTCTCCCAACAGAAGTTTAAGGGCTCTTAACCCCCACCCCACACAACAGGATTCCCTGGATATCCACGTGGGTTCTGCTCATCTCCCAGCTTTTGGCTCCAGAAAGCAACCTGGGCAACAACAAAAGAACCAACCCAACCCCTCCTGGCCCTTTCCAAGCCTCCATCAAATAGGAGAGTAAAACCCTAATTAGGGAACTTGCTCATCCCTCCCTGCCTTAACCCCAAGACCAGTAGTTAACGTTTCATTTACATGAGCAAGGTTGTTTTCACAAAAATAAGGAGTTAATCCAATCCTGGAAAAAATGCTACCCATTTTTCCAATGTTGGTTACCTCTCTAAAGTCAAAGCTTGCAAGGACATGAGGAACAGTTCATGGTGCTGCGGGATTACACTCTGCCTCAAAGCCCTTTAATGACTGTTCTGCAAAATTTACAGCAGTCAGGATACACTGAAAACGTGAAATTCAGAAGTTCTTCAAATATTAAGAGACTTTACAATGCAATGATTTGGCATGAAATCAGCTTTTAGACTAAACGGCTGGAGGTGGTAATTTAACCAGTAGTGAAAGTTTTTAAGAAGTGAAAAGTCAAGGAGATAAGAGCAGCATGAGAGCACTACAACCCCTCCTTAGTTCCGGCCTGGGAGCCAGTTCCAGGTGCACCTCAGAGCACAAAAAATCCCCGACCTGCTCCAGTGGCTTTTACAGCAGCTCTCAGACAGTTTTGAAAGCAAAGAAACTGTCTGGACAGCAAGACAATCTGCCCACTTTTTATTTCTAAAGACTAAGATTGCATACAAACAGAACATCTCGTGGTCGTAAGGCAGATACAGAAAACCAATCCAAATGTCATGCTGTTACACAATTTCTGCCATAATAAATTCTTTGCTTTACATCATCAACTATAGATCTCCAATTTTCAGGGAGAACAGCTCGCAAAACACTCAGGTATTGAAATCATTTTAATCCAGACCCAACCTTGGTAGTCTAAAGCTAAATAGGTTATCACTGAGTTAAGAATTAACTTTAGATTGTGTCGTTTGGTCACACCAATAATCTTTCTTACTTGCTTTGGAGTTATCTAACAGATCAATTCAGGGATATTTTTTTAAGCAGGTACCAAACATCTAAAACCAGCCTATGAGTACCTGGAAGGAAGTATAATTTATGCTCTCAAACTCAGTGTGGAACTTGGTCAGCTAAAAATAATAAAAGAAACAACCTAAAAAAAATAGAAGAAAAACCCCACAAGGAAGAAAAACCCACAAGGCCTCTTCCCCTTGAGGCTGTAGGGGCTTTTCTACGTTAAACAATTACTCACCCTAGCAACCTGTGTTTGAGTCCCTGGACTTTGAGGCCGTGTCTGTCGCTGCAGTTCAGCTCCCCGAGGGCTGCAGGGCCCCGGGAGGGCTCTGCCGGGCGGGGAAGCCCCGGGGGAGGCGGCGGGAGAGCCGGAGGGTCGGCGGCTGCAGCCCTGCCACCTTCCCACCAACACGTGTCCGCGATATAAACTTCCGGGTTGGGGCCAGAATCGGCTGCGTAATCGTGTCCCAGGCGCGACTTTTTTGTTTCCAGACCTTCACCTCTTTGAACGTCCCTCCAGCAGCGCCGCGACCGCGACCGCGGGCGGGAGGGCTCCGTCTCACTGCGGCTCTCGGAGCCGTTCCGGCTCCATAAATCAACACCCCCCATCCCCCCGTTGCCAGCCCCAACAATCCCCAGCCGCGCAAGGAGC